>JAODXP020000016.1:40033275-40080775 GCA_027497455.2 Sardinella longiceps
TTCATCAGCCACCCATTGACTTGAATGAGTTTCATTTGGGTCCCAATCACCAATCAGAGAGAGAGAGGGATAGAGGGAGAGAGAAAGAGAGATAGAACACATACCACTCCAGAGAGGCAGGGAAAGATCAAGCATCTGGCAGCTCAGCAATGATAGCCTGACTCATCATCTACATACTCTCTTTCTCACACACACACACACACACACACACACACACACACACACACACACACACACACACACACACACACACACACACACACACATTTACTCAGACACACAAAAAATACACTCATTCATGCACACTCACTGGTACACACATGCACGCACACAGAGTACTCTTAAGCTGTTCCTGTCAATGATAATGGCTCAAAGATGCCAAGTGAAGCCGGGCCCTTGTGGTGGTTTGTTGTTGCATAAGCCGCGGGCCGTGTCTGTGTGTGTGTGTGTGTGTGTGTGTGTGTGTCTCTCAGGAGTGATGACTCCCCATCTGAGTGACAGCAGAGAGAGGGGGGATGCGGCCCCCGTGCTAATGCTTCCCACTGTGCTGTTAATGGCTGCCCTTCAAGATGGCCATTTAACGTGCATAACATCCCTTTCCCTCCTTCCTTATTTTCTCTCTCTCTCTCTCTCTCTCTCTCTCTCTCTCTCTCTCTCTGTCTCACTCTCACTCACACACACACACACGCACACACACACTCTCTCTCTCTCTCTCTCTCTCTCTCTCTCTCTCTCTCTCTCTCTCTCTCTCTCTCTCTGTATTTGAGTGTTTCACTGGATCTCTCTGTGTCCCTTCACTCTATCCAGCAGCAGCCTGTCAACTCTTGTCCTCACATTTGTCACATCCACTAACACTCTGCTGACCCCCCACTCACCCACTGAGGTGGCGTTTGAGGGTGTGTGTGTGTGTGTGTGTGTGTGTTTGAGTGTGTGTGTGTGTGTGTGTGTGTGTGTTTGAGGATGTGTGGCAGGCTGTTTACATGTGTTTGTCTGTGTGTGTGCATGTGCACAGTGTACATGTGGGTGTATATGTGTGGATGTGTAAGCCAAGGGAGTGTGTGTGAGTGTTGCGGTGCCATACGTTGTTTACAGTGGGTGTGTATCGCCGTGAGTGGTGTCCTCTGGGCTGAGCGGATGTGTTAACTGGCCCACTGGCCCTCGCAGGGGATGACTGATTAATGCCTCAGCCAAGCACAGACCCTGCACACCCTGGATGTGTGGGGGCCCTGTTTCCCCATCTTTCTCTCTCTCTCTCTCTCTCTCTCTCTCTCTCTCTCTCTCTCTCTCTCTCTCTCTCTCTCTCTCTCTCTCTCTCTCTCTCTCTCTCTCTCTCTCTCTCCTCTCCCCTCCCTCTCTCCCTGCTCTGGTCATGTGCAGGCCATAGCTGGACATCTCTAGGGGACCTTAAAGCTCTCCTCTCCTTCTTTCACTTTTTTTTTCTTCTCCTTTTTTCACACAGGCCCTTCTTGTGTTTCTGGGTGATCCTTTTTCCCCCTCGTCCCCCCATCTGTTGGGCTGCTGGAAATGGCTGGTGTCTGCTTACCTCCCTGATAGCTATAGGCCTCTCTGGGGCTTGCCCGTGCGTGCGTGCGTGCGTGTGTGTGTGTGTGTGTGTGAGAGAGAGAGAGAGAGAGGCCAAGGGGATTGGTCCCGGTGCAGTAGGCTGAGTGTTTAAGGGGAGTTGGGCAGTAGGAAGTTCCAGAATGTTAGTCCAGCAGATGGGATCGTCAGTCTACATGTAGCCTGTGTGTGTGTGTGTGTGTGTGTGTGTGTGTGTGTGTGTGTGTGTGTATGTGTGTGTGATGATGACTAACCAGCAACTCCTGTTGTGCTCTCCAGGGGTGGAGTAGGGCTGGTGGTCATTACCCCCCTCTCCTCTCCTCTCCTCTCCTCTCTCTGTGTGTTTGTGCGTCTCTCATCTGTGCGTGGCCATTGAGTGAGCTGCTGCTAATAGCGGCTGGGAGGCTGAATAGGTTGTGCTGCTGGAGGTGCTGAGAGAGTGGCGGGCCAAACGGGGCCCTAGGAGCCCAGCCTCCCATGGCTCCTGACTGTCCTGCTGATGGATCAGCCAGCGCTCCACAGGGGGGAGGGGAGACGGCCTGCGCTAGCGCTAGTTAGCCCAGCACGCACACACCACTCACTCACTCACTCAGACACAAGCAGCAGGCCCAGCAGCACAACCGCAGAGAGGACTGCACTAGCCTAGGCAGGAGAGGGAGAGGATGAGGGGTGGAGGGGTGGAGGGGGAGAGAGAGAGAGATGGGGGGGTAGTCTGACTGCAGACAGGGATGGGTGTCTAGAGCTGCACTCGACCGTCTTTATCAGTGGGCCTCATCTGTTGTTCAGAAATGTGTTTTTAAAAAACCAGGGTAATGGAGAGTGGAGAGAGACTGGGGCTAGGATTTGTGTGTGTGTGTGTGTGTGTTTGTTTGTTTGTTTTGTCTGGCGTTGTCTGTCTGGGGGATTGCAGGCTGGTTGTGTCTTGCGCCGTCTTGCAGCTCCACTGGTGAGACAGGAGGTGAGAGCTGAGGGGGGCAGCAGGTGTAAATGGAGGTAGGCTGGAGGAGGTGGCTGTCGCCAGGACCCCACTGTGTGTGTGTGTGTGTGTGTGTGTGTGTGTGTTGATCACAAGGAGTGAGGACTACTGGCAGCATCCCCTATCTAGCCCCTCAGACACCTCCCTTTCTCCACACATTATTTCCTGCCAGTGCCTATCCCCTCATCTCACACACACACACACACACACACACACACACACACACACACACACACACACACACACACACACACAGCCTCCCTGCACCATGCAGTGTGTCCACAGTTGTCATTGGCACTGGGCATTCCTGCATCTCATTTGTCTGGACGAGGGTATCTATGGCTGAAACCATTCAACACACACACATACACATACGCACACACACACACACCACATTGCAGGCAGACAGCTCTTGAGCACCGTTGCACCTATCTGCCTATGTCAGGTCAATCCATCTCCATTCCCCTCAAAGAGTGCATTTGTTCTGAGAGGGGCATTGTGTAGTCTTAAAAGTGCCTCGTAATGAACGTTCGATTCCCACAGTTTACCGTCAGAGCGGCTATGAGCCGCGATGGTAAATCGATAGGAGGTTTTTTTGTGTGTGTGTGTGTTGTTGTGCGCAGGCCTGTGTGTGTATTCATCTCCATGCGTCGGTGTGGGAGTGCAGGCGCTGGCCTGGGAGTGGACGTAATGCACCGGGCGGAGAGGAGAGGTCCAGCTGCGGCGGCCGCAGTCTCTCACTGGCCATTAGCGGGGTGGCTGGCGGTCACGGTGAAAAACGCGTCTCCGCAGCTAATGCGGCCGCTGATGGACATCTCGCTCCCTCCATTTCAGCCCCGAAGCTGCGGCTGGCTGCCTGCGCCTGTGTGGATCTCTAGCTGCTTCCCTTTCCCCATCTGCCTCAACCTTGCATTGGCGGATTTCATCTCTCACGCACACTCTCCTTCTTGTTCTCTCTTTCTCTCTCTTTTCTCTCTCTCTCTCTCCCCCATCTCTGCCATTCTCTCTTTCTTTTGGTCCGCTTCTCTGTCCTCAATGCCTTTGTCACTTTCTTTTCCTCTTATTCACTCTCACAACCCACCTTTATCCCTCCCACTTTATCCCTCCCTCCCTCTCTCGCGCTCTCTCTCTCTCTCCCCCTCTCTCAGTTTTGCTCTCACTAGCCAGGCTCTGTTGGGTTTTATTGGGTACACGTGAAGAGAGGTAGAGAGAAAGAGAGCGAGGTAGAGAGAAAGCGAGGGAGAGAGGGAGAGAAAGAGACGCAGAAAGCAAGACTGCTGTGCCTCCTCGCAGTGTCCATCACCTCCCAGGCAAGCAGGGCAAGGTGACCTCAAAGAGACCTGTCACCAGCAGCCTGCAGCTGCTATTTTTAGGGCCGGCTGTTTCAGCCTCCTCCTCCTCCTCTCCTCCTCTCCTCTCCTCTCCTCTCCTCCTCCGTGCTGAATACTGACCTTAATATGGCTGTGTGTCCCTGACACTCTGGGCCCTGTAACTAGCCCGCTGTTGCTGTCGCTGTTGCCGTGGCGCCCTGCTGCAGCCCCCGCGGCGCAGGTGGGCCTTGACAAGTCCTCGCCCTGCTCTGATTGGCCAATCTGCCGCCTCTGGTCTCCCGCAGCCGGCTGGCCTGCCGATTGATTTAGCGCCTGCTAATAAAGTCTGCTGAAAGCTGTGGCTTCTGTGGTCACTGGCAAAATGAGGCCCCCTGGGCCGCCTAGTCCTCAGTCTGCCTCTTCCCCGCGTGTTTGTGTGTGTGTGTGTGTGTGTGTGTGTGTGTGTGTGTGTGTGGTGGATTGGGTGAAGTTAGGTGAAGCGGTTTGTATTCCAGCCTTTCTCTCTCTCTCCACTCCTCTCACTAATCCAGGCCGCCCTGAAGGCCCCAAACTTGAGTCATTTCCATGTGTGAAGTCCGCTCTGCTCTGGATGCGTCTCCTCTGGGCAAGCGGCTGGCGCCGGGGTTCGGCTGGGTCTCGCTCACACAACACATTATTCCAGGAGCTGATAAGGCCTTTGCCTTTAACTCGCCTGCTCTCTCTCTCTCTCTCTCTCTCTCTCTCTCTCTCTCTCTCTCTCTCTCTCTCTCTCTCTCTCTCTCTCTCTCTCTCTCTCTCTCTCTCTCTCTCTCTCCTCTTCATTTTTGCTCTCTCCGTCTCTTCTCTCTGCCTTCAAAGCCTCTCTCTTCTGCGCTGTAAACATGTTGTGATGGGCTTTGTTATGGTTCACTGCCTCACATCCCAAGGCTAGAGGGGCTATTTTTACTGCTCTGTGAAAACTCAAGCATGGCTGCGGCCCATCTCTCTCTCTCTCTCTCTCTCTCTCTCTCTCTCTCTCTCTCTCTCTCTCTCTCTCTCTCTCTCTCTCTCTCTCTCTCTCTCTCTCTCTCTCTCTCTCTCTCTCTCTCTCTCTCTCTCTCTCTCTCTCTCTCTCTCTCTCTCTCTCTCTCTCTCTCTCTCTCTCTCTCTCCTTTTTCACTTCCTCCACCTTTTTTAATTTAAATTTCATTTCATATCTCAATTCATATTCAAATGGCCTTCCTAAGTGCAGTAGACAATGCCAGTACAAGGGGGTGGTTAACTGTAGGAAGAGAAAAGTGTCTCATGTATATGAGATGAATTTATTCACACAAGCAGAACCACATCGCTTTATTGCTATTGTCACATAAACCGCTGCTTTCTCTGCCCCCACTCACTCTCTCACTCTCTCTCACTCTCTTTCTCTCTCTCTCTCTCTCTCTCTCTCTCTCTCTCTCTCTCTCTCTCTCTGTGTGTGTGTTGGTGTGTGTGTTGGTACAGAGGTGAGCCACACAGGCATTGTGGGAGGCTACTGGAGGGCAAAGCTCTTAAGCCTGTTTGGTTGCTTGGTGATTGGGTTGTGTGTGTGTGTGTGTGTGTGTGTGTGTGTGTGTGTGTGTGTAGAGGTCAAAGGTTGAGGCAGCTCTGCGGCAGTAATGAAAGCAGGACTGTGAGGCCAGTGCCCTCTAAATACCACTACCCCCCCACCCACCCAAACTGGGCTGCCCCAGGTCCTCACTCACCCCACGCCTCCACGTCTGCGCCTGTCTCCCAGCGAGCGAGCGAGCCGTCTCTGCGTCAACTCCACACTCAAATCAGCTCCACACTCGCTAGCTAGCTCACACCCTCTGGCTCCACGCAATGGAGGCCAGATCTCAACGCCCCCCCCTTCCCCTCATACACACACATATTGTGAACACACACACACGTAAACACACATATTTTCTCACTCTCCTGACTCTTATTGCTCACCAAGACGTGACTGTTCCTCAGCCTCAGCCCCGTTTGGCGTTTCTGCTCCTCTCAAGGCTGTCTGCACCATGTTAGCGCCATGTTAGCGCTACTCCCCACCTCCTACTTCCTCTGGGCTCCACACCACTGCCTACTCACTCACTCACTCACTCACTCACTCACTCTGCTGGGCTCATAGTACAACTGCCCTCAGTCTGCTCTCTTTCTCTCCCTGTGTGTCTGTCTGTCTCTCTCTCTCTCTCGCTCTCTCTCTCTCTCTTTCTCTCTCTCTTTTCTACTACTACTACTACTTGTGATTCGATATGTTGTTGGAATAGAATAGCATGAGCGCAACTTTTAGTAGCATCATTGTATAATATCATTGTGGTGGAAGACAGCCCCAACCTTCCCCCTGCATCCCACGCTTGAGATTTTGGGAAGGTGTCTTCCACATGGAGTTCCATTTGGAGCTGCTCTGTGTGTGTGTGTGTGTGTGTGTGTGTGTGTGTGTGTGTGTGTAGTAGGCCCATGTATAGTACCACAGTGCCATTTGGAGCGGCCGTGTGTGTATGCGGGCCATGTTTCACAGTGCGATTTGGAGTGTGTGTGTGTTTGTCTGTGTGTGTGTGTGTGTGTGTGTGTAAGAGAGAGTGAGTGAGTGAGTGAGTGTGGCGGAGGGGGGCGGCGGTAACCCTGCTCCTGACACACAGACAGACGGGCCTCTCCTGCTCCAGCCCATCAGGCCCTGGTGTCATCTTTCTGCCATCTGCCACCGCCTGGCCGTCTGGACTCCTCACATCTCAATACTCACTCACTCCCTCTCCATCACACACACACACACACACACACACACACACACACACACACACACACACACACACAAACACACAAACATATACACCCAGGCGCATACACACAGATCCACGCACAAATCCATAGACGCACGAGTTCACACAGAAATCTCCTCTTGCTCAGATGCTCACGCTGGCATATATGCAGACAAAGGCACACAAGCCGGGTGCAAACCCACCCTGACTCAACACAGTCCCCACACTGACACTAACACACTCTCAGCACATTTGGAGCCGCCGTCGTCTTCTTCTTCTCTTTTGCATTTTGTACACTAACACCTCACGCCCGCCAGCAAGACAAACGCTTCCCTAAACTTGTCGAAAATCTGTGGAAACGGACGAAATAGGAAAATGTTTATTTTTTTTCCCTTTTGTAGCCTGACATAGCACACACACTCTCTCTCACTCACACACACACACACACACACACACACACACACACACACACACACACACACACACACACACACACACAGGGATGTGAACACGCATGAAGGTTGAGTGCATGCTTTTTCATGTGAAGAAGAGGCCATAGTTTGTCATGTCTGATTAACAATGCTGTGTGTGCCCCCAGAGAGGGCTGTCACATGAGCACAGAGCAGTGGCACGAGTGGCCCTCGGTGGAACACACATACATGCACTCAGCCCTCAGACCGGTGTAAACATAGTGTGTGTGTGTGTGTGTGTGTGTATATGTTCATGTGAATAAAGAGGTGCTTGCTTTACGTGGGAGTACATACAGTCCAACTGTTGTGAGTTGACTTGATAGAGTGTGTGTGTGTGTGTGTGTGTGTGTGTGTGTGTACCAGTATAATCATGTACAGTAACTTGGTGAGATCTTTCCCCTTTCTCCTATTAGTTTGTAAACATCAATGTATTATATTATATTTGCGTGGGTGCATGTGCGTGCGTGCGTGCGTGCATGTGTGTGTGTGTGCACACCCCCTGAGGTTGTGTTGGGGGTGTGTGTGGGGGGGATAGGCAGGCATATGTGTCTCAGGAGGAGGGGGCGGCCCAGTCTGCCTGTCTGCCTACGACCAGCAGATGGGTGGAGGAGAGCCCACTGTCTCCCCCCTCTCTCTCCCTCTCTCTGTCTCTGTCTCTCTCTCTCTCTCTCTGGCCTTCATTGACTGGCACCTCCTCCTCTCTCTCTTTCCTCCTCTCCTCTCTCCTCCTCTCATCCCCTCTCTCCATCTCTCATCTCTTCCCTCTCCTCCTCTCCTCTCCTCTCCTGTCTTCCCCATCTATGTGCTCTTCTTCTCTTCTGGTTTCCTCTCTTCTCTCCCTGTACATCTTTACTCCTCGATCTTCCCTTAATGCTCTTATGTTTCTTTTGCACACACACACACACACACACACACACACACACACACACACACACACACACACACACACACACACACACACACAGACATACAGACACATAGGAGGCACCATTATTGCCTCCGCCAATTAAATGCCCAGTGTAATGGTAGAGTTTTGGAAATGTCATCACTGTGGGACTTAATGGTTCTTTTGTTCCCCCAGCTCTCCTCTCAGCTGCCCTTTTTACCTCTCCTCTCCTCTCCTCTTCTCTGTTCCTTCTCTCCTCTTCCCCCTTCTTTCTTTCAGCTCTCTTCCTCTTCTGTCTGTTTAGTCTCTCTTCTGTTCCTCTTTTCTCCCCCCGCTCCTCCTCTCTCATCCTCTCCTCTCTTCCCATTGCATCTCATTCTCTCTTTTCTTCAGTCTTACCGTTTCCTCTTCTCTTCTGCTCCTTTCCTCTCTCTCTCTCTCTCCTCCTCGGCTCTCATCTTCTCCCATCCTTCTTCCCCTCTTCTCTTCTCCTCTCCTCAATTCTCTCTCTCTCTCTTTCTCTCTCTCTCTCTCTCTCTCTCTCTCTCTCTCTCTCTCTCTCTCTCTCTCTCTCTCTCTCTCTCTCTCTCTCTCTGCTGTGGCTGTGGCTGTGGCTGCTGTTTAGTGATGCTGGCTGCGTGCTGGTGTTCGGCGGGCTAATTAAAATGCCATTACAGCGCAGGCATCGGGGCCGTCTGGTCCAAGGAGTTTTCCAAAAATAGATTGCCGCTGTGCAGTGCAGCGCCAGAGATGTGCTCGTCGAACGTGCCGCGGATGCACAAGAAGCAGCCCCCTCCTCCTCTTCCTCCCCCTCCTCCTCCGGATCCCTCTCATCCCTCTCCTCTGCTAACCCCCAACCTGCTCTTGCTCTTCATCTCTCTCTCCCTCTCTCTCTCTTTTCTTACTTCTCTCTCTCTCTCTCTCTCTCTCTCTCTCTCTCTCTCTCTCTCTCTCGCTCTCTCTCGTTTTCTTTCTCCCTTTTCTTATCTCTCTCACTTGTCTCTCTGTTGTTTCTTCTGTAGTCTCCCTGCTTCTGCTCTTTTCTCTGCCTTTGTTTGGAAGCCCTCTGTCTTCTGCCCTTCTCTCTGTCTTTTACCCCCCATTCTTCCCCCTCCCTCTCTTCTGCCCCCTTTCTCTCTCTCTCTTCTGCCCCCCCTCTCTCTTCTGCCCCCCTTTCTCTCTCTCTCTCTTCTGCCCCCTTTCCCTCTATCTTCTGCCCCCCTTTCCCTCTCTCTTCTGCACCCCTCTCTCTCTTTTGCCCCCTTTCCCTCTATCTTCTGCCCCCTTCTCTCTCTCTCTTCTGCCCCCCTTTCCCTCTATCTTCTGCCCTCTATCTGTGGCAGTGGAGAGCTGAAGGTCTCAGCTGGGCTGCCTCCTGGAAGAGCCCTGTTGGAGGGGATTCCACTGATCACACGTGGCAATGTATGGCAGTGGGAGTGCTCAAGCATGTGCAAGCGAGTGTGTATGTGTGTGTGTGTATGTTCGTATGTGCGTGCGAGTGTGTGTGTGTGTGTGTGTGTGTGTGTGTGTAAGGGAGCTGGGAGGGGCAGCTTTGAATGCTTCATTCCCCAGTGCTCCATCATGTATTAATCATGGCTGCAGTCTGGGATGCTGAAAATAGTGCCTCAGAACCCAGAAAAACACAGCAGCCCCCGAACCCCCCTCCCTTCCCCCCTCCCCTTCCATCCTCTCCCCTCCTCTCCTCTCCCCTTCCATCCCCTCCCTGCATGGCTGCTCCTGCTCTAGCCCACCCCTCTCTCCCCCTCCTCCTGCTCACGTGTGTGCGTGCTTGTGTATGTGTGTGCGTGTGTATGTGCGTACGTGTGTGTGTGTGTGTTTGCGTGGCCTGTGTTTTTCTCCGTCCTACACACCTCTTGAATGTCTTATTGAGATGTAAATGCTGCTCTGCATTGCTGATGTGACTGTTTCAACAGCATACACATTCAAAATGTCTTCAAAGAACGCCTGAGGCTCTTACAAGAGTGCACACTGAGCACTCCAGCAGCTTGGCTGGATACACCATGCAAAGCACCCCGTGTGTGTGTGTGTGTGTGTGTGTGTGTGTGTGTGTGTGTGTGTGTGTGTGTGTGTCGGTGGTGTTGTGGTGAGTGGATGTGTGTCAGTAGCGTGCCAGGATCTCTAGTATGCTTATCTTCAAATGGACCGGTCTTATCAGCTGAGCTGTTGAGCACTGCTGTTAGGATCCGCTCTTATGGCCCGCGCCAGATGTGATGAGAGGAGGCACACACACAAGGTGTGTGTGTGTGTTGGGGGGTGGGGGGTTGGTGATGGAGGGGTGTGGTGTGATTGGAGAGACTACACAGACTAGTGTACTGTTCCACTCGGCTGGATATGTGCATGCGTGTGTGTGTGTGTGTCTGCTCTTGGCCCTTGTGTATTGCCTCATGCATTTGTAGTGTTTTTTTTGTGTGTGTGTGTGTGTGTGTGTGTGTGTGTGTGTGTGTCCAGCCCCCTTGGGCCCCTCTAAGTTTAGCTTTGTCACGCTGCATACATGTGCAGAAGCACGTGACTCTCGTCCTCCACCTTCCTTCCCCTCATCTTCAGGTTGTTTAGTTGTGTCTTTCTGTTTACTCACTCTCTCTCTCTCTCTCACTCACACACACACACACACACACACCCCATGCCCCCAATATAATAATAGCACACCTTCAGTCAGAGCCATTATAGTCCTCACATTCTCTGCTCCTGTGCCACCCAGCAGAGGACCCATCTAACACGATAGGAGAAGTCTTTGTGTGTGTGTGTGTGTGTGTGTGTGTGAGAGAGAGAGAGAGAGAGAGAGGAGAGAGAGATGTGGCGTGGCATGAGGCAGGACTGGCGGGCAGGATTGAGGCATCAGAATGGCAGCGGTCTGATTGCTCCTCACCATGAGCACGCTATCACAATTGCTCTGTGCACTGAGCCACGGCAACACAACACTGTCTATTTGCACACAGCGATTACAATCTAAACACACACACACACACACACACACACACACACACACACCGCCTCCTCATCCTCAGTGCAGTGCGTGTGTGATGAGCGGTGGCGGTGGCGGCAGCGGCAGTGAGCGGGGCCGAAGGGAGATGATTTGCGTTTTGGAGCCATGTTGTGGCAGCTTTGGAAACAAATTGGCAGCGAGGAGCGAGCCGGAGAGGCAGAGGGAAGTGAGGAGTGGAGAAGAAAATGGAAGAGAGAGGCTTCTGCCTGTCACCTCCCTGTCTCCCCTCATCCAGTCTCTCCTCCTTTCAACTCCACCAAACTCCAGCTCCAGCTCCAGCTACCCCCACACACACCCCCACCCCACCCCCCCTCACTCACGCCTCCCAATGCTAACGGGACTAATGAAGCCCTGTAGGAGCCTGTAAACTTTTCCCCCCAAACTCTAACTAACTCTCACACTAGCTGAAAGGCCCTGTGTGTCTTTGTGTGTGTGTGTGTGTGTGTGTGTGTGTGTGTCTGTATGTATGTGTGTGTGTCTGTGTGTGTTCCTGTCTGTGTTTGTGTTTTCTGCTAGCCTTGATCACTGCTAACTGTTCCACTGGCGCTTGCCAAAGCTGGCGCTAGCACTGGTTGGCTGGCTGGGAGGAGTGTGTATCTGTGTGTGTGTGTGTGTGTGTGTATTTGGCGGCAGGCTGCCTTACCCTACTTGCACTGGTGTTGAAGGGCATTTCTGAGATGTAAAATGAAGTGGAAATAGTGAACTTTGGGTTTCAGGTTAGCGGATGTAGGTTGTCAGCACCTCCACCTTTCTCTCTCTTTTCCTCTCTTCCTCCTTCTCTCTCTCTTTCTCCTCTCTTCCCCAACCTTGTTCTCTATCCCTCTGTCTCCAGTATGTTTTAGCACAGGGGGCTGAGTAGTAGGCATCTGGGAGAAAGAAGCACCATGGCTTATGCTATCAGTAGCCTGTATCCCCTGCCACAACAGACACACACACACACACACACACACACAGACACTCCCCTCTCTCCCAAACTAGCCTTGCTACCTGATATGTGGTGGTGCCATGCCTCGAATTTGTATTTGCTCAGGGAAACCTGAGCTGAAATTGGTCACTAATACTGATTGTGGTGGCTCAAGGTTGGTGTGTGTTTCCCTCAGTGGTTTGTGCTCTGTCCACTTCTGCAGCATGTGCTCTTAAATGTTTGCACTGTGCCAGATCTGTCACTGCTGTTTGCTTTAGGTGTGCTGTGCTGTACACCCCCGCACCGTGTGCAGTGTAGTGCATATGTCCCTGGCTACTGGACCTACACAGCTTATTTTTAGACTGCTGTGGATATAGTGCACTCATCACTCGCTTGCTCTCTCTCTCTTGCTCTCTCTCTTCTGAGCCTTATCTGTTTTCCTGGTTTTCCTGTATATTTCCCAGTAGCGGTACACTGTGCCCTGTGCAGTGGCAGCCCTCTCTGCATACTAAGTGGAGCCGTATCTCTGGCCCACTGCACACTACTACTGTATATTGTACGTGGATCTGCATGGCCACGCCAGGCTCCCACCCTCCAGTACCTCCATATGGCTCAGTGCCAGACCAGTGGTGTTCACAATCACTAGGGTTTATCCCCACTAATGCAGTGGCATATTCTTGGACAGATGCTGAACTCTCCTTCACAGTGCTAAAGACAAACCTGTAGGTGTTTCTGTTCTGCCTTATTGCGTCACTGTAACTGTTATTGTTCTCTAGTTTAATCAGCTGCTATCTGTGTCTGTGTGTGTCTGTCTGTCTCTGCAGATGGGTTTCCAAGCAAAGAGCAGCCTCTGGAGCTCCTCAAGCCCTCTGGACTCAACCACATTCAATCTGGTGAGTAAGATCACACCACCCATCTCCCTGTCTCTCTGGCCTCTCTGTCTCCAGCACACACTCTGTGTGTGTGTGTGTGTGTGTGTGTGTGTGTGTGTGTGTGTGTGTGTGTGTGTGTGTGTGTGTGTGTGTGATGGCTTGTGAGAGCAGTAGGCTGCTGCACCCACTGGTGAAAGGCCATGTGCAGTACAGTAGTAGTTGTTCCAGTAGTTGTGTCCCAGTCTCAGCTCCCCTCTGCAGTGTGGAGGAGGCAGAGGGACATTGGGACACTACAGTATACTGCCTCAGGGCTGCTAGTTCTTGCCCTTCAGATGGGTAGGCCAAGTGCCACAAGTAGACTGTGTGTGTGTGTGTGTGTGTGTGTGTGTGTTTTACTCTTAATGAACAGTGAGCTCCTCTTGTCCACACTGCTCAATTCCCTCTTATTGCTATTCAGATTCACTTCCTTTTCCTCTCTCTCTCTCTCTCTCTCTCTCTCTCTCTCTCTCTCTCTCTCTCTCTCTCTCTCTCTCTCTCTCATATCTTGTGTAGATGCTAGAGTTGCTCATATGGAGCTTCTCTCCGATGCTCTTTGAAGTTCTCCTCCTCCTCCTCCTCCTTCATGTCTGTGTGCAGTCCTCTGTGTTGTCCTCCTGTACTATATATCCTGTCTGCACTGTACAGTATGTCCACCTGTCTCCTGTCTGTCTGTCTGTCTGTGGGCTCTGTGGTGTCTCCCTCAGGACGGGGCTCAGACATATCAGGCCTCCTCCTCAGTGTCCCCACTTCCACTCCTCCATCCTCTCCTCCACTCCCTGTCCTCTCCACTGAGGGCCCGTGTGCTGACTGAGGTGGGAAGCCCGAGCTCCAGCTGAGGCTGTGGGCTGTAGGCTGGCACCGGCGGTGGTGATGGTGGTGGTGTGAGACGGGCCCAAGCCGTGGGTGAGGCTGGCTCGGGACAGGGTGGCATGAGGCGAAGGTGGTGTGGGATGGCGTAGGATGGGAGTGGGAGTGGGGGTGGGGGTGTGCGCCAGGCTTTACCCCCCCAAACCCCCTCTCTTGCAGGGCAGAGTTGTGCAGGAAACAGATGGCGCTGGGAGCTGCTCCTGGCCCCGGATCGCCTGCCTTCCCGGCCGCCTGGAGACCGGGACAGTGCCAAGGGCTCCATCTTCTCTCCTTCTCGCTCTCCCTTTCTCTCTTTCTTTCTCTGTCTCTCTCTCCTCTCTCTGCCGTGCTTGCTATCTTCCCATAGTTCTTTTCCTCTTTCTCTCTCCTTCTTTCTTCCCTCCCCTCCCTCCCCTCGGCTGGCCCTGCTTCCCTGCTGGAGCAGTATTGATTGGAAACATACCCTTGGTGTGGAGCTTGGATACACATGGAGTGTGTGTGTGTGTGTGTGTGTGTGTGTGTGTGTGTGTGTGTGTGTGTGCGTGCTGAGAGAGAGAGAGAGAGACAGAGGATCAGTTTCTCTGAGCGTGTGAGCTTCTCAGAAGATGCTGCATTTTTCACTTTCATTTTAGGGGTTCTGCTTCTGCTAATCCCTCTTGCGTAGGGACGGCTCAGCGGAGTCCGGTTTTCTGTTGCCATGTTTTCCAAAGCAAATAATGTGTATATTGCGTGTGTATGTTTGCTGTGGTGTGGTATGGATAGGGGAAACTGCTTTGGGAGACCATAGTAACACACACACACACACACACACACACACACACACACACACACACACACACACACACACACACAGTCATCTGTGGAATCCATACCAATGCTTGCTAATCAAAGCTGCACATGCAACTTCATCAATTATGCATTGGGCACGAGACATGCAAGCATGCGGCCTGTAGCATGCGCTGCTGCTGGTGTTGTTGCTGCAGGGCTCCACCTGGAATAGCATCCAGCCTGGGTCTCCACTCACCCATTCACTCACTCACTGGTGCTGAGCCCCGTCAGTCATGTCAGTCAGCACGTGGGTCACTGACTCTGGTCTCTGCTCAGCCCCTAGTCTTGTTTGGGTGAGGTGTGCTTAAGGACCTCACACATACCCCTTTTCCACTGTCACAAACCAGGTGCTGCTTCTAGGCTGGTGCTGGTGCCAGTTCGGTGCTGGTGTTGCATGTACCTGTAGATTATCCAAGAAGCAGTTTGTTTTTCCACAGACTGAGAGCCAATGGTGCTGCGTTACTATGTCAGCGTCTGCTGTCCTAGAAACGTCACAGTAAAGTACTGGTGAACTCTCTGCTACGCTAGCTGAAAAAAGTACTTGGCAGACATACCGTAATTTCCCGACTATTAGCCACGGTTTATACATTGATTCTGCAAAATTCCTTCCGCTATGAGGTTAAAACAGGGGGGCAGTTAATATGGTGTTAATATGTTGTGTTTTTTTTTTTTTTTTAACTTGCATAAAACACTGTCCTGCGGCTTATACACAACGCGGTTTATTTACTGTACATTTAGTTTGACCTTTTCTCTCTAAAGTTTGCGAGACATTGTACCTGTACAATCTAAAACACCTGTCGTTTTAAACTAAGAATATGTGTGCTGTGATTTTGAAGGTGTCTGTCGGTAAACTATGCTCAAAAAGTTAGGATGCTAAGAGAACCATCAGCACCTGACGTTGCCGGTTCTTGTTTCTGGACTAGTTTTAAGTCGGTGCTGAGTTGGACCTTGTTTTCCAGAGCCAGGTTTATATTGTGTGGCAAACCAAAGAGACTTGGCACTTGCTCCGAAGTAGCACTGGACCCACCTCAGTGGAAAAGGGGTAACGAAGCAGAGTGACTAAGAACCGTATGACTGTTTGGTGTGTTGGCATCATCAGGATGGGAATGGGGAGGCATTTTGTCATAAAGAGGAGCCGTCGTCTATGATGATCTGTGTAGTCAGCCTACACACGCTTTCATTCACCAGCGCACATAGCACACAAGACATAATTGTTCTCACTTGCTTTTAATGCAGACTGTTTGGTCTCGTCGTACATTATTTCGTTTTTTCTTTTTTGTTCTATGTTTTCCATGGCTGATGTTGCTACTGGTGTTTTGCCACAAATAACCGTATGTATTTTAGTATATGTATAGATATATAGATGTGGTCTTACTGCTATGATTTTCCAGCACAATTTCTTTTTATTTCATTATTTTGTTCAGCACTTTGGTTCAACTCCTGTTGTTTTTAAATGTGCTATAGAAATAATAACGACTTGACTTAACTGTAGCATTCACATGTACACACTAGCTTTGGCCAAATGTTTGCTGTTAGTGCAGAGAGCTCAGTGCTCTTTAGCTCCACACATGTAAATGTGGCTGGTGATGGTGTGTCTCTGTTGATGGGTCGAGTCCCCTCACTTCCTCTCCTCTCACTGAGCACCTCAGCAGTCTGCTCTGCTCTCATCAGGCCCCCTCCACACCGCTACACTGCTGCCCACTGCTTGGCCTTCACACACACACACACATTATTAGTATTAGCAGTATTATATATATTGTGTGTGTGTGTCTGTGTGTGTGTGTCTGGTATAGCTCTCACTTCTGCTGAGAGACAGGCCTGTGTTTGTAATTTATGTGAGCATTTGTTTTCTTTGATTAGCTGCACACTCAGAGGAAGTACACGGTGTGCGTACAGATTGTTTTTTTTCGTAAGGGGGTGTATGTGTGTGTGTGTGTGTGTGTGTGTGTGTGTGTGTGTGTGTGTGTGTGTGTGTGTGTGTGTGTGTGTGTGTGTGTGTGTATGAGATGTGTGGGTTGTGCTCGTCACAGCTGGCCTTCAGTCATGCTTCTCAGGAACAGGAGAGGTTCAGCCGCCCACCCCGCTGCTGTTAGCAGCCTTTAACACACACACACACACACACACACACACACACACACACACACACACACACAGACGGCTGGCTCGGTGTCAAACATCAGAACTGTCTCCTCACAGTCATCGCTCGCACACACACACACACACACACACACCAAATAGCCTCCATTCCCCCCCGCTAGACACTCACTCTAGTGGTGGTGATCTTCACACTCCCCCGTCACCGGTCACTCGCCACCGCTCGACCCCTCTGGTCTTTATTTATCTCTTGTCTAATTGGCCTTTCACCGGAGAGCGCTGCTTGTGCAAGCCCAGCGGCAGGCAGCCACCGCTGTTTGTTTACGTCCCCGTGCGCACGCGGGCAGAGAGAGAGAGAGAGAGAGAGAAAGGGAGAGAGAGAGAGAGAGAGAGAAATGAAAATGGAGATGAGGCTTTGCCCGCCCGTTTACCAAAAAAGAGAGACGGATAAAACGCAACCCGCCCACGGGCCGACTGCTTTAAGCGCCGAGGATAAACACGGAAATAGATTTGCACCTGCTCATTCTCACACACCCCCGATCACCTCAGCCTTACTTTACACACCTGGCACAAAGGCTTGGCTCGGGATGGTGCGCTTTTTAGGCTGATTTTGATGGGTAGACAGGGCCAAATGGTTTGTTTTGTGTGTGTGTGTGTGTGTGTGTGTGTGTGTGTGTGTGTGTGTGTGTGTGTGTGTGTGTGTGTGTGTGTATGTGTTGTGTGTGTGTGTGTGTGTGTGTGTACGTGTGTGTATGTATGTGTTGTGGGGGTGGGGGTGGGGGGGCACTGATGAGGTGTCCATAACTGCGGAAGACAGATTTGTATGCATATTAACGAGACTGAGTGAGCCCCTCACACTGCGCACTCACACTCTCATGGGGGCGGAGTGAGAAGCCCGATCCGACTGCTCCCCAACACGTGTGTGTGTGTGTGTGTGTGTGTGTGTATGTGAAGAGAGGAGGAGAGAAAGACGGTGCATGCAAGTGCATTTCTGTGCATCTGTTCACGCATTTCTCTCCTCTCCCTCTAGTCGCCTGTTTGCAAAGGCTGAAGAGACATTTGCTTGGATAGTACACATTTTCTCTTTCATCTATTTCTGTCACTCTCTCTCTTCTTTTTCTCTGACTTTCTAAACAGCCATCTCTCTCTCTTTCCCTCTTTCTCTCTCTCTCTCTCTCTCTCTCTCTCTCTCTCTCTCTCTCTCTCTCTCTCTCTCTCTCTCTCTCTCTCTCTCTCTCATATTCTCACTCCTTTGCTTTCTCTGTCTCTCCCTGCCAAATCCGTTATTCCCTCCACACAAATTTGCACCAGCCCACTCGCACAGGCTGTGAGTCCAGGCTGCCGACCGACTCTCTTCCCTGGGCTGTGTGGTGAGGAGGAGGAAGAAGAGGAAGAAGAGGAGGAGGAGGAGAACCGTGGCTCCAAGACCACGGCCCGATCCATTCAAGGCTGCCAGGGTGGGTCACATACAAGCCCTCTAACCGTAAGCCGAAGACGGGAGCGAGAGAGAGGGAGAGAGAGTAGGCAAAAAGACAGCGCCTCAGAGATCCACTTCATCACAACACTGACTCTTTATTTAGCTCACTGAATTATAGATGAGATCTTAAGTGCCAGAGAGAAAGAGAAAAAGCGAGAGAGACAGAAAGAAAGAGAGAGAGAGAGTGAGAGAGTGAGAGAAAGAGAGAGGAGCGGTGGAGAGGCAGTCCTAGCATCGCAGGCCTGTGATTGGACTGAAGGAGGCTCCATGTGAGAAAGCCGTCTTCATTATTATTTCAAAACCCAGGCATGAAAATCAGCAGAGGGCCTCAAGTTCAGCCGGATCTCATTCTCTCTCTCTCTCTCTCTCTCTCTCTCTCTCTCTCTCTCTCTCTCTCTCTCTCTCTCTCTCCCTCTCTCTCTCTCCCTCTCTCCCTCCCTCACTCCCTCTCTGCCCCCCCCCCCCACTTTTCTTTCAACATCATCTTCTGTCACTATCCCCCTACATACACATACACACACACACACACACACACACACACACACACACACACACACACACACATACACACACCCCTCCCCTCTCCAGTTCGCTGTGCTAACAGTGTGCTGCTCCAGCTTTCTCTTCCTCATCTGGCATGCACAGACATGCCGCCACATCTTTTATGCATGCTTCTGATGAACACTCCCACTTGCTGCACTAGCGTGTGTGTGTGTGTGTGTGTGTGTGTGTGTGTGTATGTTACATGTGTGTAGAGAGATGTTCATGTATCTGTGGCTGCTGCTGCCCAGACATGTGAGCAGACTGTAGATGAGGGCCTGGGAGAGGAAGTGTCTGGCCAGTGTGGAGAGAGGCACAGGATGAAGCAATAAGGATTGTGTGTGTGTGTGTGTGTGTGTGTGTGTGTGTGTGTGTGTGTGTGTGTGTGTGGGCATCATTAGGTCACTGTGAGTTCCATGTGTGTGAGCAGGCAGTCCAAGGGTCAGGGGTGCCCACCCAGAGCTCCCACCCAGATCCCCTGCCCAGTGCCACAGCTCTGCGCCTCAGCAGCTACACACACACACACACACACACACACACACCTGGGCTTCTACTGCTTCAGAACACACACTACTGTTAGGCCAACACTTACCACCCTGCATGGACTTGTTGACCTGTTGTTAGTTGTTATCCACATGTTTGCAGCACTGATTAGCCGTTTCCATTTGAAAGGTACTATAAGAGAAATCTTTATTTACTTCCCTGCTAACAGGAACAGTAGCAGCACTGTGACCATCAGACACCAAGCCATTTTATAGCCACATGGTTAGTCTCACCCTCTCTATCACCCAGCTGTCTCATCGTCAGTTTACCTACAGACATGCAGAAGGAAATGTCTTTAGAATAAAGTAGGTTCTCCAATATAAAGCACACCGTAATAAACCTTAGGGCAATGTTTTATGCACGCTCAGAACAGAACAGAACAACATTTACCAGACCTGTGTTTATGAAACTCCTTCTAGTGAATCAGAATCAGATCAACATTTCATGAGAAAGTAGAATTAGGAAAGCAGCCTCATTCATACTCACTCATGTATAACTCTCTCCCATGTGTTTACCACTGTTGACATCTGTTCATCACAGATGAGCCATCAGCACAGCTTGCACATAGACTTAGACTTAGCGTTCGTCATTTCCCAGGAATAGTGAGCCATTCTGGACGTTAGGGGAAAGGGCAGCTCAAATGAAGAAACTAGTTGACCAGTCATATGATATGACTGAAGTTGATTAGCCTTGTCTCACATGACTACAGTGGCTTAGACTAGATGTCGAGGAACTGTAATGGCCGGGAAACCTCCTGCAAGTTCATTGGTGGGCAAGGAGTCTCAATGCATCCATTACAAAACTGCTATATTACACTGGTGCGCAAAATAAAATTCCAGCTCAATCAGTAAGAATGATCCTTTTGTTTCACAAATAATGCCACTCATACTTCTTCTCTAATTTGATCATTCCACCAGGCCAATCTTCAGACTGTCTGCTCTTTGCCACTGGAGTTGTGTTAATTAGCATGACACGCGTCCCGTTCGGCTTATTTGTACCAGGAGGGCACATGAAGAAAATGTGTTTTGTTGTTGCATGGATTTTTAATGAACTTAATTAGGCCTAATACAATGGCATTTGAATTGGTAATGATGTTGAGTCTGAGTGATGTGCTGTAGCAGTGCTGCATGTGTGTTTATCTGAGCGGCTGCTGCCATCATCCAGAAAGGCTGGAGCACAGGCAGGGACACACACACACACACACACACACACACACACACACACACACACACACACACACACACGCTGATTATGCAGCGGGAATCAAAGGCTTGACTTGTTTGCACCTTCCTGTAGACTTTGAGCAGAGGAGATGCAGTCACAAGTTCCTCTCTCACTTTGCATAATATTGCTGATAGATTAGGCTGATTTGTGCAGAGCGGAAAAGTATGTGGGATGATTACAGAAAAGCCCTCGTTTTGCTCTGCTTTTTCACAGATCAACAGCAACACAGAGAAGTGAAGCAGGGGTTTGTAGGGAGATTAATGTGTTATGGAGTGTGTGTGTGTGTGTGTGTGTGTGTGTGTGTGTGGGAGGAGGAAGAACTGGAGGTGAGTCCACCATCGGAGAGCGGTGATACCCACCCTAAAATGAACCTTAGAAACACACACACACACTAACACACACACACCCACACAGAGAGAGAGAGAGAGAGATGTACATGAATTGAAAGACAGAAGAACAAAGTGTTGACTTGACAGGAGCTGGAAAGGAGCAGCATATCTTAGCAGTGGTGTGTGGCACTTGGAGCCCATGTTAAGCCTAGAGTCCCAAGCCCTTAAGCCAGTAAGACTCATGTATCAGAGTGCAAGCACCAGGAAATGGCCTCAGTAGCCCGCAGATTTAGCCAACTCATTTCCCACAAAATAGGGTCCAGTAGTCGGGTTGTTCAATTAGGGGAAAGTTGATTAAACACCGCTGTCATGGGAGTTTTTTTTTTGTCAGTCATGTGTCAGTCATATGCTCCATGGGGAAGAAGTTAATGGCTCCCGTGCAAGACCAAACTTTAGTGAATAAATAAACCAGCCACTTTGCCTCCGTATAGTTTCAGCTACTCGCATTAACTACACCTGAGACTTTCTCCTGACATGACAGGGCGTAGCGTTTTAATTGTACCCTCTCTCTCTCTCTCTCTCTCTCTCTCTCTCTCTCTCTCTCTCTCTCTCTCTCTCTCTCTCTCTCTCTCTCTCTCTCTCTCTCTCGTTGGAGAGGGGAGGCGGCAGCTTTTAAAAGTGGCTGCATTTTCATAATTGGCTGTCAGATAGTGACAGGAAGTCTGCGGCTGCCGCTACGTGAGGGGTTATGGGGTGCGTCGGCTTGTGTGTCTGATGCTACAAGGGCACTGCGCCGGGGCTCAGGCAGACAGTGATTCATGTTTAATGGGGGCTGGTCTGGACGAGGGCCTGGCCTCCCCTCCCCTCCCCACCCCCCCACTCCTGCCTCCCTCTTCTCTCCCCCATGCGGAGGTGAGAGATTGGAAGATTGAATCTTCCAGGAGTAAAGCGGCTAAGGGGTCACCTTGCCCCCTTGGTGGGCAGGATCTGGCCGCGAGCTGTGTGTGTTTGTGTTGCCCGCGCGCATTGTGTGTGTGTGTGTGTGTGTGTGTGTGTGTGTGTGTGTGCGAGCGCACTGCTGCTCCCACTTCCTAACCCTGCGTGGGTGATAGTGTGTGGGAGAAGGGTGGGTGTGTTTTTGGAGAGGGTGGCTCTTAATCTCTCTCATTCGCTCTCCTCCTCCTCCTCTTCCTCCTCCTCCTCCTCCTCCTCTTCTCATGACTGGCTGGCCTCCAGTTGGACTGGGCCTGTGCCAGTATAGTGTACAGCAGGCTGTTCCTCAGTGCTAAAGCAGACTGGGTCGCTCAGGCAGCGGGGTCCTGCTAACGCTGCTGACCCACTCAAGCATGGTGTGTTCCACGCCGCTAATGTGCCTCCACCACTAGCCACAGTACCACCAGCGAGCGACACTCTGCAAATGTGACCGAGCTTGCGTCAGTCCACTTGGTTAAATCAGCCATGTCCGTGTGTGTGCGCGCGCGCGCGCGTGTGTGTGTGTGTGTGTGTGTGTGTGTGTGTGTGTGTGTGTGTGTGTGTGTGTGTGTGTGTGTGTGTGTGTGTGTGTGTGCGCTCGCTGCTGCTGCTAATCTCGTAAATAGTCTAAACCAGAGCTTTTTTCCACAATGAAGGAGTCTGCTTCCATCCGACTGCGAGGCCAAATGGCAGCGCCAGGCGCGTCAATGGCTCATTCAGCAGAGCTTTTTCCCTTCCTTTCCCCTCCACGGCTCATGGACGCCGTCCACAAACCGGCAACGACACTTAAAGCCCAGCGGCCACAAAGCGTCACTGAAAGAGAAATAGCTCCTGAATGGCTTTGTGGCTGGGCTATGTCTTTTTTTTTTGTATGCCCGCCAGCCATTAGCTACATTTCCTCATTTGCCTACAAAGATGGCGGGAGCATAGAGTTGATGGGGATATAGAGGTTTCCCCCTCTATCCCAGCGGCCTCGCCTGCTCCTGTGTGCTTGCTGTCTGTCCTCTGGGATGAGTCTGGAGCAGGGCTACTGTTTGACATGGTGGACATGGGCTCTACTGTACTCTACACACGCGTCTGTGTCTGGCCCAGTCCGGCTCCTCTCCTCACCGCCCAGTCCAGTCCGGCTGCCAGGCCTCACAGATGGCCCTGGTGGCTCCCGCTTGGGCCGCCTGATAGCGCCCCCCTCGTACCCCAGCCTTGGCACCCGCCCGCACCCACCTGCCCTGCCAAGCTGAGCAGGCAAGAGCTGCGAGACAGCTGCCCTGGTCCTGTTGGGGCGCTGCAGGAGAGTGTGTGTGCGTGTGTGTGTGTGTGTGTGTGTTTTTGGACATGGATGTGTGGTCATACAGTACATCTAAAAGCCCCACTGGAGTGTTTTGCTGCGAGGCTTTTGTGATTTGATAGGCAGGGTGTCTAGTCTCCCTGGGCTCATCCTTTGGGTGGGTGTGTGTGTGTGTGAGTGTGTGTGTGGGGAGTTCACGGCCCGCCCTGCGGCTCTGCTCTTCCTTCTTCTGCAAATCAACTTTGGACAAAAGGCTGAAAGAGACGGAGTGGACGGTGTCACGTTTATGAGCCCTGTTGAATATTTGTCTTATTTAGCCTTTGAGCTCTTGTTTAACTTTGGGGTGTTTGGTTGAGGAGGCGCTCTCAGATTAAGCCTGTTTGCTTGGAGGGGAGACGCCTCTCGGGCTGTGTGTGAGACTGCACATCCCTGCCCTCAATCACCATCTTTCTCATAGGCAGAGACTGTCTTTGTGTGTGTGTGTGTGTGTGTGTGTGTCTTCTCTCTCTCTCTCTCTCTCTCTCTCTCTCTCTCTCTCTCTCTCTCTCTCTCTGCATGACTCTCATCTCCCGCTCCCTCTCCTGTTTCTTCAAGAGGTAATTTGAGCGCTTTGACCGTAGTAATGCCTCAGCAGTGTCACGCGGATAAAGGGCTCTGTAATATCTGGGCGCAGTGCTCTCGGCCTCACCAGCAGCAAGCTTATCACTCACTTTTTCCCCTCTCTCTCACTCCTCTCTCTGTCTCTCTCTCTTTCTCCCTCTCTCTCTCTCTCCGTATCCCCAAGTCCCTGTCGGTGCTCCAAGTGTTGGTGAGTCACGCAGTGGAATGGCCATGAGTGTGCCATGAGTGAGGGGGGTCAGAGCCAGGCCTACTAGCGCTCAGCCATCAGACAGGCTGGCGGATCAGACAGCAAGCAGCACTTAATGCTCGCTGTGGACGTCTCCCTCTGGTCCTCACTAGCGGGAATGGACTCCACCTCCACCTCCTCGCTTCATTCTGTTCATCGCTCTCTGTCCTCATCCCTGCTCTCTCTCTCTCTCTCTCTCTCTCTCTCTCTCTCTCTCTCTCTCTCTCTCTCTCTCTCTCTCTCTCTCTCTCTCTCTCTCTCTCTCTCTCTCTCTCTCTCTCTCTCTCTCTCTCTCTCTCTCTCTCTCTCTCTCTCTCTCCCCTGTGCCTTCTCATTCGCTGTGCTCATGACATGAACTTTCCTTGCGTCCGTGTGTTTTGATTGCCCCAGCTGTAGATTGGCCCTTCTCAGCAAGCATAGAGGCAGGGTGAGAGGGGACGGCTTGAAGCTGTTGCTTCTGTCAGTCAAGCGTTGGCGTGGAAACAACACGGTGGCACTCGCTTTCTCATCGTCTCTCTCTCTCTCTCTCTCTCTCCCTCCCTCCCTCCCTCATCCTCTCTCTCTCTTCCTCCCTCCCTCATCCTCTCTCTCTCTTATCCTCACTCTCTCTCCTCTCTCTCTCTTTCTCTTATCCTCACTTTCTCTCTCTCCCCCCCCCCCCCCACCTCCTCCCTCTCCTCTCCCCAATCCTCCCTCTCCCCCTCTCTCTCCTCTCTCTCTCTCTCTCTCCGCACTGGGGCTGCGGCTAATGCACTCGGAAACGTATTTCATTACCCAGTCTGAGGCCACAGGCCCGACGGCCAAGACAGAGGGAATAATTGTGCTCCGATTAGGGCCCGTTCACATGAATGCAGCTTCAGAAGGGGCTGATGGATGGCCAAGGCCCTGCTCGCTGCACCCACGCCCGCACCCACACCCACACCCACACCCAGGCCGTCCTGCTGCCAGCCAGCCAGCCAGCCATCCAGTCGGCTCAGGCTTCAGCCCAGCGCTCCGCTGCAACAGTTGTTCCACTTGTTTTTTTCTCCCCCCTCCCTCCCTTTTTTTCTTCCTATCCTTTTCTATTTAAACGAGAGATCCATCTATCTATCTATCTATCTCCCCATTTCCCAGCTGGGCTCTCTCTCCTCTCCTCTCCTCTCCTCTCCTCCCCGTGAAAGGCAGAGCACTGTATTAACATGCCACCTGTCTTCCATCTCCAGGCTGTAAATAATCGGGCCTGATAACAGTGCTGCTTTGATTGGGCCCTTGGATTGGCCTGCTGCTGCTGCTGCTGCTGGACGCTCCCCCGCATGTATTGCATGTAATGAGCAGAGAGCTAGCCGGGCTATTAGAGCCCGAGACATCAGAGCAGATAAGGGCTTATAAATAGCACTGTAACAGGAACCAGCACAACAGCCTGCTCTGGGCCTCGTAAAGCAAAGAGGGGCCGACAGCAGCAGCAGCAGCAGCAGGAGGGGCCGAGGCAGCGCTGAACACAACACCAGATATAACGTAAGGAAGCAACAGGAGCAGCACACACTAACCTGTGCGCACGTACAAACACATGCTCATTATATGCCCTAGGCAGCTGTTAGTCAGAGCTTGTGTGCTATATTCAGAAGCTTAGCAGTGATGAGGAATGCAGATTAAGTAAGATGATCACCTAAATGTTGTGCAAACCTATTGTCCGGGACTGCTTTTACCCGCTATCATCTTGAACAAACATTGTTTTGTAAGAATGTATTTTGCCAAGTGCGGTAGGTTTCCATAGCTGTTCTCCCCAGACAGCTGCTCTTTTTTATTGCCATTTGCAGGTGACTAACATTCTTCACAAATGAAGTCTTGAGTAATCAGACATCACACACCCTAAAATCATCCCAATGTGTTGTAGCCCAGACCGTTGCTTATTTATTTAAATAATAATAATAATAATAATAATAATAATAATAATACAACTTTGGTCGTGTCCTTTGTTGGGCTGGTTCAAAGACAGTAACACACCCAGACCTATGTTGGGTCTTCCGCTAGGGCAAGCAATATCGTAACCTACTTTGCCCCTTCATTCTGTTGTGGAGGCAGATTTTGGGTTGAAGGGGGTGGTAGGGAGGAGGGGTATGGGGCTTCCCTTTTTTATCTGGCTCTGAATTTTGCATGAGCTCAGGCTGTTTGAAGGCATGCAAGCCTGGGCCCTGAGGGGAGCGGGTGGGGAAGAGCACCATCCCAAATGGAAGAGCGGGGCATCCCTCAAGCTCAGTCAAGCACACGGTTGGGTGGGGCAGCTGTCTCCGCCGTCCTCCGCCAAGTGGGATGGCTACACTTACACTACTTTTCAAACCCAGATTTAAGGCGCTTGCTTGGCACATTCATTTGAAAACATGGTGAATATTACTCTCTTAAACACCATTGTATAGCCTTAACCGGGAGTCCCCTGTCTTGTAGTATCCCTTTGGTGAAACTGCAGTGTGAACAATAGACAAATTATATTACGCCCTAAGCCTATGATGGCCCAACCCCCCCACCCCTCCCGCAAGCCCCAGCCCCCAAAATAATATCTTTGAAGTACTGTATAGTCAGTAAATATGTCTGAGAATATGTGCATGTAGCCTACTGTACTCCAATCCAGAAGGCCATTAAAAGCCGAGCCAAGCTTGAGAATAGGGGTGTGACTATATATCAGAGCTATAAGCGGTATAAGTATCCCTGTCAGAATATCGATGGCAGACAAATGGAGGGATTTTCCATCTCTGACAGAAGACACAAGGGCTTTTGGACTACATTTCCTGTAATTTGTATATACACACTCCCAGCCCCCACCTTTCCAGGCGTGCCTCGCACTGTGGCTTGCCTCTATGCGCAGGCCTTATTTTGGCCGGCCTTTTAAAAGCCATATAGGGCTCGGAATGTACTTACTGCCTTCATTATTGATGAAGTGTGTGGGGAAAGACCTGCGTTCGGTGGGGAAGGACAGTGGGGCGCTCCCGGCTTGATGGTCTGGAGAGAGCAGTGGAGAGCATCTTCGCCATCCATTAAAGAAAAGGTAACAAGCTGCTGGGATGAAACCGCCAGAGTTTGGGGGCACAGGGTGTGGAAATGGGATTTACTCAGGACCCGTTAGCATCTCCAGCTAATGTGCTACGGTGAGGCTGATAAGGGCCGAGAGCCATGGCACTGTTACTGTATGTAGCCTAGCGCTAAAGCAGTTAATGGGGAGGCTGTCTGGGTAAGGAAGGGAAAGGGGATGGGGGGTGGGGACTGAGGGCTTCCGTGTTGAAGAAGCAAGCCTAAGAGAGTCGCTCCAAGTGAATGGGGCAAGCCCCAGCGCTCAACACCCCCCACCCCCCACCAACCCACCCCTAAGCTCCCAATGCAGCCATGCATTCCAAAGTGGGCGCCATTGATGTTTTGACATCCCAAAAAGCCAGACGGAACAAAGGGAGGTTGTGTCTGGGTCACATGCCGGTGTCAGACGGGAGTCTCCGACTCTCCACGCGTTTCTGCAGCCATGCTTTTGAGCATTTCACAACACAAGTGGAGATATTGGCATTTCTTTGTCATGTTTTGCTCCTCCATCCCACAGAAATCAGCGTCATTGAACTTTGTGCTGGAATTCCTGCTACCAGGAAATACTCTGCTGCAGTCTGGCGTTCCGTCTGTTGTCAGAAGAATCGTCTCAACTTTAAGTGAAGCTGATAGCCTTGCAAGCATGACTCTGCCCTTTCTCCGAGGGATTCCATCAGTGATCTCCAAGAGAGAAACTTCACCACTCCTACTCACACACACTCAGCATCTGTCCACACAACGGCAGGCATGAAAGTCATTCATTCATTCATTCATTCATTCATTCATTGGTCTTTGTGCAGTTCTTCCCTGGCCCATTGTGAAAGTGAGCATGAATGAGTAGCATACAGTAGGAGTCTTTGGCCCTGCCAGCGGCAGCAGTAGCAGCAGCAGCTCCACCTCATCACTCCAGAGCGGCGGCGTTTACAGTTCAGCGGGTACATTATTAACATGGCGGCATTAATCAAATCCCACCAATTCTCCCTCCCTCAGTCCCACACGTTATGGTAATGAAAGTCCCATCTAACATGTGGAGTGGTTTACACAGAGATGGAGAGAATGGCGCCCCAGCCGCCGCAGCGTTATAAATAATATGAATCAATAATGAATGAACGGGTCTTTCACATATTTGGAGCCCGGGCTCTCAGTGTGCACCCCCAGGGGGAATGGTGGGGAGAGCCGGGGAAAGCTCGGGCAGAGCGAATCTCCCCCCCCCCCCCCCTCCCTCAGTGGAAGCGTGCAACCAGCGTTGTCATTTTTCCTGCCGGGCGAGGCAAGGCGAGGCGATGTGAAGCCCGGCTCCTTGTTTATACCCCGCTAGACATTATTTATTTATCCGCCCTCATCTGTTTGGCCGACTGGCTGCGGATTTCTTCCATTCAGACTTGATCATTATGCCCGATGCATTATTTACTAGGCCTGGCACATTGCATACAAAAGCAGGCTGTGGCAGGTGGGAGTGTCCTCCTCTCTCTCTCTGTTTGTGTGTGTGTGTGTGTGTGTGTGTGTGTGTGTGTGTGTGTGTGTGTGTGTGTGTGTGTTGGGGGCTTCCTCCGAGCTCTCTGCCCCTGCAGTCAACACTCACCTCACCTGTTATTAACCTCCTTTGCATTCTAGCCTGTGTGGTTCCTCTTATGAGATCACTGTAAGCAAAAGAGGAATCAAACGGGCCTGTTCCGTTTGGGAGTCTCTTTCATGTCTTTGGTGTCTATTCCTGCGAGACACCACCGCTATGCCAATGCCGTTGCCAAAAATAAAACTTCAGAAGGGAACATCAGTAGTTTCGTTCGGAACTTTCCAGAGGCATTCCCAGGCGGAATCAATTGGGGAAAGTCGTGGCGGAGAGGGAGGGGAGGGAGGGGAGCCTTACCTGGAGCAGCCAGCTGGAGCGGCCGGGGATGGAGACTGATTTGCATGCCAGGACTAGGAGATAAACACACACCTGCCTCCATTTCCATACTAAGCCCATTCCACACCTGTCTGGGCAGTTGCAAGCACTGGGACTCTCCTTACTTACCTACCTGCAGCTCTATTTTTGGCCCTCACTGCAGCCCTTATCAGCCATGGAAGTGTGGAGTGGAGGCCCTGTGTGAGAGCTGGCCCTTTAGCTCCTGAGATAAGCACAGCGCTTGCCTGCTTTCCTCTGTGTGTATTTGGTCAGCATTCTCCTGCAGGTGCCTAGAGCTCTGGCTGTAACAGTTGTCATCTTAAAAACACAGATGAGACAGGCATGCACAAACACACACAGGCTTCAGGCTGGCTAGCCGGCTGTCTGTGTGTCTGCCTGTGGTCACCCTGCAAGCTCCACATTCTTGTCTGTCATCAGCGGCCCCCTCCCCAGCGGGGGTTAGGAAGTGCAAGGGGGTCTGGGGGTTAGGGGGTCATATTTTCTCCCAGGCAGTCTAGCAGGCCACGGTACAGTTGTGGCCTCTCTGCTCGCTACTCCGCCTGGGGATCAGGTGTCGCGAGGTGGCCTCCGTCCCAGCCAGGGAAACAAACTGACCACGTGTGTGACTGTGTAACCAGAGCGCCCAGCACTCAGGCAGCCAGCCGCTGGCCTCAATCACTGCACACAAGTCAGCTCAGCCAGGCCTCACAAGCTGCCCCGGCTGGAGATTCAGCCCTCATCCTTGGCCTGATGTCTGTCCGTCACAAGCCTCCCTCCCACCAACACCAGTTGCCACTATACTCTCACAAGGGTGGGGCAGGGTTCTGCTGTACAGCTGCTGTGTGTGAGTGTGAGTGTGTGTGTGTGTGTGTGCGTGTGTACACTCATCACAACATTTTCAATAGACCTGTTGCTTGCAGGTTTGGCAGATATGTTGGATATGGACTAAAATATTGTCTGTATCTAATGTGTTTTCGGGAGCTGATGTTTGTTTGTTTGTTTGTTTGTTTGTTAGTGACTTGTTGTGGTGTGTGTGTGTGTTGTTTAGTTCTGTGTAAGATCCCCATTGATACTTCCCTCTTTTTCCCGCCCTGTCTCTTTCTCCCTCTTTCATTCATCCCACGTGCCATGGCCATATCGACACATGCCGCCTATTGATTAACATTGCTCCGGAGTAAATGCTCCATTGATCAGCCGCTTTGTTAACTGCTGGCCTCACTGACTCACCCACACCCCGCTTGTTTTTCCTATTGTCTGGGAAATGACCTCCTCCTCCTCTTCCTCCTCTTCATCTCTTTTCCTTGTGTCTCTCCCTGCCTTCTTCTTCATTCACATTTCTCTCCAGCAAGCTCTCATCACCCCCTACCCCACCCCACAGCCCCCCCCCCCAGTCCCCTGCAGTCCCCTCACACCTCTGTGCGACCTTGTAAACAAATCTCTCAGCAACATGCGGCCCTCTGGAGTAAAGTTGCTCCTCCATTTTCTCTCTCTCTCTCTCTCTCTCTCTCTCTCTCTCTCTCTCTCTCTCTCTCTCTCTCTCTCTCTCTCTCTCTCTTTCTTTCTTTCTTTCTCTCTTTCTTTCTTTCTTTCTTTCTTTCTTTCTTTCTTTCTCTCTCTCTCTCTCTCTCTCTCTCTCTCTCTCTCTCTCTCTCTCTCTCTCTCTCTCTGGAGCAGCATCTCAGAGAGGTCACCGTCGGGAGGACAGTCACTTCCGTGGCCACCCAGCAACACAGACAATGTCCCAGTAGCCCCGGGGGACGGACTGACTGACTGACTGAGTCCCTCCCCCATCTACTCAATGTTAGGAGCTATTTTTAGACCACCCCATCATTCATTCTCCTCAAGTCCCTCAGGTTTAATATGATGCTTCCACAAGCGCTTTGTCCTCAAGCCAGGAACAAACAAGCAATATCTTCAGTGCTCCCCTTCAGTGTGATATGAACCTAAGTGTTCCATCTCTGAGGAAGAGCATCAACCTTGTGAGATACAGTACTTCATTTATTTACTTTAAGAAGAAGGCTGGATGAGCCAGATGTTACATGCATGCTGACTAGTGTGTGATTAGTGTGTGTTTTTGAACTAGCATCCCCTTGCAGCCAACAGCTGAGTTAGAGAATGAGAGATGTACTGTACATAGGGCTCTCTTCATGTGTAAACACCACCTCCTTCACACATAATCACACAGTCTTCTGATGGCAACGTCAGCTATCGCTGTTATGACATCTGAAAAAGAACTCTCAGTCTACAGGGTCAGCTGCCCGCTACATTTCTGTTGAAAGGACTTGATTTTGGGTTAAATCTTGTTCAGTTTATTAAAGAGCAGTTTTTTGTTATGTTTTTTTTTTTTTATTATTATTATTTTATTTTATTTTATTTTGTTATTTTTGTTCTTTTAATTCATCATGAAATGTAATATTTTTGCACAGGTAAATCAATTCTCTCCTAAGGATAATTCTCACCTGCTGGGATGCATAATAGAGCAATCTTGCTCAGCTTGCAGGCAATGTTGGGCAGAATAACAGCAGTGTATTTGATTCTGAAATAATAAAGTAGTAGTACAGTAGCTCCAATAGATGGGCCCATATGTTTTTATATTACATTGGCTATTGGTCTGTGGCTTCAGAACACTGCCATTTCAGCTCCTGCTACATGAATAGAATTATCATTTTTTATTATTATCTTTTCTAAAGCTTGTATTTCCAGTGGCACCTTAGCAGTCAGAGTCTTCTAGCAGTCTATACAGTTTTGTGGAGGTACTGTAATGAGGACGGAGGGAGGAAGAGAGGAGAAGGAGAGAGAGAGAGAGAGAGAGAGAGAGAGAGAGAGAGAGTGAGTCCCACTGCCTGGACCTTCTGTGAATCTGGCCAGTGTTCCAGGAAGCAGAGCAGCAGCGCGCATAAACACTCCGCATGCCTGCGACGGCCCTCTGATGTCACCAGCCTGGAGGGAGGGAGAGCGAGAGAGAGAGAGAGAGAGTCAGCGCTAGCTAGCGAGAGAGAGAGAGAGAGAGAGAGAGAGAGAGGGGAGGGGACGAGGGAGACGGAGGGAGCTAGAGACCCAGCCGGAGGGGAAGAGAGCAGAGCAGAGCAGAGCAGAGAGAGGGGAGCGTGCGTGCGCGTGTGTGTCTGTGTGTGCAGAACGCCAGAGACACCGAGAGAGAGCGAGAGGCAGCGGAGAGGAAAGTCGCTGCCACGAGTGAGCGCTAGATAGAGAGCGAGAGAAATTGAGAGATAGCAGACGGAGCGTTCGTCGCTGCGCCGATCCACATTACTGACTGGGATTCTTCTTCTTCTTCGCGTGCGTCTGTGAGCCATCTGTGCGATTTGTTTTTGTTTTTGAGCGCGTTCTTTTCCCCCTGTTTTCCTTTTCATTCCCCTCCTGGCTGTCCTCCCCTTCAACCTCTTCCCGGCACAGAGTGCTTCATCCCCCCCACCCCCCCTCTGGCTCTGGCTTGGACCGAAAGGCTGATGGGTAAGACTTGACTAGCTCCCTGTTGCTTTCGCTGTGTGTGTGTGTGTGTGTGTGTGTCAGAGTGTGTGTGTCTGTGTGTGTGTGTTTGTATCTCTGTCTCTGTGTGGGTGGATGGATGGATGGACAGTGTGCGGAAGGCAGGCTTTTATTGAATGGTGGTGACGAACGCTTCCCCACGCTAAGTGTGTGTGTGTGTGCGTGTGTGTGTTTGTGTGTGTGTGTGTGTCTATGCGTGTGCGCACACGCTGCATCCTTGAAAAGGACCACAATGACTAGAGGCAGGATGAGAGTGAGGAGAGATTTCTGTGTCTGCTCTTAGCTGCCGTGCTGTTGGATGTGCTGGTGTGTTTATATGTTTATGTAGTCTGTCTGTGTGTGTGTGTGTGTGTGTGTGTACACTCTGCATCGCTAGTGTTGCTGTTGAGAGGAGGCACTCTGCTGTGGTCTCTGGCGCAGGGTCTCTGTCCTGGACAGCCTGTTCGGAACACACAGAGGGAGTGTGGGGGAGAGTGGGAGGGAGAGAGACAAAAGGCAGTTGGGCGGTGTGTGTGTGTGTGTGTGTGTGTGTGTGTGTGTGTGGGGGCGGGGGGCGAAAGGAGGAACTGTTTTAGTAATACAGAAGCGTTGTGGAAAGATTGGTCCGATAGAGAGAGAGGGAGAGTGGCCGTGGGTTTCCAGGAAGAGCTGATGGAACGGACTTGTGGGGGAGAGAGAGTCGCCACCGCTGAAATCCTACAGCAACTCAACTAATGAGCCACTGCCAGAGAATTAGTTTCTCTGGCAACATGAATCTTTAATCCCATCCTCCTGTGTGTGTGTGTGTGTGTGTGTGTGTGTGTGTGTGTCTGTGTGTGTGTGTGAAGGAGGAAGCAGTTTATGCTAAAAGGCTATCTCCCGTACGCTCTCTGGTACTTTATAAGAAGCTGATTTCACTCCTATTTTTTTGCATGTATGTAACTTGCTGAATAGCGGAAATTTTGAGAATTTACCGAAAGACTGAGTGTGATTGTGTGTCTGCGTTTATGCGTTTCCAGGAAGCAAGTGTTTGTGTGTGTGCGCTTGCACGCGCACGCGTGCGTTTGTGTGTGTGCGTGCGTATGTGTGTGTATGTGCGTGCGTATGTGTGTGTGTGTGCGTGCGTGTGTGTGTGTGTGTGTGTGTGTGTGTGTGTGTGTGTGTGTGTGTGTGTGTGCGCGTGCGCTCGCTTGTCTGCTGCACTGTTAGCTGAGGGTTAGGTGGAGTCCCGTCCAGGCTGTTGGCACGGCCGTCAGTCCTGGCAGCCCCGGCGTTTCTCCCAGCATCCCCTCGGCCAGGAGCCTGCAGCTTGCAGCTCCGCTCAGTGCCCCTCACGTCCCACTGCCCATTAGTCACCCGCCCCGCCTCGCCTCGCCTCGCCACCCAACCCCTAGCCTATTGGAAGCAGATGACTGCTGTCCAACACCGCTACTCCAGAGATGTGGTCTTAGGAGTCCATGAACATGCTTGAACGTGTTTGTTTCTGAGCTGTGCTTTTAAAACTCTCTTTTTGACTAACTTGTTTTGTCTATGGCAAAGGAATTGCACCCTGCACTTTAAGACGTGAATCCTTAATGTGGACCATATGTCGGTGTCTATGCTAGCTTGTGCAGATCAAAGTGTGTGTGTGTGTGTGTGTGTGTGTGTGTGTGTGTGTATATAGTGTTTTGTGCGTGTTTTGGTGTGCTTGACAGCACAGATGAAGGTGAGGTTGGTAAATGAGTATGGCGGTGCCTGGCTAGTCTGGCAGTGGAAGTGGTGCAGCGTTAAGGAGCCCACTGGCTTTAGATCTCCAAGCTGTGAAGTCACCAGTGCAGATTCCAGTCTGCTCGCGTACACTACTCACTCACTCTCTCACTCACTCACTCACTCACTCACTCACCGTGTGGTCATGCAAGGACACACAAGACCGGCAACCGAGCACGAGACATTGAGAGAGACACATAAAAAGAGAAAGATTGAGCAAGTCTTCTGAATCAGACGGAGGGGGGCAAAGAAGGCTGAGTAACAGACTGAGAGAGAGAGAGAAAGAGAGAGAGAGAAGAGCGAGCAAATGATGGCATAGCCACAAAACTTTCTTGGACATCCAGTCCGTCTCCTTCCTCCGCCCCCCCTCCCTGCTCTCTGGCTATTGTGTGTTTTTCCCCTCCCTCCCCACTCAACCACACTAAACAGATCTTGTGTCCTCTTCCTCCTCCTCCTCCTCCTCCTTCTTTCCCCACTTCTTTTCTCCTCCTCTCCGCTCCCCACCCATCCCTCCAGTAGCACACACCCTGCCCTGCACACACTCTGCAATGCTCTCCTCTCCTCTCCTCTCCTCTCCTCTGCTCTGCTCTGCTCTGACTCCAGTCAGTCAGTGACAGCCGAGCGCCGTTGCTGCTGCTCTGAGGGAGAGGGGGCTCAGCAACAGAGCTGATTGCTCGCCGCCTTCGGCCAACCACCAGCCTCTTTCAGCTCTGTCGCCATGACGCCCTCCTCTTCCTGCCAGCTGCCGCACCTGATGCTCAATGCGGCGGGCGGGCGAGCAGGCGGACAGGCAGGCAGGCGGGCGTTTGGGCCAGCCGAGCGGAGCGAGTCTGCGGGATCAGTGGCGAGAGATTTCAGCCCCGCCGCTAATCCTCTGCCCGGCTGCGGGATCCAGGGGATTGGGCCGAGGACATTGGGCAGCATAGGGATCCTCCATATAGGGATGTGCCGAGCAGGAAAACACCAACAAAGCAGCTCACGCCCCAGGGGGCCGCAGCTATAAATAGATCAAAAACGGCTGGCTCTTCCCCTCCCCTTTCCCCCCCTCCGTGTTTGGCTGGCAAAAAAGCTGCTTTGCATGGTTGCTCTTTGCTGCTTAGGATGTGGTACTGTATCTACGTGTGTGTGTGTGTGTGTGTGTGTGTGTGTGTGTGTGTGTGTGTGTGTTTCATGTATTTGTTTCTTGTATGCACATGTAGTCTGTCTTTTTGTGTGTGTGTGTGTGTGTGTGTGTGTGTGTGTGTGTGTTGGGATAGGCTTACAAGGGATGCATAATGGTTGTAAACAATCTCCGAGCTGGTCAAGTAACTAACCGGATCATTTTATTTTGCATGTATTTGACTTACTGTGGGCTTATTTGCTATGTTTGTTTTTGTTTACGTGCGCGTGCGGTAGATGAGGACAGCGAGCGAGTGAGCGAGCAGGACGGGGAATGGGGGGGAAGTAGGCTAATAGCCAGGCAGAACTAACTCAAAGTGACATTTGCCCTCAGGCGGAAGGGTGTGGCTGCACAGTCCGGCTCCCAAGCCCCTCAGACCCTGTCAGTGTAGTTTACTTGACCCCATCCTGTCTATGACCCAGAATACCACACACACACACACACTAATACACACTAATACACACACACACACTCACTCACACTCCTACTGAAATGCAGTTCACTGAGCATGCAATGGAGGGGGCACTCTGATCTCTCCTTTACTTGGCTGCATTGAAGCAGCATCGGACGATTGACTAGTATTATTCAGTAAGCTGACACACACACACAAACACACATACATACACACACACACACACACACACACACACACACACACACACACACACACACACACACAAATGTGCACAACATTCTCAATAGCTGGAGTAATTGCTCTGCCAACAGGATTGGCTCACTGGTTATACGTAAGACCATGTTTACTGTAAACATGTCGCCTCCAATTCTCATTACAGGCCTTCAGAGGTGTGTGTGTGTGTGTGTGTTGATGTGACAAAGACTTGTCAGTGTGTGTGCGATGATGTGACAGAAGGGGACTCTCTCTCAAGGCAAAATGAAAAAAGTGCTTGGAAGGGCACAGAAGTAGACTGGTTGATTAGAGCTTTGTGGTCCAAGCATGAGACAGACAGACAGACAGACAGACAGACACTCCTCTCCTCACGGCCCTGTGCTCTGGCCCTGTGTGTGTGGTCAACAAGAGTGGTGGTAAACAGGAGCATCAGGTTACAGTGGCCACTCCAGCAGCAGCAGCAGGTCCTGTAGGCCAGTGTCTGGGTGTCTCACTGTCAGACAGCAGCCAGTGACCTGCGATAGAGAGAGAGCACAGAGCAGCTAAAGCACGTGTGAAGTCTGCTAGAGTTATCTTTAGGCACTCCTCTCTGTCAACGGCCACTAGAGACTCTTCAAAGGGCACGCTGCTGGCCTGCTAACGTGGCCAAAGGCCTTGTCAATCTACACAGCCATATTCATCATGGCACGTGTGGAAAGCCATGCTTGAAGTAGCATTCTTCTCAGGTCTCACATGAAATGCTCTCTCTCTTTTTTTTTTTTTTTTTTAAACATAGACTACTTTTCCTGGATGTATGAGGTTCATTTATACTTCTGGTTTGTTGAACACTTTGTTAGTTGAGGTCAAATTGAAACCCTGTTGGCAAGTTTTGACCACTTGAGTAATTTATAGAGAAGTAGATGACCAAAACGTGTATGATTATGAATTCCTGGCTATGGCTGTGATGGATCCATGCAGTGCAGATGCCATGGCATTTGGCAGGAGCTTGTATTAGGTAGTTGAGATGAAATGAGTGAAAGTTTGCGTGGTCAAGCATCTGAGCCATTAGACAGCCTAATGAGAAGGTATTGGTCTTTAAAGTGCTGGCTTGCCCCTGGGCCCAACACAAAGCAGCACTGTACACAGAGACTACTGTATGGTGAGAGCGAGTAGGGAACCTCTCCCAGGCTTGCCACTATACATCTGAGATGGTGAAAGGAGGGGGGGGGGTGAATAGGGGTCAGCGCTGCCTGAAATATCTTGCTTGCCCAGAGAACCACACACTTGGCTGTTCCCAAGGCTCAGCATGCCCCCAGGTCTTGTGACGTGACCTTTCTGCTGCTGTTGTGGCTCTCAGAGCCAGAGAACACTCACACTGATATGATGGCATTGCAGGGAGACAAGCCACTGCCAGTAGAGATTGTCTGATTAGCCTAAGCACTAAACATTTAGCCTGCATCTGCTAACCTGTTCGCCAAAAAGAGCTCATTCATAAACACCCTCACCTGACGGGCTTTCTCTGCTGCAAGCACACACACACACACACACACACACACACACACACACACACAACGGTGAGGGAGACAGACCTGCACTTGTTATGTCACCCAAGAGTGCCCCATGGGAGTTGCGATGCAGTGTGTTTGTTCATCGACAGGTTGAATTAGCTGCAGTCTCTTTCAAGTTGTCTCTGAAGCCTGTGAGTGCTTTTCAGGTCCACCGCTTCAAAGCGAGTGTTCGCCAGGAGGAGACCAGTGACTCCGCAGTTGACAAACAAGACCTGAGCATTTTTTCATTTCGCACAGCTAACCCAGGGGTCAATACCTGTCCTGTTGCCTTGTTCAAGTGCCAAGTGTCTGAATACCTGGAATTTACTCACAGTTTTTTTTAGGAAAAGGGCCATGTCAGAATTAGTTTTGTATTTCCTCTTCCAGGCTATGGTTAGACTGATTGGACATTTCCTTAATATTCTCCATTCTCCATATTTAATATTCTGTGTTCTGTTGTAGTGTGGCTGTAGCATCCTCTACATTAGCCATGAGCACAGTCTTATTATTGCCACCTGTTTTAAGCCGCAAGGCGTTACTGTTACACAGTCACTTTCCCTGGCGGAGAGAAAGCTCAATGAAAGTCACGATGATGTACATTAGCAAAACAACCACGTACCATCAGGCAATGCATCGCCTGTTACCCGGCAACAAGCGAATGCGTGGATGACCATCTCGGCTGGGGTTCCTGTTTGATCCCACAGGAAGCGGGGGGGAAAAACAAGTGACTCATCTGTGGATGTTTTTTAATGAGCATCACGACTGATGGCTGTGGGCTATTTATAGGCACCGCTGCTGCCTTTTGTTTGGCTACATTGATACGCACCCTTTCACCCCCGGCTTCCTAAACGAGGCTCTTAACACCGCTGCTTCACAGACGCAAGATTGCCGCTCGGTGATTATTGGACGCTCCGTCTTGTGCATTGTTTCCCATTGCTTCCCATGAGCTCCTGTGGTAGTTTCCTCTCCTCTTCTCTGCCCCCCGCTCTCTACCGTCCTCCATCTCTCTCTCTCGTCCTCCATCTCTCTCTCTCCCGTCCTCTCCCTGAAGTGGACGTTAATAATCCTGAAGACGCTGAGAGCTCAATCGATAGATACCCCCTCGTTCCCAGCACACTCTGCTGCTCATCTGCCTGCATTTTAGAATGGCACCGCTAGAACCTCACACACACACACACACACACACACACACACAGAGACACACACACACTCCCCCCACCACCACCGAGCAACCCACCTTCTGTGAGAGAACAAGCACCCCTCTGTCACAGTGAGCGTTGCCGTGGCAGGCGAGGGGCTCTGCGGACGTCAGCAGGCACTGGTCGCTCGCTCACTCGCTCGCTCGCGCTGCCTGTTCCTCGACACATTCATTAGCCAGGGGTCCTCAGGGGTCACCAAGTACAAGCCCCGTCCCAGAGCCTATGGGCGCGGGGGTGGGGGTGGGTGAGCGAGAGACGAGGGTGATGGCACCATTTGTCTAGTTGACTCTGGCCAGTGCAGTGGGAAAAAGGGCAAATGCTATTCTGTGCCAGAGATGAAAAGACCTGGCAAATGGGTTGTGGCGCTTTCGTGGGGACAAGAGTGGCAAACGGGAAGCAAGTGAATGTGCTCACTGGGCGTGTCTAATCAGCCACACCGAGCTGCCCGCTCCACACACACACACACACGCACACGCACACACACACACACCAACCCTGCTTTTTTTTTTTATAGAGCTGTCCGTTTTTTTTGTCCTGCTCAGGTCGCCACTGTTTTCTTTGACAGCGTTTTGCCACTTGTTGAAGCTGGTTCAGCCAGTGCCAGGCCTATTAGAGCCACTGGAGAGACACTGCTGTGCAGTCACTAGCATTCTGCCGTAGCATCCTACCTAGCGCTCCCAAAGCTAGCTGGCTACAGCACGCTTGTTCCCCAGCCGTTCTGAGCAGGAAGTAGCTTACATTGATCTGAGTAATGGAGGGGGCAGGCTAGCTTGGCCCGTTTCTCTCCTGACCCCACTGAGACTCGGCTCAGTCTGTTGGAACTTCTCCCTGCCCTCACCACAGTCTGCTCTGCTCACAGGCTGCACTCTCAGGCCCTGGGTGCTCTCACTTCACAAGCAGTAGCTTTACAGCAGGGAAAGCCTGGGAATAAGATGCTAGTTTGTAGATCTGTCTTCTCTAGCACATGGTGACTGTACTGTGTGTGTGTGTGTGTGTGTGTGTGTGTGTGTGTGTGTGTGTGTGTGTGTGTGTGTGTGTGTGTGTGTGTGTGTGTGTGTGTGTGTGTGTGTGTGTTGTAACAGGCTGTGTGCTGGTTTGGTTTGGTTTGGTGCATTGGTGAAGGTGGAGGTGTGTCTGGCTCCAGTGTGAGTGCTGCTGTGCTGTGCCAAGCAGAGCAGAGCAGCTCTGGGTATGTCCTCACTCACACCTCAGCTCAGCCCTCTCTAAATGTGATGTATGGGCACTCGGCACTGGGAGCCAAGCGGCCTGCTCCCACGATGCCTCGCTGTCCCGTTAACATGGGGCTGACAGCCCGGCTGCTGTCCGATGCCCCTAGCCGCGGTCCCTCTCTAATCAATCTCCATCAGCTGCAGCAAGCTACGCCCCTGTGTGTGTGTGTGTGTGTGTGTGTGTGTCTGCACTCATGAACTTCTTTGCTGTGTGTGTGTGTGTGTGTGTGTGTGTGTGTGTGTGTGTGTGTGTGTGTGTACTACTGTTCTGCATGCTGATACCAGTCAAGCGTTTTGCATGTCAGCAAATCCTACACTGGCACCCTTAGCATGCTAAACTCCATGTAGCGAGTAGATTGCTTTCCTCTTTTTCCATCCATGTTGCATCACTCTTGAATCACCAAGGACACGGAAGGAAAAACACACACACACACACACACACACACACAGGGGCAAGTTTGTCCCCTAAGTGTCCCCCAGCCGGCCGATGTGCTGAGCGCAAGGCCCCATGTTAATGTCCTGACTCAGGCCTTGTATACATGTGCTGTGTTTACACGCCAGGCTTCTATAGGCCAGGATTACGCTCACTGCTCACAGTCAACTGTACTCCCAACTCTGGATTACACGCACATTAATCCAGATGTCCAGCACTGTAATTACACTGGATTCTCTGACCAAAAAGAATGAAGTTTTTGGACGAGGCACAGAGTCACTGTGGAGTTGGGTTGTAGCGTAGCGTAGCGTGCATCTTCTTCCTCATCAGCAGAAAGTCCACTGAGAACCTCCTGATGTCCAGTCAGCTCTCTATCTCTGTGTGTGTGTGTGTGTGTGTGTGTGTGTGTGTGAGTGTGAGTGAGAGCGAGAGAGTGAGTGAGAGAGCGTGTGAGAGAGAGAGAGAGAGCGAGAGAGAGAGCGAGAGAGAGAGAGAGAGAGAGAGGAGGGGTGTCAGGCACAGGGCAATCACTTCCATGTCCTCAGGCCTGAATGCCCCTATTGTGCGGCCGGTGTTTTGCGTCACAAATATGATTTTATTAGACGATGAAAAGGGGGTTGTCTATTCATGAGGATGGAACTCTCTTGTGACCCCGGCCTTTCTCTCTCTCTCTCTCTCTCTCTCTCTCCCTCTCTCTCCCTCTCTCTCTCTCTGTGCCTCTTGGAGGGGCCTTGCCACTTCCTCCTAGCCCTACGCAGGCTCTAGGTCAGTGCGCCATCGCTGAACCCATCGCAGCTTTCTGCCATCCGGCCCAGTGACGTCCCGTGCTGCCCTGGCCTGGCCTGGCCTGGCCCAGCTCTGTGCTCTCATGAATGGACCCCGCATGAATGGCGGCTTGTGTGTCACCCCCCCTCCCCTCATGAATCACGCTGATGGCCCCAGAAAAGTGACGAGGCGCTCGCCACAAAGGCGTCCCCGCGGCTCCATTCATTCCAGTCCCAGAGACCCCCCCCCCCCCAAACACACACACACACACACACACACACACACACATACTGCTGCTTTAGAGGTGGAGGGTGTAGCCACAGCCGCCCCAGTGTAGCTCATCTTGTCCCCTCTTGTACAGGAGCAATAGGAGAGGTAGTGATTCACACCATTACTACACCCCCCCCCCTTCCGTCCCCCCCTCCGTCCCCCAGGCTCTAAGTCAGAGGGGTGTTGATTCATTGGCTTGCTCACTGAAGGGCTTGATGAGCTGCTTCACACAGCCCCTCCAACCTCCATGATGAGCTCATTCACAGTTGATGGAGCAGGTTAAACGCACAGAAATTAACATCCGACTGCACCGCTGAACTTCACTCACTCTCTCTCTCTCACACACACACACACACACACACACACACACACACACACACACTCAGGATCAGGACGAGGTGGTAGGCACAAGTTTTCAGCCAAATGGGAACATACATTGGCAGCAGCCTTTAGTCACTAAGCTGTTAAAGCAGAGCTGCATGTTCCAGTACTGATGTCCCACCCAACTGGACGCCCTGGCAAGGACAAGCACACGAGTTTCTGCCTTCTAGTGCCAAGACTAACGACAATGTGTGTTTAATATGGACATTATACTGATACTGGCTTATTCTGATGCTGCATTTGGTGCTGTCGTGTATAGGCTTGTGAATGCTCTGAGAGAGAGAGAGTGTGGTTGTGTGTGTGTGTGTTTGTGTGAGGGTGGGGGGGGTTGGCTTTAGGTTCAGGATGAGCACATCAAGATGGGTTTGTGTGCGTGCTAGTGTGTGTGTGTGCTAGTGTGTGTGTGCTTGTGTGTGTGTGTGTGCTTGTGTGTGTGTGTGCTGTGTGTGTGTGTGTGTGTGTGTGTGTGTGTGGTGGGGGCTGGGGGGGGGGCATTCTAAAGGAGCTTAGTGTGCTGGAGTGTATTGGCTGAGACAGGGCTGGGTTGAGTTGGGCTGGTTCCTGTACGCTGTGGTGGCCCCACATGTAAGAGACTGGGATCCTGCAGCCCACTCCACGGTCCTGTGGCATACTCCACATTCTACTGAACATCTGCACAATCAAAGCACTCCACAGAGGTTCCCACCACTTCTTGCCACAACAGCAAAAAAAACCCCCAGCAGCTAAAAATCACATCCCAATGCTCCTCTGACTGTTTCTCTAGATTCTAACTCTCTCTTTCTTTCTCTCCCTCTCTCGTCCTGCAGTTGATGTGAGTGCCACGCTGCCGCTGCAAGTGCCCCCTGCCGCCATCCCCATGGACCTGCGCGTGGACCACCAGTTTGCGCTGGCGCCAGTGCCGGCCGACCCCAACCAGCGGGAGCAGCAGCTGCAGCAGGAGCTCCTGGCCCTCAAGCAGAAGCAGCAGATCCAGCGGCAGCTCCTCATCGCCGAGTTCCAGCGCCAGCACGAGCAGCTCTCGCGCCAGCACGAGGCCCAGCTGCAGGAGCACATCAAGGTAGGGGAGAAGACACACACACACACACACACACACACACACACACACACACACACACACACACACACACCACACCACACCTCGAATCGCTCTCGTGCATTCTCTGCTTCATCTGTGCTATCTGACCAGTTTTGTCACTTTTGTGCTCACTGGCCATTTTTGCATTGTTACCGTCTGTAGACATTTAATTTGTGTGGTTTGTTTAGTTTTGTTGCTTGAATTGTAATGTGCTACATCCTTCTACGTTTTTGACTATAGTGATTGGGAGGGAAGGGGTTTAATGGCTGTACTGAAAGTGTGTGTGTGTGTGTGTGTGTGTGTGTGTGTGTGTGTGTGTGGGTGTGTGTGTGTGGGTGTGCATGACTGTGGTTTCATGAGGCTGGGTTTCCGTCAGATCCCTCCTGTCTGAGGGCTTTGTGTAAAGCTCTTGATTGCAGTGGGGCATGGGCTCAGGAGAATGCCAGTGTGCTGTGGTAAGGCAGAGTAGGGGCTGCCATGATGGTTGTGTGTGTGTGTGTGTGTGTGTGTGCGAGGAGTCCCTCCGCAGTGGCTGGAAGAGTGTATGTAAGCACACACACATGCACAGTCACTATGGGAACCCTGTCCTTGGGAAAATTGCTGCGCAGCCACAAGACTACTGGCTTTCCCCCCTCACACTGCTGCCTCGGCTCAAGCCCCGCCAGCCAATCGCTGTGCGGCTGATCCCTCCGGCGGGCTATAAATAGCACCACGGCTAGTGCGGGCTGCAGGAGGCAGCAGGAAGCGTGATTGATTGACGCGGCCGTGGCGCGCCTGCCACTGGGCCTTCAAGGGTGACACCTCGCCAATGCGCCTGGACAGCCAGTGGAGATTGGAGTCTCGCCTCAGCTCCCTCGGCCCGCAGAACAGCACTGCAGAGGAGAGAGAGAGAGAGAGAGAGAGGGAGAGAGGGAGAGAGGGAGAGAGGGGGAGAGAGAGGGGGAGAGATAAAGATCAGGAGAGCAGAGCCTCCAGACAGCCAATCCACCATCTCGGAAACTATGGTGATTATTTTGGAACGGCTCGCCCTTGGCTCCTTAAACATCAATATATATGGCTCCATCCCAGCGCTGTATGAACAAGCTGCCTGTTAGCCACAAATGGAAATGAATGGGAGCATCTTAATGCAGACAGTCTATAAGTATTGCCCTCCTCAAGGCCTATCTGTATAGATTATGCCGTTTGAGCAGAGGGCCAGAGATTGTAAGTAGAGAATAGACATGATGTGATGGATACACTAACTGAAGGAAAGAGTGGCTTTCTGTGTGGAGAGAGGGAGCGAGGGAGAGGGAAAGAGAGAGGGAGGGAGAGAGAAGGAGAGAGAGAGCAGGAGATGGAGCGTAATGATGTCTTTCTTAGACATAGAACATGTTGCCCAAACCTCTGCCAGCTTGCCATCTTATAAAGGCAGACAACCACAGGCGCAGTGGGGGAGCGGAGGGGGAGGGGGGGTGCCTGCTTTCAACTGACAGGCCCGCGGTGACTCACCCCTCTGGGACTTCCTGTTGGCTCTGTTTGGGCATCTGCGGAGAGGAGAGAAGAGGAGAGGAGAGAAGAGAAGAGAAGGAGAAGAGAGAAGCGAGTGGAAGAGACTGAGCGAAGGGAAAGAGAAAGTGTGAAAGGGAGGAGTGGGGGGGGGGGTGGAGGGACGGGAGGAGGGTTGGGGCGAGAGGAAGCAAGAGTGTGAGAGTGCACAACTTGTTTGTAAGGCCTTTGCTGAGGTGGAAGGGCTGACGTGATTGAATCATGTCATTGCAGCGTGTGTGCAAAGGGCTCGGCGTTTACACAGGAAATCAGAGCTGTGATTGCCCAGGGGACAGGAGAGAGGAAAGGAGAAGGGAGGCTTCATGCGTAATTCAGCTCGGCTTGAGCTACTCTGCACCGGGCTTCTCTCCTCTCCTCTCCTCTCCTCTCCTCTCCTGCTCTCCTCTGCTCTCCTCTCCTGCTCTCCTCTGCTCTCCCCTGCTCTCCTCTCCTCTCCTCTCCTCTCGTCTCCTCTCCTCTCCTCTCTCTTTTCTCTCCTCTCCTCTCCTGCTCGGCTCTGCTGTCTCTGCAGCCACAAGTCCCTGCTTGTCCAGCAGCAGCGTCGCACCCCCACCCCCCTCAGCCTCTTCAGCTATTTATAGTGCAAGCCGAGCAGAACGGCCAGAGCTGGGCAGATCTGCAGGCTGCGCAGGGACGCCTCGCATCGCCTCTCCTCGCCTCGCCTCGCCTCAACCCACCTTCCCACCTCCTACCTCCCCCTGCCTGCCACTAGCACACAGCCCTGTGCTGCTACTGCTGCTATGGCTGCTGCTGCTGCTGCACTCCCCCCTCTGCTCTTAAAGAAGCCATGCTTCACACTCACACACAGGGACACACAGGAAAAAAACACATCCGTAGAGGTCAGAGTAGTGCAGAGCAAGCACTGTGTGTGTGAGGGGAGTGGGGGGGGGGGGTGTGTGTGGATGTGTGTGTGTGTGTGTGTGTGTGTGTGTGTGTGTGTGTGTGTGTGATGGGAGTGGGAGCAGGAGATGGTGGAAGAAGGATTTCGATATGATATATTTTAGAGGCTCCTGGCCTATGGCAGAATACAATATGGCATTTTCAGCAATTAAAATACTGCAAGATTCTGTACAGTCTTCATGTAATGGGGGAACTGCTTTTATTGTTGGTGTAAATAGCACTCCTCTCTCTCTCTCTCTCTCTCTCTCTCTCTCTCTCTCTCTCTCTCTCTCTCTCTCTCTCTCTCTCTCTCTCTCTCTCTCTCTCTCTCTCTCTCTCTCTCTCTCTCTCTCTCTGTGTGTGTGTGTGTCGGAGAACGCGCTGGTTAATAAGTGTGTGTCATGGCTGTGTTGGTCCCCCAGCAACAGCAGGAGATCCTGGCCCTGAAGCATCAACAGGAGCTGCTGGAGCACCAGCGCAAGCTAGAGAGACACCGACACGAGCAGGAGCTGGAGAAACAGCAGAGAGAACAGAAGCTGCTGCAGCTCAAGAACAAGGAGCGGGGCCAAGAGAGTGAGTGACTGACACATACACACACACACACACACACACACACACACACACACACTTTTTACCCTGGCTTTGTTGAATGAGGAGAGATTGTGCATGGCCACAGAGCAGCAATGAACATGAAACATGGTTGTTTCTTAGTGTGAACCAACTTAGTTAGGTACTTAGGTAGTTGCAATTCTCCATTTATCAATTTTTCAATCCTTTTTCAACACACAACACACATTTAAAGCACATTTAAATCGGGTGTGCAACAATAGGCAATGTAATAAAGATATTGTTTCAAAACCGAAAAGTAGAACTATGAATTCATCCCTTGTGCCGTGAGCTAACGTTTCAGGAGCCGTTAGAGAAATGGGGAAAACATTGCTTGTTTTCTTTTTAGTGCATGTTGATATGAGTTCTAATTTTGTTTGCCAAAATCATTCCATTCTCTCTTACTGGAAAAGTAAATATATTCAAAAGTTGTTGCATTATAGCGCGTTTGACACAATAAAATACAAGAAATCAACTTAGTATTATACATTTCTGCCACACACATAATATGGATTGCGTCATCATACAAGTACAGCATGGACTTCTTTCAAATGTTTTCAAGAAGCAGAGGAACATGCAGGAAGTGTCACTACAAAAACTCCAACTCCAAAACTCAAAAAGATGATTCATTTTTTGCTTATAAAACAAAAATAACTTAATTCAATGTATCTGGTACAGATGGTACCTCCAAATAAGGTTTAAGGACTCAGTATTTTAGAGATCTTTGATTCCTTTTAAAGGTTCTGAGATTCCCAATAAGCAGTATTGCTAGCCTAGCAGCCTCAGAGCGCCACTCTGTATTATTAGCAGAAGCAAGAGGCGCATCCAAAAAAGGCGCTTGACTTTGGATGTTGTTTGGGAACTCTTTGTTTTGCCATCCTGCCTGTTGGCATCTCTCTTGGCACGAGCGTCACCTGCCGCCTGCCATGCACCCAATGGGTCCCACTGAGGAGTGACGCGCTGACACAACACAGAGGATTCCCCTCTGGGACCTGTTTAGAAGGGAGTAGGGAGATGGCACTGAGAGAGAGAGAGAGAGAGAGAGAGAGAGAGGGAGGGAGGGAGCGAAGGAGGGGGGAGAGAGATGGAGAGTGTGCGCTTGAGAGCTGTGTGACATCTCTCAACTTTCACAAAAACAAACTTGTCACTTGCTTAAGAACACACAAAGCCAAGGGACAAAAAAGGGAATAAAAGATCAACAAGCTGCAGTCTCCCAGGGATGGTTTGAAAAAGGAAGCCCTTCGCCAAGAGACTTCTCTGTACTGAGGAGCAGTGGAAAGATGCTGGCTTCAGTTGCACACACAGATGTCAGGGACGCCACGCAGCGTAAGGATTCCTTTATGCTTATTTAACACTGACACCAGGGAGTCGGCCTCTATCTTTGTAATGGTGATCAATGCCGCTTCGATCCTCCCTCCTTCCCTCTAGCTGCGAGGAACCACACCACAAGTTCTGCTTCCCATGGGGCTGGGAAATTAGCACTGCAGAGGAGCGCTGGGGAGAACTTCTTCTCCACTCCCAAACAGGCCCAATGGTTCTGAACTGGCCCGCTTTCCTTCCATTGACCTACTTTAGGGAGAATGCTGGAGATGTTGCTCATATGACTGTGTTGTTCCCCCCCCACAGGTGCAGTAGCTAGCACAGAGGTGAAGATGCGTCTCCAGGAGTTTGTCCTGAACAAGAAGAAGGCCCTGGCCCAGAGGAACCTAAACCACTGCATGCCCAATGACCCCCGCTACTGGTATGGGTAAGTGTGCAGGACCAGCTCCTTTCTCACTACATACTGTCTACTGTGTCCCAGCAGTGCTGTTGCACTGGGAGATTTTTTTCCACAGTCCACACACTTAGTCCTGAAATTGTAAATTAGACGAGGGTTTTGTTCTC
>JAODXP020000016.1:40083275-40105775 GCA_027497455.2 Sardinella longiceps
TCTCTCTCTCTCTCTCTCTGTGCTGCAGAGTGAGAGGGAGTGTGTGAGAGAGAGATGAGGGTGGGGTGGGGCGGGGGGGCGGTGCTGTTTTCTTCAGTAAATGGGGTGGGGGCATGTTGTGTCTGGTTTGCTGCAATTGAGTTAATTCTCCTCACCAGATCACCCGCTTCCTACAGAGAGAAAGAGAGAGAGACAGACAGACAGAGAGAGAGAGCATGCATCTATTTCCCTAACATGAAATCAAATGGCCTACTTTTTTAACAAGTTTACTCCACCCTCCATACAAACATCTACAGTACAGTACATGCTGTTTGTTTGTAAACAAAATGCCAGGCGCCCTCTCTCCCCAAGGCTACACACACACACACACACACACACACCCACACCCACACACCACACACACACACGTCAGGAGTTGTACGAGATTGCATGCAATCTGACAGGCCACAAATAAACATTGTTTCAAAGCGAATGACGCCCTAAGGACTGGTTGCGGTTTGAATGCCTCACAGGAGTGTACTGGTGAAATGATTGCAGTCTTTCTTGTGGATAGTGTGTGTGCTTAGAGCAGAGCCACCCATTGTTTGACTAGTGCAGTCCATGAGCAGTCTCACAGTGACACGGCACTATTTCAAAACGTCCGGCAGCAGCGCTGGGCTGGACTCACTGAGTGACCAAAGCACACCTGCGCAGGTGTTGTGACATTGACGCTTGACGGCCATTTGCGTCAAGGCCTATGAAAATGGCCGTGTTTGCATAGGGAACCGTTTGACAAGCAAGGCGAGCAGCAGTTGATGAGTGCGGGGACGGTTGCCATGCACAGGCTGGCCAAGCTGAAATCCCAGAGTGTGGAGGGAACATCCTGTTTTTGGAGCCACTCATGCCCCAGAGAGAGAGAGAGAGGGAGAGAGAGAGGGAGATCTTTTGGGAGTCTGTTGGTTTACGTAAAGCCTGCTTATCAGCATCTGTGTTTAGTTGCACTGACTAACATTGCTCTGTTTGTTTGTGCGTGTGTGCGTGTGTGTGTGTGTGTGTTTGTGCATACAGGAAAACCCAGCACAGCTCCCTGGACCAGAGCTCCCCCCCACAAACAGGGATGTCCACTTACACCCACCCGGTGCTGGGGATGTATGACTCCAAAGACGACTTCCCACTCCGCAAGACAGGTACGTGCCTCTCCTCCCGTTTCTCCCTCTCTTTCGCTCTCGCCACTCGTCAGTCCTGCATCACTCGCTCTCTGCATTACAGCCATGTTCGTCAGCGCTGACGCACCAGGCGGCGGTTATCTCCATCTGCCGAGCGAGGGCCAGGTTCAGGCTCATTTGCGGCACCTGGGAGCCGTGCATGTGGCTGCGTCTCCCGCCCGCCCTGGTTCCCAAGCCCAGATTAGATGAGCACTGATAAGAGCGAGCAGGCAGGCGTGCAGGCGTGCAGGGCTGTATGTGCTCCCCTGCTGTGCGCTGCATGTCCATCATCAGGGGCTGGCTACCTATCCTATCCTATCCTATCCTCTCCCATCTCGCCCAGCACCAGCATGTCTGAGCGGAGCCAGCTGTGTTGCACAGGCTTCACGACATCTGTCCCGGCTGACCCTCAGTGGACGTGCCAAAAGCACCCCTTTAGGTGACACTGCACCCAGTGTCTGTGCAACCATAGAGTTCATTTTAAATTGCCCTATTTCACTTTAGTATTTCTGAGCTGTTTATTTCATGATGAAGACGCAATGTTTGGAGATGTAATGTTTTGGAAGGTTTGAAAGATCTTATCTGTTGACGTGTACGCTTCTGATTTAGAAAGCCAAACGGAAGGAGGTGCTGCAAATGTTGCATGCAAGGATGAATTTGACAGAACGCACTGTGTTGGAAGTTAGTTTTGGAAGTTACCGTATCGCAAACTGTCAGCCTGAAACGTTGTTTCGTGATCCAGCCTTTGGAAAAGTTTGCTACCATTTCAGCTGGCAGCAGCAGCACCTCCAAGCTTTGAGCTCCTGGACAGTAGTGGCAGCGGTTGAAAGCGTTTGGGCTGTCGTCGTCGGCAGACATCAGCTCCAGGTAGCAGCATCATCATCATCCTCATCTTCTTCATCATCCTGAGCGGTGGAGCTCAGGCAGTGAGCCTCAGTCCCAATAGGGTCTGCCATCCTAATCCCATTCACAGCAGGGGGTCTCTGTTCTCCCGGGGGATGGACAGGAGGGGTGGCACTCTGCAAGCACATGAAAGGGACCAGCACCAGTCCCTCACTTCATGGATTTAAGGAGGGTGTGTGTGTGTGTGTGTGTGTGTGTGTGTGTGTGCACGCATGTGCTAGCATGTCCCCACTCCTCTAAGCCTCTCAACACAGGCCCAAAGAGGAGCAGTCCAATCCGTATCTCCCTCTGCCAGACCTGAGAGAGGGAAGCAGACAGACAGACAGCAGCATCATGGTCCAGGGAGGAAAGGATGAAGCAAGAGTAGAGGAGAAGAAGAAGGGAGGAGAGAAGGAAAGAGCAGTGGAGGGGGGGAGGGAGGGAGAGGGGGAGTGTGAGAATGGCACAGAGAAGGGCAAGAGAGAAGGATACGGCTCATTTGCGCACCTGACACTCGGCAGTTGCAATCGCTGACGCACAAGCATGCAGAGTCCTTGACAGGAATTCATACACAAGTCGAAAAGTATCTGGCCTGCGCGGACCCGCACGCACATCCATTGCGTACGCATGTCGGACATTAACGCCTCGCCTGCCAGCCACGTTGTCTCGGGGATTTGGGCTGAGCGTGATTAATTGAGTCCGTCTGCTTTTTCGCCGCATTGTTAAGTCTCAGTGGGAGACGAGAGGCTGCCATCTCAGCGGTGATGGAGCCTACAGTCTGCTGGCCCCTGCCATGCCCCCCTCTGCACACACACACACACACACACACACACACACACGCGCACACACACACACACTCTCACACACACACACACACACACACACACACACACACACACACACACACACACACACACACACACACACACGCACACACACACACACACTCGCTCTCTCTCACTCACACACACGCCCACACACACACACACACACACACACACACACACACACAAGCTCCAGCTTCCCAGCTCCAGCTTTTTGAAAGTTCTTTTGGGTGAAAGTCTCCGGGGCCAAGGTGGGTGGATGAGGGAAAGGGTGGGTGGGGCTTTAGGGAGGGTCTTTCCCAGCCAGAGCGGAGGAAGAATAAGTGAGTGTAGTGTGAAGGGCTTGGGGAAGGCAGAGGGGGGTGTTACAGCAGCAGCAGCAGCAGTGCATCTCCAGCCCTGCTAGATTAGTATTGGTTTGGTTTCTCTGCCAGACCTCCCAGGGGAGGATGGAGGGTAGAAGAGGGGGTGGCAGTGGAGGCGCTGACCATGGCTGTATCCCAGTACAGCTAACTCCCAGCAGGCACACACACACACACACACACACACACACACACACACACACACACACACACACACACACACACAGGCAGGCAGGCAGGCAGGATTGCAGGAGTAGGTGCAGCGGGGGGCACTTAAGGGCCATTCCTATGCAGGCTCACCCCAGCCCTGGTTCAGATAGCATTACGCCAGCCTCCCATAAATCACACTGGAAATGGGCCTGTCAGGGAGCGAGAGAGAGAGAGCGCTAGAGAGCAAGAGCGCTAGGCTAGGTCCCCAGCCCAGCTCGGCCACGTACAGCAGCCAGCCAGCCCTCCAGTGAGCCTGGAGCAATTACAGTAGGGCTCAGGGAGAGAGAGAGAGAGAGAGAGAGAGGGCCACAGGGGGGAGGGGATCAACCATTACAGCTGTCACAGCGGGACAAGAAGAGAGAACTCACCCACTGCACTCAGTTAAGTGTTCGGCAGAAACTGGCCCTAATACATGCTCAGTAGCGCATACTAGCCCACATGATAGCACCTCAAGGTTCAACGGCTGAACCTGTTCCAGTCATTCATAGACGTCAGTCCGAATAGCGTGAAGTTACTTCACTGTGACCGGTTTTGTCCCTTAGTGTTTCTCGACTGATAAACATTCCAGGGTTGCGCTCTATTTTTAATCCGTTTAATCTCTGCTCGCGTTTCCTTCAGAGATGGCAATCGGCAATCGGAAAAACAGACCAATTCCACAGTGCAACATGATGGAACTATATTTAAATAAAGGAGGAAAGGGGTTTGATAAGAGAAATCCCTGTGGAAGGCGCAGCAGCAAAGAGAGTGTGTGTGTGTGTGTGTGTGTGTGTGTGTGTGTGTGTGTGTGTTTGTTGGGGGGTGGGGTGGTGTGGATGTAGACCTTGGGCTGGAAAAAAAGGAAAAGTTTTGGTACGGTTACAGTTGTTGCCGTTGTGGCTGGGCTTCTTGGAGTGTTGATTCCAGTGCTGCCGCGGCAGATAGACCTCAAGTTTACTCTGGCCGACGCGCCACATTCCGACAGCACGGCTGAGGAGAGGCGTGTGGCCTGGGTGGTGGTGCTGTCCTCAAGCCCAAACACACACACACACACACACACACACACACACACACACACACACACTTACACATTTCACACACTCGCACACTTTCTCCCCCACAAAACACACACACACACACACATAGACACACATTCAAACATGCTGTGTTACATCCACGCAGGCAGGCAGGCACTCTGTGGACAGCTAAGGGTCTGTTCGAGGCCCTCTGGGCTGTTTGGGTTGGGGCAGTTGGAGCTCTCGCACAGAGGGGGGATGCAGCGGCGTGGGAGATGGACGGCGGATGGGCGATCCGTAAGTAATCACATAAATGACTGTGAGTGGCCCAAGATGCAAATGAGCCTCGCTCGTGGTTTCCTCTCCTCCAGTAACTGCCCTCTGCTTAGCGCGCTAATATATTAGAGCCCTCTCTTTTTTTTTTCCCCCCTCCGCCGTGCCCAAGGTTGACTTTTCCTGTGACGTCTTTGTGGAATTTACGTATGCAAATGCGCCCGTCTTCCATGCGGGCTCGGCGCAGCGGTATCTTTGCAGCCCTGTTCTCTCCGGGCCCGGCGCGGGAAGGGGGGAAAACGGCGGCTCTGTCTCTGTGTGGCCGAGCGTCCGCTGCTGAGGTCAGCCGTTTCGCTCTCCCAGCGCGTAAACCAGAGCGCTATGACACTCCGCACGCATTCGCAGTGCCATCGAGAAGATAGACCAGCGGGATAAAGACCAGTTGGGCTTGTCTGCTGCACCGCTTGGCAAGCGCTCCGGGAAACCCCACCCAAAGGCCACAAAAGACACTGTGTGTGTGTGTGTGTGTGTGTGTGTGTGTGTGTGTGTCTGAGGGAGAGACTCCAGTGGAAGCAGCGTGGATTAGATCCGTTGGCTCCGGCTGGAAGGGCTCACTTTACAGTTTGCCTAGCGCTACACTTCAGTCATTATCCAGCAGCGCTGCAGTCTGTAATTAGCTTCTAGCGGCTTCCATCAAGTCGCCCATAACTCACCTCGCTCTCAAGAGCTTGCACATGTGTGTGTTTGTGTGTGTGTGTGTGTGTGTGTGTGTGTGTGTGTGTGTGTGTGTGTGTGTGTGTGTGTGTCGGTTTCCTGGTGGCTTTAGTCTGTTCAAAGTCTGTTATGAGCCTCTCAGGCATACCTCAGTATTAACATTTCCAGACACCACCTGTCTACTATAAAGTATATTTGGGGAGGGAACGTTACTTGCAGTTGAAGAAAAAAAAACACTTTGAAAACTTCCAAGTCTTTTAGGTACTTTAGACTACCGATCACACACTAAGTTTGTTATCCCTGCTGTACCAGGTGAAATGTTTGCATATTGCAAGGAAGATTTCTCCAGTCAAGCCTGCCGTACATGCAGTGAATCCCTTGGCCAGCGCTCACATGGGGCACATTATTGCTAGCGCCGTGCCTTACGCTCTTGCACAGTACGTGTGTGATGCTCCTGCCTCCACCGCGGGCAGCCTGGTATTAATCACGCTGCTGGCTGTGCTGAGGCTCTAATCTCAAGCCTATCCGGCCATAATGAATGGGATCCTGACTAGGCCATGCGTATTACCCAGCCAGTGCACCCTCCCACTCCCACTCCCACTTGCTGCTCTGCCCTGCTCCGCTCTGCTCTGGCCTGGCCGGCCCCATCGGTCCCATTTGTCCTCCCCAAGAGCTCCCTCCTCACCCTAATGAAGGACTCTTCACATGCACGGTGACACGGCAATTTGCACCAGGGCCTAGAAATGAGGGCGAGGCAGAGAGGGTCAGTGGATGAGGCTGGAGGTTGGAGTGTGTAGGGGGGCCCAGGATGAATCAACCCCACTTTGTAGTCCATCATAAGGCTGATCAACGAGAAGGTAGCAATTGAGGTCCTAATGCATCATAATGAGTGGTGGAGTGGAGGCAAGGGCTGAGCCAATCAGAATGCACTTTGTGCTCTCTACTTCATCAAGCGGCATGATCACACCTCTCCACTGCAGTGATTGGATTAAATGGGTTGTCTGTCTCTGCACGTGCTGTATGAAATCCAGTTCTCTTACTGTATATAATAGAAAGTTTGATTAGTTCACACAGAACCTGTTGTCCTCTGCATGCAGTGGTCTGTCCAGCCCAGGGCAGCTGCTCCTCTTTAGTAAAAGACTGTAGAGAGTGCTTCTGGGGGCAGAGAGTGCTGCTGAGGTCGGCTTTGATTTCCTGCTTCTATCGCATTTCCTTCACTTGATGATTGATCAGGACTTTGTGCTTAGTTAAATGTGTATCTCGTATAGTGTGCCATCTTTCTTTTGGAGCAGCTAGGTTTGATGTGTATTAATGTGTATAGTGTGCATTGACAGTAGAAGATAGTGTGTGGCAAATCTCTATGAGCACACTGCGCTAACAAGCTCTTCCATGCATTTGTGTATTCATTTGCTGGGCACCTGCTGTATCAAAGACATTTGCTGACAGAGCCTGTGCCTTTCACATTTTTTTTTTAATTGGCACCATCTTGTTCGCCACTTTAATATATTCTAAAATCTAAATCCAACGTCCCATTTTTTGCTGGTAGTATTATTTAGAGTTTGTGCCCGTCGCAGCATGTTGTTTGGTCCACTCCTAGTCATTGCACATTCTGTGTTTAAGCCATCTTTACAGGCACTCCTTAAGCCTGTTTTGATGAAGCTTTCCCTCTAATTCTTTGACCTTTTTATGTACAGTAATGGGATTCATCTCATTCTTGTTTGACATGAGATTTATTCTTGCTATATTATTTTCTGCTGTATAGCGACGAGAGGTATTAAGTGTTTAATCCATATAGAAAATGTGTTTCATGCGAAGTGGGCTTTGTTTCATCAGATGCGTGTGAAAGCTCTATCGATCCCCCCTAAGTCCTCCCCATGTCATTGTTTGGAAAGCAGTGTTTACCTCTTTCTGCCAGAAACGGCTCTGGACAGCATTATTTGAATCAACAAACTTTGTCAACGTTGTCGAGATAAGATTGTATTGTTAGGCATTCTACCTGTCTAGATTAGCAATTCTGTGAACTGCCCCATTTCCTGAGCAGGAGGAGAAAATCTGTTGCTCTTCTGCAGTCTGACTGGACACCTTGAACCTTCCACTGTCCCAATGATTTAGAGTTTTTGAGCCATATTCTGATTCCCCTTGGTGTCTCAGGGGAGGTCTAGAAGCTCTCATTGGTATTCATTATCATCTCTTTTCCCCCTCAAATGGATTCTGTTGGATTCGACTGTCTCCACAACAGTTCACCGCCATCAGCTCATCTGGGTTGTTTTCCAACACTCAGACGGTGTGGAAATGGGTGAGTCTGGGCGTAAATGGATTAAGCCTGGGGTGCTCAGACAATTCACTGTCGAGTTGGGCTTCAGACGGCAGTGGAAAAAGAGCGTCCCTGAAGGGATTGATTGGGTGGAGCAGAAGAGCCGCTGGGCAGGAAGGCAGGAAGATGCGACGGGCTAGAGTGGCCCGACACATGATGCTTTTTGTTGTTTTTTTTGTGGTTGTTGTTTTTGTTGTCGTCGTCGTCGTCGTTGTTGATGATGTTGTTGCTGTTGCTACTGCTGCTGAGGGGAGTGTGTGGCTGGCATCAGCAAATATCACGGGCCACTGCGGTGGACATGAGATGGGCCGCACCAAAGCACTTCAAAGTCACAGAGTCCCTGAGTGACCCAGGGCAGCGCAGACTGCATACACACTCTAAGCCCCTTATCTGCCAGCTCAACACTTTTCACCCTCTCTCCACCCCATCGCCCCTCTCTCTCTCTCTCTCTCTCTCTCTCTCTCTCTCTCTCTCTCTCTCTCTCTCTCTCTCTCTCTCTCTCTCTCTCTCTCTCTCTCTCTCTCTCTCTCTCTCTCTCTCTCCAGCTCAGGCGTGAGAGCATGGACCCAAAGGCCCATCCACCCCACCCACCCTCCTCAGCCCCCAGCCCCTAGCTCCCAGCAGCCCTCCCATCCATCCCCATCACATGCACTAGCTCTCTCTCGGCCTCTGGCCGCCTGCCACAAGCTCAAGGTGAATCATTTAGGAGGAATAACATTGATGTGGGCTACACTGTATGCTCCCATTCCCCCGTATCATGCTGTCGGACATGTGGATGATTGACTGCTACAGTATTCGCTACAGTGTCCCAGAGGAGATGGCCTGCACTTATTTGTTTACTTTTCCACTTAGACACTGTAGATATCTTTTTGCTGTCCAGCATAGAGGAGGTTAAAATCATCTTTGTTTTTCTTTTTTTAAATTAAGCCCTTATTTGTTTATTCCACATATTATCAGAGTAAGTATCCCATGAATGGCCAGTGTTGCAGATATTTAGATGTATATTAAGTATGTCAGGCAAGTAATGCATAAAATGTCTCAATTTACAAATGACTAATTCTTCAACATTGTTATTACTGCCACAAATTTACAATCCCAAACTGCCACAGATTTACAACCGTTTAATGCACACTTGGAAATGTGCCCTTTTTCTTACACCGAGGACAAACGATTACTCTGACAATTAAACTAAAATTGCCGGTATAATGATAGCACTTATTGTGTGCTTGAGACCTCGGTGTTGTGTTTGTTTTTCCTCCCCAGCCGCTCACATTTCAACTTTTGGAAGTCATTTATTTGTGCTCAAGCTTGTGCTCTTTTCCGCCGCTTCTGTGTGTGCAGCACAAATGGGAGAACTAGTATCAGCCATCTGTTGTGAGTGTGTGTGTGTGTGTGTGTGTGTGTGTGTGTGTGTGTGTGTGTGTGTGTGTGTGTCCGGAGCTATTGACTGCACTTAACAGTGTCTAAATCCACAAGGGCTTAGCCTGGGCCCCTGCCTTAATGAACACACTCTCGCTTTTACTCTCGCTCTCGTTCTTGCTCTCGCTCTGGGCCGGCCCGAGTGTGTCTAATGCCCGGTGCAGCAGGGTCAGTGGGCAGTGCAAGTGCCGGCCTCCTAATTGAAGGGAAGAGACACGGAGGCGTCGCTGATGTCGGGAATAAAGCTGGCCGCGTCTCTCGGGGGAAGCATGGGAGCGCAGAGACTGCAAGCGGAGCACCCAGATTAGTGCTTCACACGGACCCCTATCTCGCTCTATCTCTCCTTCTGTCTTTCTCTCTCTCTCTCTCTCTCTCTCTCTCTCTCTCTCTCTCTCTCTCTCTCTCTCTCTCTCTCTCTCTCTCTCTCTCTCTCTCTCTCTCTCTCTCTCTCTCTCTCTCTCTCTCCTCCTGATGACCCCTTGCTTTTGGGCAATTAAGGGCCAAGAGTTTACGCCTCCACATGGCCGGGGCCAGTCTGGCTTTTTTCAACGAGCCCTATTCATTGCGGCGCTTTTTCCCGTAGATGGGACTTGATTAAACTTAGGGCCCGGAGCTCCTGCCAAAGTGCAGTCTTGTGAGCTGGCGCTCTAATGCATTGTGGCCATTATCTTTGGTGTTTGTTTGCGCCGGCCGCCACACAAGAGGCTGTTTAAACACACGGTTACTGTGTTAATTGAGACGGTTTTACACTCCCAACATGACCCAAGCAAGCCTTTGTTTACGTATCTCATGCTCTATTTGTCATATTAACTTCTTCAAAAGCGTCTCATTTGCGGCAGCGCTGCAGATGGCCCTGACTTTGGACCAGCGAGGGCCGCGGGGTCAGCCAACAGTCCTTCATTAGAGCCAGTGCTCTCGCCTCAGGCCTCCGCTTTAACAGATAGACTGGCCTTTGGCTCCGCTGGCCTGGCTGTGTGCGTGCGTGCGTGCGTGCGTGTGAGAGAGAGAGAGAGAGAGAGAGAGAATAGGTAAGGGCTGGGGGATGTTTTGCCCGACGCTCTCCCTGCAGACGAACAAGCCCCACCGCTGAGATTTGCCCAGCTGAGACAGCAGGTGCAGTCGTCTCGAAGGAGACTCGCCTCCGCCTGTTACCACCCCCACCAACCAACCACCATCCCCCCAACCCCACCTTCCCCGCTCCAGACAGTCGAGTCATGCCTTGCTTTCCTGCCCAGCAATTTTCACTTGATTGTTTTGGATATAGCGGCTTGGAGCTCTGTGCTCTCTCTCCGCCCTGCCTGGCCTGGCCTGTGTGCCCCCGAGCCTGTGTTCACTGCTGGGGCTGCGGCTGCTGACGCACTGCTGGTCAATGTATGCACCCCTATAAGCTGTTAATCTGACTGATGGCTTAAATTGGAACAGCCTCATGTAAACACTCCAATTACAAACGGTTATCCAGTTAGGACTGATTACAATTATATTGTTATCCTATGGAGAGGTGGCATAGACCATCAATTCTAGTGGCTCTTTGTATTCCCAGTGTGAATGTGTTTACATGTTCTTTGCGTCAGGTACATTGCTGCTGGGAAAAAATAAAAATAAAAAAAAATAGTTCAAAACCTCAGAAACCGAAGATTGAAGTGCTTTTCCAAAGGTCCAAACATTAGAGTATCTGTGTTGTAGTGAGACATACTTGTGATGAGTGTAGACTTCATGTAAGTGTAATGAGTGGTGGTTACTGCTCAGCACATGTGCATACACACTGTTGGGTTTGAATGGAGATTTGTCTGCCTAAATGTGTTTGCCACTCGATTGCTGAATTTAGGATGTATGTAAACATTCCATTTGGGCTCTGAACAAGATTGGCAAACGTTTTTTGTGTGTAAACATTGCAAATGTTTCTGGTCTATTTGCTCTGGCCCAGGTCCTAAGAGATTGCCATCTCTTCACAGGGAACAGGGAATTAGGTGTTTGACTTCCAGTAGATGGCATTTCCAATGAGGCCTTTTTTCTCTCTCTCTCTCTGTGTGTGTGTGTGTGTGTGTGTGTGTGTGTGTGTGTGTGTGCGCTGCAGCATCTGAGCCCAACCTGAAGCTGCGCTCCAGGCTAAAGCAGAAGGTGACGGAGCGCAGGAGCAGCCCTCTGCTGCGACGGAAGGACGGGCCCATCACCACTGCCAAGAAGCGCTCCCTCGACATGGCCGGTGAGTGAGTGAGCCACCATCAGCACCCCAGGGATACCGTGGCACATTTCCCCATGGACATCATGAAAGTTCTCCTTTTCACATATTTTGGAGCGACATTATTAGACAAAGATTGTTTCAGTTTTAGTCGAAGAATAATACCATGGTCTTCATATTGTTTCTCTTTTTTTCTTTGTTTATTTGAGCCCCGGAACCTCTGTTTAAAGCATAAAGCATTGTCTTGATTTCTTTGTGTAAACCTTCGCATGTGGCATTGTTGTTTTTTGTCCCAAACAGAGTCGGCATGTAACAGTGCTCCTGGCTCTGGCCCAAGCTCACCTAACAACAGTTCCAACAACATCACCAATGAAAACGGCGTGGCTGGATCCGTTTCCAGCAGTCCAGTGGAGGTAACGCAATGACAACGCAATAACAACCTATTTCACACAACCTTTAGCACATTGCTGCCGAAAAATAAACATCGGCAAGACGACAGGAAGGATGTTTTGATTTGATGTGCTCCAGAGAAAGAAAGAAAGAACGTGTGTGTGTGTGTGTGTGTGTGTGCGTGTGCGTGTGCGTGTGTGCGTGTGCGTGTGCGTCAGTGCATGTCAAAACCTTGAGAGGCTTTGAAGAGGACTGTTCCTGGCATGTTTGCCATGGGCTAAGATCAGCATGTGCCCCAGTAGTCTGGCTGAGCCAAGGCTCTAGTCCTTTACAGGCCCGCAGTAGACATACAGACAGACAGACAGCAGCCCACAGGGGTCGCAGGACAACTAGACAGAACTGTTTATTTTCATCAGGCCCGTTTATTTATCTCTGTGTGTGTGCGTGCGTGTGTGTGTGTGTGTGTGTTGCTCTTTTTCAGCCGTCCCTGGCGCACAGGCTAGCGGGCCGAGAGGGCCCCGTGAGCCAGCTGTCTCTGTACACATCGCCCTCTCTCCCCAACATCACTCTGGGCCTGCCAGCAACCGGCCCTTCCAGCGTGAGTGCTCTCTTTCTCTTTCTCTCTCTCTCTTCTCTCTCTCTCTCTCTCTCTGTCTCTCTCTGTCTCTCACGCTCTCAGATATGTAGATTCTTCCCACTTGCTCTGCCTCCCACTCTCCCTCTCTCTCTCTCTCTCTTCCTTTTTCTTTCTTCCCACTCCCCGCTTCTCTTTCTTCCCCCCTAATTCTCCTCCTCCTCCTCTTTTCTTTTTTCTGCCTTTTTTCCCTTGCTCAGGCAGTGGGCTGTCGCTCTTGCACACACTTGGCCTTTGGGTAGAACAGTCCAAATAGAGGGGGCCCTGTCTAGACCGTCAGCCAGCCATCTGTAGGCTTTTCAGGCCCAGTGACATTTCAGAAAGGGCTCATTGAAAAACAATGACGGCTGGCCCAGTCTGAAGTGACGCAAGTGGAGCACACACCCCCACCCCCACTCCCCCCACCCCCCGCTCGGTTACAGCAATCTGATGTTTATATTGATCGAGGGTGGAATGCCTTCTTTTCCTGTCTCCAGTATTGCGCTGGATATCTTCTGTTCTAAACACACACACACACACACTGTGGCTGACATCTCTCTTTTTCTTTCTCTGTCTCTCTCTCTATTCCTCTCTCTCTCTCTCTCTCTCTCTCTCTCTCTCCCTCTCTCCCCAGGTGGCGTCTGGCCAGCAGGATAGTGACAGACTGGGAGTGCCGGGGCTGCAGCCAGGAATCCCCTTAACCACTCCGTTCATCACCGGGGCTCACCTGCCCTCCTACCTGGCCTCCACCCTGGAGCGTGACGGGGGCTCCGCACACAACCCCCTCCTCCAACACATGGTCCTGCTGGAGCAGTCAGGCCAGAACCCCCTCGTCGCAGGTGGGTCATCTCAGTCACAGTCACACCCCCCTCCCGACACCAACACCTCAGATTTATCAATCACTTCCCAAGTGCCCCCAACCCCCATCCTCTGGGCAGAAGTTAGATAAATAGATTTTTTTCTATTTACTTGAAGTGACAAAGTAGTCATTGCTCCTTTGCTAATGACCTTCTGAACCTTTAGCTGGGTAATTGGCCCTCATGTTCTCAGTGAGTCAGACAGAGAAATTGCTGCAGTGTGTGAGTGTTCGGGGTGTGTGTGTGTGTGTGTGTGTGTGTGCGAGCGCAGACGCACTCCTCCTCCGCATGGCCTCGGTGATTCTACTCACTGATTGCCTCCTAAATGCTTTTCTTTTTTAAAATGAATGAGTCACAGGCCCTGATAATGAGTCTCCTCACACGCTCAGCTGACAGCTCAGCCACTGCCGACAGGGTGTGTGTGTGTGTGTGTGTGCGTGCCTGTGTGTGTGTGTTTAGGGGTGTTGAGGCTCGGGTCGGGGGTCAATATGCGCCCGTAGGTGAGAGTAGGCTCTTTGACGCAAGAGAGCAGGCTCGATGGCGAGTAATGATTGGCTACGTCCCAGAGGCAGTGCGAGGGATCCTCACCGCGGTCCTCCTCTCCGCTCTCTAACATCTGTCTCGCCGAGCCCTCAGAACTCTGCCGCCACGGCACACTTGTCTCCCACACACACACACACACACACACACACACATACACACACTGCAGTCAACCTGCAGCAGCAGCAGAAGAGCAGCTGCTTGTCCCACTCTGCTGCCTGTGGCAAAGCTCCTCCCTAGGCATCAGCACCATGCTGTCTAAACCCCAGTGTGGGTAAAACCATTGGCCCGCTTTGTGTTTGGTTTGTTTGGTTGATTTATTTGACTTGTTCAACGAGGTTTCTATTAAGGCCGCCTTTATCCCCGTGTTTGTAATCGCCGTCCAGCATCGAGTCGGAGCATTCCTGAGTGTTCTGTGGAATGCCTCGCTCGCTCGCCGGTGCAGCACGTAGCAGCGGTTTGTAAACATGTTTGAAATGGCACAGCCTCCTGTGTACTCACCCATACCCCTGGTGTCTGTCTGTGTGTGTGTGTGTGTGTGTGTGTGTGTGTGTGTGTGTGTGTGTGTGTGTGTGTGTGTGTGTGTGTGTGTGTGTGTGCGTGTGTGTGTGTGTTTCCCCCAGGGCTGGGGGGGCTCCCACTGCAGTCGCCCTCCATCCACAAGCTGCGTCAGCACCGGCCCCTGGGACGCACCCAGTCGGCCCCCCTGCCCCAGAACGCCCAGGCCCTGCAGCAGCTGGTGGTCCAGCAGCAGCACCAGCAGTTCCTGGAGAAACACAAGCAGCAGTTCCAGCAGCAGCAGCTGCACATCAGCAAGGTAAGGAAGGCCTCAGTCCCACACGCACACCAGCAACTGCTCCCTGCCTAGCGGCTCGCTCTGAGTCACCACACACACACACACACACACACACACACACACACACACACACACACTCTCACCCAACCCACCAGTCCCTGTTGTCACAGCAACTACTATGAGCATGCCTCCAATTATGGTCAGAGTGGAACCAGATAGAGATGACTTGTGTTTAAGTGTGTGTGTGTGTGTGTGTATGAGTGTGTGTGCGCGCGTGCATTCTTTATGTAGAGTATGTATGGAATGAAAAAAGCAGTATGTAATGTTATGTAAAAATTCCTTGCCCACACATCCCTACACCCTGGGTGCAGCCACCACCATTCCGCTTAGCTCTGGGCTTGTCTGTTGTGTTGTCTCTGGGGGATTACAGGCAAGCGGCCACTCATTACCTTATGGAGCACATGTTTGCCCCCCCACCCCCACACCCACACACACACACACACACACACACACACACACACACACACACACACACACACCAGGCAGCACTTTAGCCTCCACTCCAATGCCTCCACCAGCACTGTATAGATTAGTGGCAACATTAATTCATGGCTCCGCTACATGAGATCATTTCCTATTTAGATTAGGGCCTGCCTGGAATTGCAAGTATTGTGTTGTCATTTGTATGATTACTCTGGTTCTTACCAGAGGCATGTGGGGCTCTACCTCCTGCCTGCCCGCCCGCCTGCCCGCCTGCCTGCCTGCTCAGCAGTATTAGGGTCAGCATGCGGCTGTCATCAGCTCAGATACGTGTAAAAACAAATCTGTGCTTTCACAGATTAAAAAGTGAAAGTTGTCTAAATACTGCGTAATAAAAAAAATGAATAGGCCTTTTTTCCCCCTTCTTTTTAAGTGGTGCTGTTGCATGTTTGCGCAATGCGCGCGTGTGTGTGTGTGTGTGTGCGTGCGTGCCGGTTAATCTGTGTGTTGTCATTGTGTGGGCTAAATGCACTTAAGAACAGAGCAGGGCTTAATGGGCCTCAGTGCAGCCCATTCTGAATGTGTGTTCCCCTTTAAATAGGAGAGCCAGGAGGTGGAGGGAGCGAGGGAGGGAGGGAGGGAGGGAAGAGAGAGAAAAAAGGGGAGAGAGAGAGAGAGAAAAAAAAGGGGAGCAGAAAAAGAAAAAAAGAAAAAGCTTGTTTGGAGAAGAGGACAGGGATGAGGCAATTGCCGAGTTCTCTGACGTCAATGATGTTCCCCTGGCACCGTGCCAGGGGCCTGTGTGGCTGCCAGGGTTGGCTCCCGCTCAAACGTTCCTGTGTGTGTGTGTGTGTGTGTGTGTGTGTGTGTGTGTGTGTGTGTGTGTGTGTGTGTGTTGGAGAGAGAGAGAGGGAGGGAGGGGATAGTGCAATGGCTGACATTGCCGTGGTGACAGGGCTGGCCGCAGCTGCTACAGGATGCACTGAGAACACAAGGGAGAAGGAGAAAGGGGGTGGGCTCTGAAGGGCTCTCTCTCTCTCTCTCTCTCTCTCTCTCTCTCTCTCTCTCTCTCTCTCTCTCTCTCTCTCTCTCTCTCTCTCTCTCTCTCTCTCTCTCTCTCTCTCTTTCTCTCTTTCTCTCTTTCTCTCCTCTCTCTCTCTCTTTTTTTCTCGCTCTCTCTCTTGCTCTCTCTCCCCTTTCCCTCATGATGTGTTTTTTCCTTAACTCTTAAGTTATTCTCTGTTTTTTATTTTCTGCTGGTTCAGGTATTTATCAGCTGCAAGCTCAGCATAACTTCTCTTGAGTTCTCTTATAAAACATTTCGCCAGTGTTTAATGGAAAGCAATGAACTTGGGCAAAAGTGTTTATTTTGTTGTGTCTGGCAACAAGTGCTTAGCACAAAGTGGAAAAAAAGGAAAATCTGGTGTCTGTATTTTTGTTGCTCCTTTTGAAGTGAAGTCATTGCTTAACATAATACAAGTCATTCCTATGAGATCTCTTGCTCCGTTATGGGTAGAATGCATTCTATCAGTCAGCCTCGGGATGATGCCAAAAACAATTCAATTAAAGTTATAATGATAATAGAGTTTATCAAAATGATATAACATATTTTTGTAAATGAATTTCAAATGGATTTTCGAGGCTTATGCATCTAAACTCCTCATATATACACATACAGTATACACATACAGTACGTACTTACACATAGAGCTGTGGGTGGGATGGGTGGGAACCAAGATGGTGGTTATGTACTTAACTACTTAACATCTAGAGTTGAACTCATGTGCAGTTGAGATGTGTGTAAATTCATTGGGATGCAGTTTTTGACCCTCAGAGTGCTTAGAGGGACGTTGGGTCATGTCTCAGCCCATAGTCCTGTTATTTGCCCTCATGGAGTGTTGTTGGGAGGAAACAACATTGACCAGATTAGTGAAGACAGACTACAGCTACAGCTAACTGATTGGGGCTAGAAAAATGAAACTGAAACAGTTTTCTTATCAATTAGCACAGTATTAACATACATCCAGCACAGCAGTACCTGCATCATCCCGCCCACAAACGTGATTGGACACGACCAGCTGCTCCCATCTCTCTCTTTCTCTCCCACTCACCTGTGGCTCTCTACTGTTTCTCGCAAGACCCAAAGATGTGCCTTTGAACTCATCCCTCTGTCTCTCTCTCTCTTTCTCCACAGATGATGGCCAAGCCCAGCGAGCCGAGCCGGCAGCACGAGAGCCACCCCGAGGAGACGGAGGAGGAACTGCGCGAGCACCAGGCGCTGGCCGAGGAGGGACTCCCGCGCGGGGTCACCGTCAAACAGGAGCCGCCCGACGAACCCGACGAGGAGCTGCAGCAGAGGGAGAGACAGGCCGAGCAGGAGCTCATCTTCAGACAGGTCTTTCTAACACACACACACACACACACACACACACGTATACACACAGAGCAGAAGATGCACACCAGGCATAGGCATACATGAAGAGACATATACAATTGAATGTATGCGAACACACATGCACGCACGCACACGCACAAACACATGCAGCAGAAAGGGTAGCGGGCCAATATGGAGCTCTCTCCCACACACACAGAAAGATATAGACAAAAGCACATGTACTCTCATTATGTCTCTCTCTGTTATTCACACTAACCAACACAGACATCCACATGTAAACATGCACACACACACGCACACACACACAGAATTGTGCGTTATCTAATGGTGCAAAGGCCAAGGCCAAAGAATGTGAACAATGCAGGAGCCGAGTTGTGTTGTATTGTCTGTGTACGAGTGAGTCTGGATGGCCCTGTCATCCAACTGAATGGCTGTGCCCACGGAACATGGACATCCTGCCCTGGTTTAACTCAGCCAATCAGAGGGCAGCAACAAACAGCCCCCCCCTCCCCTCCTCCCCTGAATGGCCCAGTCCAGACCAGGTGTGCAGGCCTGCCTGTGTGTCTCTTGGGCTCGTCCCAACGCATGCCACTCTAGTCAATACAACTTTATGAGCACACAGACTCGCACTCTCTCTCCCAAACACACACACACACACACACACAGCTCTAGCGCTACGCTGCTCTGGCGTCTGTTTCCCAAAAGCATAGTTGCTAACTAACTTAGCTAACTATGTTGGTTGCAATGCAATTTCCCATTGCCAACTAACTAAGTTGCAACTCCGTTAGCAAGTATGCTTTTGGGAATGGGAGGCCTGAGTAGGTGCTGTGTGTGTGCGTGAGGGCAGAGAGGGCTGGGGAGAACACTCAGGCAGAGAGGAGCACTCGGAGGAAGCAAGGAGAAGCTGCTGTCTGCCTTCGACTCCTCAAAGCCTCCCTCAAACCTCTCTCTCTCGCTCTCGCTCTCTCTCTCTCTCTCTCTCTCTCTCTCTCTCTCTCTCTCTCTCTCTCTCTCTCTCTCTCTCTTTCTCTCTTTCTCTCTGTGCACGCAGTGCACTTCTCCACCGTGCTCACTCCAAATAGACATGCTTAAATGCCGTGCCTTTCATATTTTTGTCTGCATTTGAAAAGTGGACGCCTACACTGTCACACTTCTAACTGCAATCAAATCCACACACACACACACACACACACACTCGCCTGGCTTCGCCCACACACTCTAGCTGAGTTCACCCACTCCCCCAGTGAGCCGCTTGTCTGGCTGTGTTGATGTGAATGGCTCGGGGCCGTCCCCGCATCACCCCCATAGTAAGTGGGATTGAGTTGGCAGTGGCTGGCGGGCGGGTGGGCACGCTCCCCATGCCCATGCTCCTTCCCAAAGCAGAGCAGAGCGGAGCAGGAACACCATGTCCCTAGGGCCCATGGGAACTCAGCCTCACAGGGAGCCGGGGACAAGGGGGGGACAGGGGGGGCAACGAGACAGCAGGCGGTTTAGACAGAGAGGGGAGGGGGTGCTAAGAGAAGGAAAGAGAGAGCGATAGAACACGGTGAAACTGAAAGACACAAAGAGACTGAAAAAAATCAACGGAGATGACAAAAATAGGGTGCGAGAGTGAGGGGTTGCTACTTGAAAGAGCGCAACAGGAACATGGCGTTCCCGGTTAGTGTGTGTGTGTGTGTGTGTGTGTGTGTGTGTGTGTGTGTGTGTGTGTGTGTGTGTGTGTGTGTGTGTGTGTGTGTGTGTGTGTGTGTGTGTGTGTGTGTGTGTGTGTGTGTGTGTGTGGAAAGGGGGGTGTTGGCCTCAGCAGCAGGCTCTCTCAGTCATTAATGAATCAGAGGCAGTAGAAGGAGCCCCATGGAAGGAAAGACAGACAGACACCTGGGACAAGCAGAAGAAAGCCTTTGGACTAGACACTGACAGCAGTGGAGAAGAAAGCAAGCCTGTGTGATCAGAGGAAGCGTTTCTCTGGGAAGTGGCCCTGCTTTCTGCTGTCTGTCAGCGGCAGCGGCAGCCACTGGAAAAGTTTGACTAGTTCTACTTTGTGAGAATGTGTCATTGTTGTTGTTTTTGTCTTTGTTTTTAAAACTAATCAAACGAGACAACCGGCAACCTGCTCCCATGGCGTCATGTTGCATCACAGGCCAGTTGTGTAAGCCACAAGTGCTGCTGGCGTTCTCCTCGCATGGAGAGGCCTCCCCCTAGTGGCCAAACTCTATGGGTGCAGCACAGAATACATGCAGGACTGCTTTTTCCATTTCATACACACATCAAACTATTGGAGTCCTTGACACGCAAACACTCTCAATCAGGCAACTAACATTTGCATTTCTGCATTACGGTCAGCCTAGTTGTAGTCTGCGTCACTCAAGATCATCCACTAATCAATCATCTCTCCTTCTCTCCCTCTCTCTCTTCCTTTTCTCTCTCTCTCTGTCTCTCTTTTCTCTCCTTGTTCCATTCTTTCTCCCCCAAACAGCAAGCCCTCCTGTTGGAGCAGCAGCGGATCCACCAGCTGAGGAACTACCAGGCGTCCATGGAGGCGGCTGGCTTATCGGTCACTTTCCCCGGCCACCGGCCGCTCTCCCGCGCCCAGTCCTCGCCCGCCTCCGCCACCTTCCCCATCGTGGTGCAGGAGCCCCCCGCCAAGCCCCGCTTCACCACAGGTTAGACACACACACACACACACACACACACACACACACACACACACACACACACACACACACACACACACACACAGAGCTAGAGATGTGTGTGGACATGACCATTGGCTTTTTATAGCTATTCTTAATCATTTGAGTTGGTGTGTGTGTGTGTGTGTGTGTGTGTGTGTGTGTGTGCAGTGTCCGTGTCCTCACCTGACCCTGAGTGTGTTACTCATATCAGAATGAAGTGCTCATCTGAACAGATTCATTCATCTGTCTTCTTCACAATTATACTTTCCCTCCTTCTGTCACATGCTCTCTTTTTTTCTTTTTTTTCTCCATCCCTCTCTCTCCCTCCTTCCCTCTCCCTCCCTCTCTCTCTCTCTCTCTCTCTCTCTCTCTCTCTCTCTCTCTCTCTCTCTCTCTCTCTCTCTCTCTCTCTCTCTCTCTCTCTCCCTCTCTCCTTTGTGTTCTCTTAAAAGGCCGGTCTCTCTGGGCTTTGCCCTCTGCCTCTGTGATTAATGTGCTCTTTCTCTGAAAAATAATCAATTGTCCTTGACTGCCTTTTCCCTTATCGCACACTCAGCCAGTGCACCAAGCATACTGATGAGCCTCACTGCGTGTGTGTGTGTGTGTGTGTGCGTGTGTGTGTGTGTGTGTGTGTGTGTGTGTGTGTGTGTGTGTGTGTGTGAATAAATGTGTGCAGCATGCATTTGTGTGTCTGTGCGTGTATGAGCGTGGTTGTGTGTGTGTGTGTGTGTGTGTGTGTGTGTGTGTGTGTGTGTGTGTGTGTGAATGTAAGTAAGAGAGATAAGAGTGAGTGTGTATCAGGTAGATTGAATAATAATGGTAAGTTTGATTGTAACTGTAGTGCTGTGCATGGTTTCATGCACATGAATTGCTGATTGGTTTCCCCTTTTATGGTTTGTTTTGGAACTGAAAAAGAAACGCTTGTTGCCATATCACTCCTCAGTTTCAGAAAATAGCGGGGAAATTGCAAAAGCCATTTGACTCTGTTTCATCACTGTTCTAAATCTGTGTGTGTGTGTGTTTGTGTTTAATTCCACAGGGTTGGTGTACGACACTTTGATGCAGAAACACCAGTGCATGTGTGGCAACACCAACACACACCCGGAGCACGCAGGTCGCATCCAGAGCATCTGGTCTCGTCTGCAGGAGACAGGACTGCGCGGCAAGTGTGAGGTACGGGTACGCACACAAGAACACTGGTTGGACAGGCATGTCCTCAGGGGGACTCAAACTAGTGTCCATGTGACATGTGGCCAGTTCAGCTGATAGACCAGACAGATACTCATTCAGATAGTATGCATTCACTAACACTGAGTAGAGTAGTTCTCCAGTCTACTATTAGTGTGTAGTGACTGCCCACCCACTCAAGCAAGCAAGCATACAGGCAGGCACACAGTACGTAGAGTACAGTACACCTCCACATTTCCCTCACTGGAGTTGAAGTGTGTGCCTTTCATCTGCAGAGGGCGCCGTCAAGCCACACACAGCCCCTTGGACAGCCTTTAACTCCCTCAGCCCTGTGAGCTGTCCCTGCCCCTAGACACACACACACACACACACACACACACACACACACACACACACACACACTCCTCCATCACTACACAACACAACACAACGACAGCGGCGATGATGCGGCCTCTTGTTTTGAGCAGCCATTGGACCATTTCTCCCGGCCCGGCCGGTCAGATAAGAGTAGAAAGCGGCATGCACGGTCAAAGCCTGAGCCGGCGGCCCCGGCCGCTTATCGGCCATCCACACCTGCTTTGCGCTCGGCTTGCTCGCTCGCCAGCGATGTCGCGTCGCCGTGGTGCGGGGGAACGCCTTGATGTGGGCCAGCTGAGGTCTGGCGCTACCGCCCCTGGATCTGTCTGTGTGTAATCTCACCTCCCCAAGTGCGTCATCCCCTCACTCTCTCCTGCCTCTCATCTTCTCCACCACGTCAGAGAGGGGGGGGACGGGGGGGATGGGTCGGGGGATGGGGGGTGGCTTGAGTGGAGCTCCTCAGGGGCAGTTGCATAGCTGCCGTCTCGGAACAAAACAAACAAACAGAAAACAAACAGCTCAGCCGCCCCCAAAGAAACGCCGCCGCCACCACTATTGTTGTTGTCCGCTGGGTCCGGGCGCTCGTCCAGGAGACCCCCTGCCTCCGTCCTCCTCCTCCACACCCTCTCCTCTCCTCCGCTCTCCTCTCCTCTGCTCTCCTGCGTGTGCTGCATGATGGGAAGTGGGCGGGGAGTCTCTGCGGGCATGTTTATGGTTCTGGGAGATGGGAACACAGAACACAGAATTGGGGGGGGGAATGAAAGGCAGTCCCGGGCGGGCGGGCCGGCGGGTGGCTCTAATGCCCCCTAATCTACAGCAGGGGGGCCGTTAAAGAGCACACAGGCCCGTTTCAAGC
>JAODXP020000016.1:40110775-40138275 GCA_027497455.2 Sardinella longiceps
CACACACACACACACACACACACACACTGCATGCCCCCAGTCGCCTGTTTGCTCTGCATGTCACCGAATAAATGCCTCGCTGCCTTCCCAGCAGTCCTCCCCGCCCCCTTGCACAGACTCCATGCCCTTTCTTACACACCCGATGCCCCCTCTCCTACCCTCAGTGCCCTCTTACCCACCCCACCCCCCTGCTCACACTCGCCCCCCGTGCCCTTCTCACTCACGGCCGTGTGCACCCTGTCACCCTCCTCCGCACTGACACCCTGATCATACCCCCTGCTGCCCCTGCTGCCCCCGCTCACACCGCAGGGCTCAGCCCGTGCCCTCTCACCCACTTCCTGCAGCCTTTCAGCCCGCCTCACTTCACCCCACTCACACACACACACACACACACACACACACATACACACACACACACTGGCCTTCACACTCCCTCTACTGCCGCCTTTAGACCTTAAGCCCACTCCGCTCTGCCCAAACTCTGATGAGTGTGTGTGTGTGTGTGTGTGTGTGTGTGTGTGTGTGTGTGTGTGTGTGTGTGTGTTGTAGGTCCAGGTCACATGTGATTGTAACTCTGTGTATTGTATTTGTGTGTGTGATTCTAAGTGTGTGTGTGTGTGTGTTAGTAGTGCCAGTGACTAGTGTGTGTGATTGCTGTTGGTAAACAGAAGGGTGAAAGTTGTCCCAGCCTGTGTGTCCTGTGCTTGCAGAGCAATCAGGCCTCCTGTGTGTCCCCACGTGAGAAAGTCCACAGGGCTGGACTGCCTTGTTTGGGATCCTTTGTCTCTCTATTGACTGCCATAATGAAGTGTTGAGGCCAGGCAAACAGCAGAGCGCGGGGTGCTGCTGCTGCTGCCGCTGCTAAAGCACGGTGCGGTGTGGTGCGGGTCACGGCGGGTGTCAAGAGCCCCCTGAGAGAAGGGGGGAGAGGAGAGGAGAGGATGTTTGAGTAAGCCTCACAAATCTCCGCCAGGGACTATCAGGCCATCGGAGAGCTCTATCGCACTCTCCCACACTTTGTCTGGGTTGTCATGTTAAGAGGCCAGCATGGGAGTTATCTAAACACTTGAGCCCAAAGCCGTGTTGGCTAATGTGTGTGTGTGTGTGTGTGTGTGTGTGTGTGTGTGTGTGTGTGTGTGTGTGTGTGTGTGTGTGTTTTCACAGGTGGACAGTGACACCATCTGGAATGAGGTGCACTCCTCCAGTGCGGCGCGGCTGGCTGTGGGCTCCGTGGTGGAGCTGGTGTTCAAGGTGGCCTCTGGAGAACTGAAGGTGAGTCCCCCACTCCTCTTCCTCCTTCTCTTCTTCCTCCTCCTTTTCTCCTCCTCTTTCTCTTCCTCTTCATCCTCCTCTTCGTCCATCTCAAAGCAGAAGGATGCCTTGACAACTTTTTTTGTTGTTAAGTGAATGTTATTTAATGGCCATATATAGGTAAGGTTCCAGTGCTAGAGCTGCATTGGCTGTGCTTCTGCAGTAAGGGTGTCACTAGCGTTCTGGAGGTCTCTCTGATGCAGGAAGTGTTGCTGGGTCCAGTCTGACGTGATTGGTGCCAGGTGGTGCCATTATCATCTCCCCTGCATCAGAGAGCCCAATACACACACACCGCTGCATAGGCCGCCTCTGTGGCTCAAACACTACTTCTGAGGTGTTAAGTAACACCTTCAGTCAGACACGACCACCACACACACTCAACACACACACGCACACACACACACATGCCGTTTGCTGTCGCCCACCCTCCTTCCTGTGTGTCTGTGGCAGTGTTTGGTGGTGGCAGCGCCTGCCTGTCGTTTGAACGCGGTGGGCCCCTGTGCAGCCCACCACAGCCACCAGCCAGACGAACAACATTCTTGCCTGGCACATGGCACACACACACACACACACACACACACACACACACACGCTCATTCAACTACAAACACATACATACACACACAGCTCTACCGCACACACGTACACCACCAGCATCTGGGTACCACAACAGCCACCAGGAGGATATGCCCCCCCCACCCCCCCCCACCCATGTTAACCACCGCAGACGGCTGGCACTTTTACTGCCGCTGAAAGCCAGTGAGACTGCGGGGCCTTTTCATCTGGCAGTGGGTGCCTCAGCAGGAGGATGTTGGTTTGTCGCTCTCGGGGGGCGGGGGGAAGGGGGGACATTTTTTCCGTCACCCACAGGACGCCAGATGCTTTCTGAAGGACGGAACGCACGTTATCAGACGAGACGGTAGATCAGAGGGCCAAGACGCCCCTCTTCTTCTTTTCCTCCTCTTCCCTCCTTCCCTCTCTCCGGCCCCCCTCCCTTTCTCCCCCTCCGCTACTCCCGCCGTACTAGAGGGGGAAGGAGGGGGCTGGGGAACGGGAAGAGACCCCACGTCGGGAGGCTTGACCTGAAGCAGCACAAGTGAAACCTCATCCTTCGCTGACCTCGTGACCTTCCACCCCTGCCTGAAGGTCACACCCACTGCCGTCTCCCCGAGACCGCCTCTCTGGCCTGGGTGCCCTTCCACGTCCCCACCCCCACCCACCCCACATCTCCTGCTGTGAAGACCCCTCGCCAGAAACTATCGGTGGCTCCGATCTGGACACATCCTCTCCCTCTGTCGGCCTTCTCTCTCTCTCCCTCTCTCTCTCTCTCTCTCTCTCTCTCTCTCTCTCTCTCTCTCTCTCTCTCTGTCTCTCCCTCTCTCTCTCCACCCCCCCTCCTCCTCCTCCCGCTCCGCTACAATAATATCCTCCACAGCAGGCCTGCATCATAATCCCCAGCAGCTGCCTCAACATCATTAGGATGGGAGTCCCTCCATTCACAGACAGAGAAAACACAGGGGTGGGGGGGTTAAGGGCCGGGGTTTACACTATTAGCACTGTCCCCAAATACTTCACGCCAAATAGCATAGCCCCCCACACACACACACACACAGCCCTACAGCACAGCTAAAACAGCTAAGTGACATGGCCTGTGTGTGTGTGTGTGTGTGTGTGTGTGTGTGTGTGTGTGTGTGTGTGTGTGTGTGTGTGTGAGCGTGTGTGTGTGTGAGCGTGTCTCTGACCCAGCCTCCCTCGCTGGAAAAAGCCATTAAGCATGAGTGATGAGCTGGATTTGTCCCCGGAGGGTTCAAAGCAGGGAAAGAATGTTCATCTGAAAATGTGCCTCTCTCTCTGTGTCTGTGCGTCTCTACATCTCTAGTCTAGATGTATGTCTGTCTGTGTGCCAGTATGTGTGTGTCTGAGTGAGTGTAAAAAATGGGTTTGCTTTTTGCTCTTTGCAGAATGGCTTTGCTGTGGTGCGACCCCCTGGACACCATGCAGAGGAGAGCACCCCTATGTAAGTCCACACACACACACACACACACACACACACACACACACACACACACACACACACACACACACACCCCACCACTCACCTCCCCCAGCCCTCTCCCTTGCTCTGGGGTCAGGCCTCTCCTGTCAGTCTCCCCATCACAGCACACAGTAGCTGCCACAACACACCAGCAATCCAGCAATACACATTGCATCACCCCTGCTGCAGTAATACACACACACACACACACACACACACACACACACACACACACACACACACACACACTCCCATCCACCTCTCCCTGGGTTCCAAGGCCTGGCGTTTTCCCACAGACACCCTCGGAGTGCTAAATGAAATCCAGCTTAGCGATGGCGGCTCCCCGGCCAAGTGTGTGGGGAGGTAGAGTAAGTCAGCGCAGGCGCGGGGCCGAGCGGGGCGGTGCGGTGCGGCGCGGCGGGTGGGATCAGATGGGCTTGGGTCGGGCCCAAAGGGGAGCCGATGCTCTTCACACGCTACTCTCAGGGTTAGAGGCGCTCAGGCTCCCTCCCGGCCAGCCCAGACTCCTCATTCAGCACACAGTGGAGCCCATAGGTGGCCCCTATAGGAGGCTGAATGGCTCCAGCACTGAGTGAGTGAGTGGAAGCATAGAATTCACAGAGAACTCGCAGCTCCCACTTGCTTGACTGCCAGTCTTTAGTTATGAATGTCAAATCCATCATAAAAACTGAAGTCAATGTAGATGACCATCTAATTAGTTTGTGGCAGAGAGCACATTCATGGTGCAATGCATTAAAGCAAGTCCGTTTTTTGTTTTGTAGCTATAGATCACCATAGAGTCGTCTGGTTACAGACACACACACACCACACACACACACACACACACACACACACATTCTAAATGAGCTCTGGAGTTTGGGCTAGTGCAGTGGGGTTTGTGGTGGCGCAGGGTGAGGCCCTCGTTGCGGCCGTAAAGCGGAGGCAGGCCTCGGCGAGCGAGTGTGGCTGCGGCGGGGCGGACACACAGGCCCCAGGGCTCCGTCTGGTCGTCTGATGTGCGTCCAGAGCCGTGCGGCTGGATCACGCCATTAGCGAAGTGCGAGGAGCGTGCGGGCCAGGAGGTGGAACTCCCCAGATGAGCATGAGACTAGCGCATACCCTCCTCAATACATCATCCAACAGCTGACTCTCTCGCTCGCTCGCTCGCTCTCCTGCCCGCTCCCACTCACTCAGCTCTCTTTTTTTCTCCCCTTTCTTTTCTTTTTCCTCCTCCTCTTCCTTCTTTCTTCAAAACAACAGGGGATTCTGCTATTTCAACTCCGTGGCCATCGCAGTCAAACTCCTGCAGCAGAGGCTCAATGTCAGCAAGATTCTCATTGTGGACTGGGTGAGTAGACACTTGGACTTTCCACAGGAGTCCTAGGAATCAGTAGCAACAACAGAGAGAGGAAATACCTTGTTTTCTTACTCTTATTACTATTTACCAGGGTGTTCTCTTAAGTATCCCTGAACTGTCTTTAAAGTAAACAAATATCACTCCAATGAAATGATCGAAAAGAATTGTATAAGCGCCTGTTCTGCCGATAGTATTTGATGAAGGTCTAATCAGTTGTATCTGATGTGCCGCAGACCAAAGCACAGTGATGTGGCATTCCTATTGCTGGGAGGATTTAGGGGCAGCCCTAGTTCAGAGGCCAGCTAAAGGGCCAAATGAATCAAGCAGGCTCATCTTATCAGTGGGGCCTTTCTAGAGGCCATGTCTCATGGCGTGGGGGGTGGGCTTTATATAGGCCAGACAGCGGCCCGTCTCAGAGCGGCAGCATGAAATGTGTCCACATGCAACGGAAGGCCGGTGGCGTCATGGCTGGCCCCTGGCTGGCTGGCCGTCCGGCCGTCTAAAGGGGCTCTCAGTGCCTTTGAAATGGCTTTCATTTCCTCTCGTCTGTCACAACGCCGCTCCCTTCTCAGCCACCGCCGGCAACAGACACACACACACACACACACACACACACACACACACACGCATGCATGCAGACATGAAAACACAGACAAAAATGACATGACAAAAAAAGCAAGTTTAACAGGTTATTTCTAGAAATAGACAGTGTTGTCATTTCAGCGTGAGTGCATTTAAGGCAGACAAATGTGTTTTGCAGCGTAACATCTGATGCTGTCATTAGATCTTTAATGTGCTGAACTCTTTTTCACTTTGTGCACCCCCTGCAGCGGCAGACTAAATAGACTGTGAGAGAACTGAGAGAGTGTTCTAGTGTATTTGTAGAATAATGAGTGGTGGGGTTCTCCTGCAGGACGTCCACCATGGCAACGGAACCCAGCAAGCCTTCTACAGCGACCCCAACGTTCTCTACCTGTCTCTCCATCGATACGACGACGGCAACTTCTTCCCCGGCAGCGGAGCACCTGACGAGGTAAAGATTTCGGGCGGAAATCTGATCCCACTTTAGCAACCAATCAACTGCAGTGTTGACAAGTCATGCCGTGCCCAACCCTTATTGGTTAACGTTGCTGCCGCTCAATGCTCCCTCCATTAATGAGACAGTAAACGATCCTCCCGGCAGCAATCAAAGCTGGGGCAGCTTGTGATCCAATATGCCCTCTTCTTCTCTCAGGCAGCCTCATTAATACTGTATCCTTTAATCTTCCGTTAGCGGGGAGCGCTAACCCCGGCCGGCCGTCGCCTGGCAGCGCAAAGCAGCCCGCGCTGAAGGATCGGCTCTTAATTGACTCTATTGCCAGGCTAAATGTTGTTGTTAGTCAGAGACTCATTGGCAATAATGAGAGGCAAATCCAATTACTCCTTTCCGTAATATTGTCTTTAGTGCTTTTTCCCTGACACCTCCCTAATTATGCCCATTCCCAGAAGACACTTTAGTTTGATATGGGCCTTAATGACCGGATCATTAGCAAACCTCAGCCACAGACTCTGCCACTCTCTTGGAAAAAAAAAAACACAGTTGTCTTTTAGTGCTAAAAACAAAGCATGTTTGTACACTTGTCTTGCTGGCCTGAGTCCACTAAATAGCATCATTCACTAGTTCTGCTCGAATAAATGTATTGCTGGAGATGATTATTTATCATGGAGTGTATTGCTCTTAAATCAAGCTGTATTTGTGTGTGTGTGTGTGTGTGTGTGTGTGTGTGTGTGTGTGTGTGTCCTTCTCTCAGGTGGGCAGTGGGCCAGGCGTGGGCTTCAATGTGAACATGGCCTTCACCGGAGGCTTGGAACCACCCATGGGCGATGCTGAGTACCTGGCAGCTTTCAGGTAAAACATCACAACCGTCTCCATAAAAATCAATGCAACGTCCTCCTCCTGAACCTCCGTGTTGGCTTTCGGAGCCTGTCGACACTCCTCTCTGTGCCAAAACACTCACTCCCCAGACACCTCATGTGAGGCCAGAGTCTCCCCAACCCAGCCCGGCCCTCTTAGAGCTGGATTTACTGCCCAGCCGCCTCACCTCACCTCCCCCAGGCAGAGAGAGAGAGAGGGGGGTCAGCACTTGGTGTTAGTGCAGGGCTGGGGGGGCTGGTAAGAAGGGTCCTGTGCTGTGGCCGGCCAGCCGGCCGGCTGGTGGGATGTAACCTGAGAGCTGCTGGAGGGTGGCAGTGCCTTAAGCCTCCATGTCCAGGCTTAGCAGAGGGGAGTGGGGGGTCTCAGGCCTGCTGGAGATGGCAGCTTAGTTAACAAGCCTGTTTTAGAGCTCTTTTAGCTACTGAGCGTCATGCTTACTAAGAGCAGCCCAGAGGAGGTTTGGAGCCACCAGGCCTCGTTATTATTATGCTGTTCTCCCTCAGTGTTGACACCCAACACCTAAACGCCACACAGGCATGTAACCTTTTAAGGCTCTAAGGCTTCGTTTTCACAGAGATTTGAGTCGTTCATCCATATCTGAGCTGAGAGGAAGTGAGTGGTGGTGATGGGGCAGGGAGCGAAGTGAGCGTGTGCGGCGCGCTCTTCTGCAAACAATGACTCGTGACGATCGGTTGCCGCTCGGCCCCCCACCCCCAGCTCCCCTCCAATCCCGCGCTGCTTTTATCTGCGTGGATGATGGAAGTCTTTCAAGGCGTGCCAGTAGGGCTGCGATCCATTAGCCCCGCTGTCTGAGCCTATTAATAACCCCACTGCGCCCCCACCCACCCCCGGCCCCCGCCTCTCCGTGCCTCTCTGCCCCCCGGGGACCCCAGGGTGCGGGTCCGATTTGTGCCGCCCCGCCTGGGGCGTGCTTTGAAGCAGTCCTGTCCGCACTCAACGTGTTCAGGCTGCGCGTGCAGGTGAGCCCTCCGGCTGGCCGATAAAACGGCACCGAGGATGATCACTTCACCCCACTCATCTTCCTCTCTTCAACCCGACATCCACACGTCGCCCCCCCTTCAACCCCCTTCCACCTTTCTTCCTTTCTTTCCTTTCTTTTCTTTCTTCTTCTCTTCATCCCCCCGCAGAGCTGTCGGCGAGGAAGTGCAGCCGTAAATCTCGCCCTAGGTGGAGCGCATCTCTGATGGACTCCTCTCCGCCGCCGCCGCCGCTGCCTTTGGCACGCTCTCTTCCCGCACGGCCCTAAACGATGCCAGCTGGGTCACAGGCGATGCGCCGCCCTGACCCGCGGCGAGGCGCGGTCATGCACCCACTCCACACGTGCACCCACACACCGAGCCATGGGCCTCGGCCCAACCAACACCCCTCATCCCTCGCCTCGTCTCGGGGCGCACAGAGAGCCTTCAGCTTGCTGCCTGACCAGCCTTAGTTAGGGCGATTTCACAAGAGCGGCTTGCGAAACGTTTGATAAATGTTAGGGGAAATGATTGTAATGTGTAAAGGAGAAGAGTTAGGTCTTTCCAGTGAAGTGCCTGTGTGTGCGATGCCTCCGTGTGGAATTAGAAGAGCTCAGTGAGTCATCTGAATGAGCCAGAGGCCTGTGATTCATGCTCTTCTTTGCACATTTGTGAATGAATTTTAAATACTCACACTGCCCTCACTGAGGTCGTGAGGCGCTCTCTCTGTGTGTGTGTGTGTGTGTGTGTGTGTGTGTGAGCGTGTGTGTGAGCACGCATGTAATTATGTCTGAGTCAGCTGTTAGTCAGCAGATTATCTCGAGAGAGTGGAGCTATATGCTCTCTCTTCATTGCATTCTAATTCTCTCATTCATTTTCTCTTTCATTTCTTGAATGAGCATGGCTGTGAATGAACGGCTCTTTCTTTCACTCTCTCTCCCTCCATCTCCCTCTCTCCCTCTCCCTCTCCCTCTCTCTCTCTCTCTCTTTCTCTGTGCCATATGACTCACATGGGCCTAACCCCTTGCCAGCTTCTCTCTTGGAGCCCTGGCATGGCACGGAAGCTTGGTTGCACCACTCATGCGCGGGTCACATAAACACCGCTGCTATTTTGGAGCACGTCCGCATCCGCCGCCGCCGTGCGCCCCATAGGTCCCCTCCCCTCCCCTCCACTAGCGGAGGCCCCATTCATGTCCACAGCACCCGCCCCTGTTTGCCCGACCAACCGACCGACCGGACTGGATCTGCCAAGGTGCCTTTGAGGACTCTGTGGCGGCACAGAGATGAGCCAACGAGCGGGGAGTGTGATGCCAAAGCATCTCCCTGGGCATCTGCAAAGACCGAGGCTTTGGCGTTAGCTTTGTCTCCTTAAGGTCCTCACGTCATCAGCCGTCACCTCATCATTTGTAGGCCGTTGCGTAATGGCAAGACGTGTGGAGGTGTCCTTTCGAGAAGGAGCAGAACGTCTCGGACGAGGAGCACTAGAGGCCTGGTCAGCCAGTGGGACACTTCAGCCCAAGTGGGTTCAGCACGGTCCAGTGTGGATGGTGGACTATCCAAACCACCCCCCCTTTTCCCCCGCTCCCGTCATGGCCCTCTCATCTCTGCCCTGCCGAGTCTCTCTCCTCAGCCTACATATTTACGGCTCCCGGCGGAGTGGGGAGGGCAAGCACAACAGCTCATATATCTCACTGTGTCTCCCCCCTCTCTCCTTCCCCTCCTTCCACACTTCTACACCTCCCTCCATGTCCCCCTCTCTCTCTCTCCCCCTCTTTCTCTCTGTTTCTCTCTCTCTCTCTCCAGTTCCTTTCTTTCCCCCTTGTTTCCACTCTCCTGCTTGTGCTTGGCGCAGTGAGACAATGCGTGCCTGGCGGGCAGCACCTTCTTATTTAGCCCAAGCCAGTGCCACGTTGCATTTGCAGGGGATCAAGCCTGAGATGCAGAGGGAGAGGGAGAAAAAAGATAAGAAAATTGGCTGTAATGAAAAGCAGAAGCCCAGGCACTCTCACCATGAACTTGGAAACAGAGAGGAGAATTGAAGTTAATTCAAACCAGCTCTCCTCAATGCCAGATGACAGGGCTTTGAAGTGTTTTTTTGCCCCTCTCTCTTTCTCTCTCTCTCCCTCTCTCTCTTTCCCTCTCCCTCTTCCCCCTCTCTTCTCCTTCTCACTCAATTTTTTTTGCTTTCTCTCTTTCTCTCTCTTTGTTTTCTCCAAGTGGAGCGATTGGAAAAGCCTTTGAGCCTGACAGATAACCATAGCTAGAATTAACCCTTTACAGGTCCCTCGTTGCGGTTCAGCAAGTCTAGCTTTTGACTTTTTTTTTCTCTTGTTAATAATCAGGTCCCAAATTCACCTAAACCTCTACTGGCAGGCATCTGTCTGAGGATTTGGTGACGTTAAGCTCATATCAATTTTCAGGTGCCTCATAATCACCCCCCCCCCCCACACACACACACACACACACATACACACACACACACACACACACACACACACACAAAAACCCACACATCCCCAAAAGCTCCAAGCCCCCCACAAGACCCACAATTTGTCTCAGGCCTTTTCAAGGGGAAATCTGCATGGACTATGGCTAATTACCGGTCATAAATTCAAGCCAAGCGCATCCAGTTTGATGCTCAAGTCTTCCTTTGGCCGGCTCTGAGCACGCTCTCCAAGAAATCCTCCCCAAAGAAAGCAGCACATGAGCATGACTGTCTCTCCTCCCTGAGGAGCAGCTTGGCGGCGGCCCGAGGATGGGGATTTAGCGAGCGGGCGGAGAGAGAGAGAGAGATGGAGAGAGAGAGTGAAATCTGGGTGGAGGAGCTCAGTGAGGATCTGCTGAGAGAAGGTGGTCCTCCTCACGTCTCTCGTCAGTGTCATGTTAGTGAGGATGTGCAGTGCGGGGGGAGAAACCTCAAGTGTGATTGTACAGGGTGTGAGTGACTGCGGGATGCTCGTGGATCTGCAAGACTGGAGACTCTGGAAGATAACATTGCTGGATGCGTCAGGGATTGGCCTGTCTTCGCTCTTTCGCTCTTTCTTTCTTTCTTTCTTTTTCTCTCTCTCCCTCTCTGGCTCAGACTGTGTCTGTGTTCCAGAAGGGATCTGGCTGGAGCTGAAGTGTTGCTCCACACCCTCTCTCTCTCTCTGCGTGCACAGCCAGTCCTCCCTCTGACTCACTCCTGGCGCCCACCACCACCACCTCCACCACCGCTGCTGCTGCTGCTGCGGCCTCGGAGCTGGGAAGACACCAAGGTGAGGAGGTGGAGGAGGAGGCCCAGTGACCAGCCAGCTCAGGACAACCAGAGCCACATCAGCCACATCATAGCATCACACTCAATCCTGTGTGTGTCTGTGTGTGTGTGTGTTTCACAGTACAATGACTGCATTCAGGCCTTCAGTCACTCCAATGGTTGATAGTTGTGGAAATAAGTGGTCCCCCATTCCCCAGCCGTGGGTCCTGCTGTTGGTTCCTGGTGTTGTGGAGAACGAGGCGAGAGCCATTCACACTCTCCTCTCCTATTACTGTGTCACGGAGTTCGTGCAGAATCTCCTCCCGTTTCGCCGCCATCCACGTCGGCCTGCTCTCTCTCCAAATATTTATTTGACCATGAAACGGATAGTCTCCTTCATTTCAGCGGCCGATTGGAATAACACGGCGAGCGATGAGAGAGGCCGTGTCACGAGTGCGTGTCAGAATTCCGTGCGCCGCACCAAGCTCTGCCCCAAAGACGACCCAACAAGAATGCCTCTAATTGGTGCGAAAGGCTATGCTCCCTCAAGGCCTCCAGAAGGAGAGGAGGTCTCTGCCCACTTCATTCCGCCTTTTATGTTACTGAGCTGCACAGCTCTCCGGTCTTTAAGGGGGTCTTTCAATTTAAGCTTTGGAAGGCTGTGTGTGTGTGTGTGAGTGTGTGTGTGAGTGTGTGTGTGTGTGTGTGTGTGTGTGTGTGTGTGTGTGTGTGTGTGTGTGTGTGTGTGTGTGTGTGTGTGTGTGTGTGTGTGTGTGTGTGTGTGTGTGTGAGAGCGAGACAGAGAGAGATTCTGCCAAGCGGGTTTGGAAGGGCTGAAGGCCTGTTCTCTCCCTAAACTCCAGACTCTGAGCTCAAGCATCTCGAGCCTTTGAAGGTCCCACTGAGACAGCCAGCGTGGATAAAAGGAAAGGGGCCAGAAATTCGTCTGTTCCCATTCCTGTCAGGAGGGCGGAGGGGCCCCCGCTCTCTGCTCCTCTTCACTCCACTCTACACCTCTCGCCTGTCCTCGCCCTTCCTCCTCCTCCTCTTCATCCTCCTCCTCTTCCTCCTCCACTCTACGCAGATCTGATCACTTCTCATTTATGAGGCCCGGCCCAGTTAACAAGCCCTGGGAGGTTTGGAGGTTAGATAGTGAGAGAGAGAGAGAGAGAGAGAGAGAGGGCTTTCTGGAGGAGCAGGTGGACGTGGGTGCATGTGGACCTCTAGTGTGTGTGTGTGTGTGTGTGTGTGTGTGTGTGTGTGTGTGAGGGGGCCAGATTACACCAGCGGGCCAGAAGGTTTTCTCCATGAGGTCCATAGAATAGGTGCGGTGTGAAAACATGGTCTACTGAGGGTTGGTGTCCTCCACCTTTACCCTTTTACGCCCTTCCCCCACTCAATCACACACACACACACACATACACTCACACACACACAAGACATGACTGCAGGTCCCCAAGGAGATTACCCAGGGCCTTGTCCCAAGGGAGCAATTTCTCTTTCTTTTCAACCCACAGAAAAACACACACACACACACACACACACACACACACACACACACACACACACACACACACACACTCACACCTGGGCAAACTTTCCACATTTGGAGCCCCACGTGTGTGTCTCCTGGTTGATGAAGGCAAAGGTCTGGTCACACTCGTCAGGGAGCAGGGCTGCTCTTAGAGGCTAGAAGGTTGAAAGGGTTACAAGTCTGCTTTGACTTTTATTCATGGCATATCTGTGTGGTCCAGACAATGATTCATCCATCACTGTTCAATTCGATTTGGTTAACTTTAGGAATGAGCGCACACGTCAGCAGGCCACCATAAAACATAGAAACGAGCTGACAAGTCTGCAGACACACTGCAGCAGACGCAGACACACACACACACACACACACACACACACACACACACACACACACACACACACACACACACACACACACACACACACATAGCCACCACCCCTACCCTAACTATGCAAGCCATAAATTTCCAAGTGTCCCAAACCTAATTAGCGAGGCCTCTTTTTCATCTTCCCATTGGTGCTGTCTGATTCATTGGGAGCGTTGTGAAATCCCCATAATGTGCGTTTCACACGCACGCATCCCTCCGTCTCAAACGTCCCACACACTCAAAAGCGCTCATAAATGCCGGGACAGATAATTGATCATCAAGCACTGTCACGCCTGTCGGATGAAGACAAGGTGACGTGACGGGAGGAATTTGACAACGCGAGCACATTTTCAAGGGCGCCAGTTCTCGCTCACATCAAAGCGCTTGGGTGGGTGGGGGTGGGTGGTGGTCGGGGGGGGTTGAGGATTGAGGGGGCGGGATGCCTGCCCACACCACCATCACCACCACCACTAGCACTGCTGTCATTCCACAGCAACCCCCCACCGATTCTCCGTACCCACCCCCACCCCGAACCCTGTCTCTGCCGCCCCCGTGGGTCTGTGGCTGGCCCTGGTACGCCTGTGGTCCTGTTCTCCAAAGAGCCGGGGCCTTTCATGTCAGAGTGGGGCGGTGGGGGGCGTGGGGAGCACGGTGCTTTGCTGTGGTCAGACAGCCGCAGTGGCCTGGCAGGTCGAGCGGGCCTCCCTGAGCGAAGTGTCACCTGTGGTGGAAAGTGAGGCAGACGAGACGGTGGAGAGTGGGAGGAAACTCAGCTCTTTGTGCAGCCGTGGACTCTCCGAGGAAACCCACGTGCCCCCCACCCCACCCCCCTCCTTCATGTCGGGCACAAAGCCCTCCTTGAGAGTGCGGTGCTCCGCCAGCCAGCCTCCCTCTTATATGGACAGCTGTCAGGAGGTTTTTGTGAGGTTATACTTAGAGTTATGTAAGCTGTGACGTTTGCAGAGCGCCCTGACCAAACCTCTGCTGAAGGAAAGCAAAAGCGGTTTGAGGAGTCCTTGCTCTGCTCCCAGCTGCCTTCACTTCTTCTGTTTCGCTCTTTTTTTTTTTTTCTTCCTGCCCGTGTTTCTAGTTTTTTTTTTTCTCAATATGACACATCATCCTGGCATTTGTACATAGCCAACTCACACACGATTGCACGCACACACTAACACGCCTGTAAACATCCACGCACACACACACATACACACACTGTGCTGACAGCTCTGATCTTGCCGCCCGCATGACATGACATTACCCCCAGCTGGGCGTGTGACGCAGGCAAGCTCCCCTCAGACTCTCCTCTGGGGTCCCGGACCTCCTAAAAATACCCTCTGCCTCCCCCTCTGCGGAGGGCACCCTGGCCCTGGGGTGCCTGGAGCTGGGGAGGCAGAGGGGAGGGGAGAGGCGAGGTGCGGCACGGTGTGGTGCGGTGCGGTGTGAGGCCAGGGGGGTTTGGGGGGGGTGGTGGCGGTGGGGTTTTTAGCATGGGCGCTAGGCACAGCCTGTAATTGTGGCGAGCCCAGGACGGAAAGAATGAGGCTCGGGCTCAGCTGCAGCCGCCGGGCCCAAACACAGCCCACTCAGGAGCTCCCGGGCCCGCTGCCCACCCACAGCCAGCAGCCCAGCGGCCCAGAGCCATGGGCCTGAGGTGGGGAAAGTAGAGGCCTCCCTCCGGCACTGCTGCCGCTGCTGCCGCTGCTTCTGCTGCCCCAGGCACACAGCCACCACTGCTGCACAGAGATGTAGGGCAGCCTGCACCCAACCACACACACACACACACACACACACACACACACACACACACACACACACACACGATAATGACGTGCTTAAAGGACTCAGCAGTCACATTTAGAAGTAAACACAGTCAACTCCCACGGCAAACACACACATACATACAACTGCAGCTGCCCAAAGCACAAAGGTGGGCATCTTCTCTGGACTTGTACAATTTCCATGTGAATGTCCATTATTATTATGCGAAGCTACAGTATGACGGTTAGCATAGGGCTGGGCAAAGCAGACATGCAGACATTAGTCAGGTTAGGATAATAAAGTTGCCATATTTGCTGCTGGGAAGCCAGGAAGGTCTAAGGGCAGGATTAGTGTAAGTGCTCCCATAAAGTTGAGGCAGAGTTACTGCACATCATCTTTGCCCACAGCATGTGAGAGAGGGAGGGAGTGAGAGAGTGAGAGAGAGAGAGACAGTGGAGGTGGTGATGGTGGTGGGGAAACTCTGAGTGCTCTACTACACCCAGTGCTCAGCTGAGTCTGCCTGCTGTTCCAATCCCTCCACTGAGAGCTGTTTCCAGCATGGCTGCTCAGCCAAGTCCTGTCCTACCCAGCCCTCTCCTCTCCTCTCCTCCTCTCCTCTCCTCTCCTCTCGAGTATGAAAGTCCGCCATCTTAATATAGTCTCCCAGCTGCGACGGCCACTGGAATGTAGGAGAGGCCAGCAGGCCAGAGACGCCGATAAGAGCACTCATAACATCCACCCACCTAATCAAGGCGCACATCTTCTGCCTCCTCCTTGCAGCTAGTTTGGTCTGACAGACGCACTGATAACCTCTGGAACATCAGGGAGGCCATCATTCTCCCCTCCCACTTTGTGTGTGTGTGTGTGTGTGTGTGTGTGTGTGTGTGTGTGTGTGTGTGTGAGAGTGAGTGCAGTTCCGCTGCTGTGATATTTCACGCCAAGCGAGCGTCCCAGACTCTGTGTCATCCATCCCCTTGAGTAGAGTGGTGAGACAAGCAGGCAGGCAGGCAGGCAGGCGGGCCAGCAAGGCCGCAGCTCTCAGGCCAACCCCAGGACAGGAAGGCTCGTGCAGCTGCTCAACGAGGCGTTTCTTTCCTTCTTTCCTCCTTTTTTCTGTTTTTCTTTTTTTTTCTTTTTTTTCTTTTTTTTTTAAAGGCGGGTAGTCATAGCCCGCAACAGAAACAAGCCGTAAAGTCGCATTCCTCTCTCAAATGATCACCCACGCTGAAGTCCTAGGAGGTTGAATGTGCTGTAGAGTTTGACTCTGAGAGGGTGTATTAGGGAAACACGGTCTGTGTGAAGTGTGTTTTTATTTTTCTATGGCACATGCACTGCCAGCGGGGCGTTAAGTGTCCATGAAAGAAGTGCAGTGTTATCTAACGTGGGATTGCATGATCATGATTGTCATGAGTATTTCTGTTTCTCTCCTTCGCAGGACGGTGGTGATGCCCATTGCTAACGAGTTTGCCCCGGACGTGGTGCTGGTCTCGTCGGGATTTGATGCTGTGGAGGGCCACCCCCCGCCCCTGGGAGGATACCACCTCACCGCCAAATGTGAGTGTCCCCTCTGATCTGCTGTCCCTACTCACTCCTGACAGAAGAGAACTCCCCCAACACTCAATTCAGTTCAATTTTCAATTTTCACAAGCTGTATTGGCATGGCCATTCATAGAGTTCATAGACCATTCATTGTAGACTCTAGCCTGCCAAAGCGTCTAGTGTAGAATGTCCCATGTCAAACATGTATATGTATATGTATATCCACCCCTCTGCCCCATGGATTGCTTCCCTTTGAGCTCTTTCTCCTTCTGCTTCCTTCTTTCTACTCCCTCTATTGTGGGCAGCATCTGTGGTCAGAGCCGAAGGAGAAATCTCACACACATACTCCCCCCCGCCCCACACACACACACAGAGAGAAGCCTTTTCCACTTGCTTTGTTTTGCTTATTTTCTCCCCCCCAGAATAAAGAGTGTAGCACGTGTTATTGTGGCAGCAGGCGTTTTCACTCTCTCGCCTCGGGCCCCAGGGACCCATCTCACCTCCCAATCTCATCTCATGCCGCTGCGCTGACGTTTGCCTTTATCTCTCCCCCTGTTGTTTTGGCCTGAAAAACGCACCGCGCTGCAGATAGCATTCTTCTCCCATGTTTGTACTGGGCTAATTGGGAGTTTGAAAGCACCTTTAAATAGTGGCCCTGCTGCATACCCCTCGGTCTAATGGCATTAGTGGGCCACTTTGGCCCTTTCAAAGCCGTGCGCCCAAAGATTACATCTCCCTCCCTCCCTCGCTCGCTCCCTCGCTGCCGTACCAGCTAACTTTCAAACACCAGAGCACAAAGAGACTGTTGACCGATTTTGGGGGGGGGGATGGTGGAGGGCGTTGGGGGGATGGGGAGATGGAGGTAGTGGCACACTCACCGGCCGCGGTGAAAAACCTTTTCCCAGACCGCACTCGTCCGGGCTGCGCCTTGCGCCACAGCGCCTGATGAAAGTGCCCCTAAATCTGATGGCTGCCCCATCGCTGATCTGAGCGCCTCTCAATGGCCTGTGACAGGAACGGCCTCTGCCCCCTCCACCCTCCGCACAAACACCACTCCACCTCCTCCTCCTCCTCCTCCTCCTCCTCCACCTCACGGTGTGTGTCTGTCTGTCAGAAGCTGGCTGGCGCTGAGAGTCAGAGCCATAATGTTAAACCTGTGCTAGCAGCACACCCCTTAAAAGCTCTAATCGTTTGTTTGCCTTCCTTCCCTTCACCTCTTGCCCATGTAGACATATGCAGAGTGTTAGCACACACAAACATGTGTGGAGAGAGACCCAATGTATGTCTCTTTCTGAGGACTTGGGCTCTTCCATATTCATGTGCATCCCTTTTCCTACTCACTCACTCACACACACACACACACACACACACACACACACACACACATCTCTCTCTCTCTCTCTCTCTCTCTCTCTCTCTCTCTCTCTCTCTCTCTCTCTCTCTCTCTCTCTCTCTCTCTCTCTCTCTCTCTCTCTCTCAAACACACACTTATACTCTCACACACACACACACACACACACACACGCCCCCCCATCCTCGCCACAGCTGTGGTGAGGCCTGAGGATGGGCCGAGTGAGTGTAAGTGATACTGTGCAGTGCGCTGTGCGTCAGTGCCTTTGCACCACATCCCAAGCAGGTTAGAGAACAGAGTGTACTGGCAGAGTCCGAGCCCCTGGCACAGCACAGCACGGCCCAGCATAGTCCAGCCCGGCACAGCACAGCGGACAGGGACCGTGTAGTTTGGTACAGTACAGCCTCTTCCTCCCCCCCAACCCCCTCCTCCTCCTCAGGACACTGGAGCGGGCAGGCCCGGCCGTGTGCAGAGGCGTAGCGTAGCGAGGCGACCTGAGCAGGGCTCCAGGCTCCCAGGCCCCGAGGCGTGCCAGCAAAAAGGGCTTTGCAAAAATGCATCCTTAGAATTCAGGCTCCCGGCAAAAAAGGAAAGAAGCACAAAATCTCCCTCCCTCGCATACACACACACACACACACACACACACACACACACACACACACTGCACACACACACACTGCACACACACACGCAGTCTAGGGAGTGGATTGCAAGTATGGCGGGGTGCATATATTAAAGCGGAGATCAAAAGGGGCGGCTGGCCAAAACGCAAAGCCACATTTATTAAAATTAAACCTGGCTCGTATTATGCATTTAGGCCCAGTAAATCCCCCGGTGCCTTCTTTTCCTTCATTTCTTTTCTTTGCTTTTCTCAAGGAGAAAATATGATGTAATACCAGTGCTTTCCCTCCCTCCACCCGCCTCCTTTCCTCTTTCTCTCCTCCTCCTCCTCACTCTCTCTCTCTCTCTTTCTCAATCTCTCATTCTCTCTCTCTCTCTCTCTCTCTCTCTCTCTCTCTCTCTCTCTCTCTCTCTCTCTCTCTCTCTCTCTCTCTCTCTCCCCAACCCCCACCCTCTCTGCCGTGTCTTTGCTGGCGCTCTTTGATCGGGGGCCAAGCGGCGGAGTCGGCGGCCCGAACTCTAACCCCCTGCACGCATTTCCTGTTCCCCTGTGCCTGCGCAGGTTTTGGCTACCTGACCAAGCAGCTGATGGGGCTGGCCGGGGGCCGTCTGGTGCTGGCTCTGGAAGGGGGGCACGACCTCACCGCCATTTGCGATGCCTCCGAAGCATGTGTTTCTGCTTTGCTGGGAAACGAGGTAAGACTGCAGACAGCCACAACCCAACAAAAAAAAAAAAAAGTGTGTGCATGAAAGAAAGGTGCAGTATTGTGTATGTGTGTGGGGAGATTGTTTTATCTGTGTATCCATAAAGGAATGGATGTTTGTGTTTTTTGTTTTTGTGTTGTGGATACTGTGCTCAAACAGTGTGCTAAAAATGAGGAGATGGAGCAGGGCTGCAGAGATCCACAGGGAAGAAGTCACTTTCTACTCAGGAATGACTTGGCCTCTCATCCCAAGTCAAGCCTCTTGACACAGTCCAAATACACACACATACTCACACACACACACACACACACACACACACACACACACACACACACACACACACACAGTGAGTGTGTCGTCCTGTAGTCCATCTCCCTGAGTCACAGATGTGACGGGTCTGGTCCCACCCCTGTGGACAGGCTGTGTTGTCCGCCCCGCAGCGCTGAGTTCCCCAGGCCACCCCAGTGTGGCTGCCTGTCCGCCTGTCCGTCTGTCCGTCTGTCTGTCTGTCCGGCCAGCCCAGCGCTTGCTTGACTGAGCCTGTGTTTGGACAGGTAAGGCAAACAGTGTGACAGGCGGAGAGCGACGGACCCGTGGGACTCCGGGGCCCCGGCAGGCCCGTTTTGGGGCCCCTCCCGTTGGCCCTGGGCGCAGCCAGCGGGGTGATGTTAGCGGGGCCCCGAGCCAAGCATCACACAGAGGGCCTGCCCTCACCCCTCCCTTGGAATCACACTCCAGTGAGAGAGAGAGAGAGAGGGAGAGAGAGAGAGCATTTTTATGTCTCCCCTCATCCAGCCATTCCTTCATTTGACCATGAAGGACCCTGTGGAGTGGCCTCATCTTTCTTTTTCTCTATCTCTCCATCTCTCCCTCCCTGCCTCTCTCCTTCTCTCCTTCTCTCCTTCTCTCTCCCTGTGTTATTCTGTGTGTGTTTCTTTCTGTGTGTTCCACACCCTGCGTGGGAGGACACCAGCGCCAAGTGAGGGGGATGCACAGCCATGGCGAGAGAGAGGAAGTAACAAATGTCAAGATGAAAAATCGGAGGTTAATTGTGGGAGTGTGCTGGCCGTGGCCGAAACCATACAAACCGTCCTCTATGTAATCTTGTCCTTGCTATGAATCACAGGCAGAAAGAAAAACTCTCATGGCTTTTTTTTTTTCCTATTCTGTATTTCACTAATAGACCAAGCCTAGAACTTGCCCGTTTTCCACTTGCAGTTTTAAAACTGCATCTGCGTGTTTTAAAAAAAGAAAGGCATCCGTTGCTGCACAGCCGAGAGAGAGTCACCCGTGGGCGTGTGATTTGTGCACTAACGGTGCTGCACACAAACAATGGGGTTGTCCGTCCGTCCGTCCAGCTGAGGCAGCTTCCAGGCGCTGCTCCGTGTCCATCCCCAGCCTCCCTCCGGAGAGGTGCTGTCCCATCTGCAGATGCACTTACACTGCAGCGGCTACGGCCACGGCGGACTCCACCAACGCTGCTGTCTCTGGGGGAAATTGGGTGGTGGCGGTGCGGTTAAAGGAGCGCTGCGGTGGCGGTGGCGGTGGGGATGGCGGGGCTGTGGATGCGCGGTGGAGGAGAGCCAGAGGGTGTCCCAGTGGAAGTAAAGGGGGTAAATAAGCAGGTGCTGCTGCTGCTGGCTCAGCTCAGCTGCTAATGCTGTTAGCTAGTTATGGCCGTGTGGAGGAGGCACCGCACTGCACTGCCCACACTGGCCAGAGCAGAGAGCCACTGGGTGGTTAAGCGCTAAAGCAGGGACAGACACCATGGCCACCCCACAGGCCCAGGCTAAATGGAGCCAGCAGGCCTTCCACCGGAGCAGAAAGCTGAGGTATTTTGAGAGGGTGCTTCTCACACACACAAAAACGCACATAATGTTTGTGTGTGTGCTGGAGAGGGAGAGAGAAGAGTGACTGAGAAAACGTGAAGCTGTAAGTCACCAGTGTGATCTAGTACAGCCACAGTGCAAGGGTGTTTGTGTGTGTGTGAATGTGTCGTTATAGGTTACCATTTCTTCAAGCTTTGTAGCATAACATTAGCATTAACAATAATGTTTATATAATCAACATTATTATTTTTGCTAAGCTTATGGCTAATCAGTTTTGAAAAGCTGCTAATTTTCCTTTCGTTTCATTGCCAAGAGGACATCCATTGAGCACGAAAAGTGTCCCATTGTTCAACACTTCATATTTGATTAGGGATATACCATTCAGACTTTTGTAGTTCTGATACTAACAAGGCAAATTTTGCATATCGGTTGATCCCCAATAATTTATAGGGACCAATATCTGATCTAACAATTGGATCGGTGCATCCCATATTTTAACCATTTGAAGTGCACCGCCTGGGTGCTTGCAGCACACTGCAGAATGCTACTGCTGCTAGTGTGAATGCTCAAAACATTCCAAGGAAGCATTTGAAGTGCTCAAATTGGAATAGACACCCTCTCTCTCCCTCCAATTTTCATCTCCTGAAGTCCTTATCACAGCTCTCTAGACGAGGCTGTAAAAATAAGTTCCCGGAACTCTTAAAAACGTCGGATGGCTGAGCTCCATGTGGACTTTCTTGGATGAGAAGGAAAATAAACAAAACAATAAGACGGGATGATCCCACTCGTAAAAGCGTGTGCTCTCTCTCCCTCGCCCTCCCCCACTCTCTCTCTCCCTCTCTCTCTCTCTCTCTCTCTCTCTCTCTCTCTCTCTCTCTCCCTCCCTCCCTCCCTCCCTCTCTCTCTCCCTCTTTCTCTCCCTCACCCTCTCTCTCTCTCACACTCTCTCCCTCTCCGGTGGCAGGAAGCCATGGAGGCGCTCAGTCATGGTGACGGCTCCAAACACCCCGGGGCTTTCTGGTCTCAGGGTGTCGCTCTGTGCTACCGCTGCCCTGCAGCTCGGCCAGCTCCCTCCTCTCTATGCCCACAGCTCTAAATGCCCCTTTCTGCCCCCAGCTCTCCACTCCTCCCCCACGCCTGCAGCAGGATGAGGAAGAGGAGGAGGAGAAGAGAGGAGTGGAAGGAGGAGAGGCTGAGGCCGAAAAAGCCCCGCCGCCGTTCCCAAAACCTGTCAGAGAAAATAGATCTTAACAGCCCTGAGCTGAACCAACGTTTGCTTTGGGGGGAGAGGAGGAGGAGGAGGAGGAGGAGGAGAGGGGGCTAGGCAAACTGGGAGCCTTAATGCAATAACGCTAATCGCTTTACCTGTGCCGGCGTCTGCCCGGGACTCGGCGGTCACTGCCCTGCTGCATTCTGGGAAGGGAAAGTGCCGCCAGGGTGTCGCGCCTCTCTTTTTGTTTTTTTTTTTTCTTCTTCTTCTTCTTCCCTCCCTAGGGGGGGCGAGGAGAGCGTGCTATGGTAACGGAGCGGAGCGGGCATAGATGAGGTGGAGGTGGAGCAGGGCGAGGAGAGCGTGAGCTGGGCCTGTTTGGGGGATCGGGTTTCAGCGCACCCCGTGGAGCGCTCACGGCGGGGGGACAGTGTGTGATGTTCAGCGGGGTGGCTGAGGTGTAGACAGGGGTACCAGGCTCTGGTGTCTAATTCCTCTCGCTCTCTATCTGTCTGTTTCTCTCACTCGCTCTTTCTCACCTGTGGTCTGTTTTGTTCTCATGGTCTTATTATTTACCTCCCTCCTACTCCTCTCTGTTTTGAATTTGTCCTCACCCATACCACCCCCCCCCCCCCCTCTCTCTCTCTCTCTCTCTCTCTCTCTCTCTCTCTCTCTCTCTCTCTCTCTCTCTCTCTCGTTTCTGACCCATACCCCCCCCAGCCCCTGCACCCCCTGCCTGGGGACAGTGTGCATGGGCCACATGTGAAAGCAGTTAGGCTCACACCTCTGGCAGACGGGGTCAGGCAAAGGGAGCCAGATCAGGTAATCAAAGGAAATTGGGAATCATTTGAAGTAGGGAGGAAGCCATTGTCATAGACCAGCGACCAGAGTCCGATTTCAACACAGGTCTCTTTCTGTCACATACACACACACACACACACACACACACACACACACACACACACACACACACGCGCATGTTCAAGCACAGTCTCTACACGTATTTGTTTTACACACAGGCACCCGATCAACATCACAACACTGGCCTAAGGAAAACATTGGTTCACACGCACACAGTCACTCAGGCAAACTTATTCACTGAGCACAACAGAGCTAAGGTAAACAGTCATTCTCACTCACACACACACACACACACACACTAGCTCAGTTTCACTGATGCATACATGTGCGCACGTACCCACACACACACATACCCAAAAATATCCAACGTGAGCGAGTCATTATGCGTCTCGGGTGTACGGCTCATTGGGCCCGAGCGACTGTGTCGCCGCCATGCTAAACAGCGAGCCGCCCGTGTTGCGGGCCAACTTCGGACACCCTTGATCGGCGGAGCAACACTTGTATTTTTCATGGCCTCCTCTGACAGGGCCCTTGGCAGCCACCACGGCCGACCGACGGGCCGCTTGAGCAAGTGCAGGCTGAGAGCTCATTACCGCCATGGCCTCCAGCTCCACAAATCACACACACACACACACAGAAAGAGAGAGAAGGAGAAACCACACACACGCACACACACACACACACACACACACACACACACAGCCCAGATAACAGATAGGGCGGAAAGGAAAGAAGAAAAGAAAAGAGATTGGGGGGAACGACGTCTCTAATCAGAATGGCAGGAAGCGAGTGTTTTATCATAATCTCTCCCGACCAAAGGCCTCCACTGTAACGCCATTGGAATGCAGGCATGCAGCGGCTGTTGATGAGGCCGATAGAAGCCCAGGAGAAACGCTTTGTGTGTTTGTGTGTGTGTGCCGACGGATTTGCATCGCTATGTGTGTGGACTCCAGTGTGTTTGTATGTTGAAAAATATACAGGGTGGGTGGGTGTGTATGTGTGTGTTGGGAGTGTCCGACTGCGTGTGTGTGGATGGAAGGGAGCCAAACTCACTCGGGGGACCGCAGCTGTGTTAGCTACCCCAGCCTCTACACAGTGCCTCGGCCAATTCAGATGCACAGTCACGAGCCCACGCGTTTGCACGGCCTTCCTGACCCAAAACACACCCCCTCTCTCTCTCCCTTCAGAACCACCGCTCTCCTCTCTTCTCTCATCTCCTCTCTCTTCCCTCTCTTTTCCCCTCTCTTCCCTCCTCTCTTCTCTCATCTCTCTTCTCTGTCTTGCTCTCTCCTCCTCCTCCTCCTCACATCCCCTGGCTCTCCTGGCCCCGCCATGTCACTCTGGACAGCACTCTAGATAGACACGCCTCCAGATCACTTACAAGTTCATTTTACAGCTCAACTCTCTGTGTGTGTGTGTGTGTGTGTGTGTGTGTGTGTGTGTGTGTGTGTGTGTGTGTGTGTGTGTGTGTGTGAGTGAGGGAGAGGGAGGGGAAGAGAAATTTGTGTGTGTGACAGAGAGAGAGAGAGAGACTGGTCATTCTATCATGCATTTTACTGCTGGCTCCAGAGTGCGAGATCTCCTCCTGCTTTTATAGTCAGGTAAAAGACAAGAAGTGTTTGGCTATAATGAGGATTGCGTTCCCTTGTGAAAGTGGGTCAGATTTGTGGGTACAGAGAGGGGGATGAAGGGAGAAGTTAGACGGAGGGGGAAATGGAGAGAAAGAAAGAGAGAGAGGGAGGGCGAACAGACGATAAATGCCTCGCTGACTTCATAAGCCTTTTTTTAGGCGCAGGTTTTTCGGTGAGTAATCTCCCAGCCTTTATAGTTGAATAGCTCATGAATGATGCATTGGCTCCGACATTAGTCACCTCTGAACTCATGACTAATTGATGAATGTGTGCAAGCAGATGTTGTGCTCCAAATTGTGGTCGTTAGCAATTATTTGATAAACAACAGCCTAATAGGCTAATTGTTCCCATTCGCCGATGAGGTTATGCTGATGTTAACACAATAGTTACTGTAAACATGCACTGCTTCACCTAGTGCGTGGAGCCCACAGCGCTCTGGGAACTTACACAGGCCACGGAGGTCGACAAAACAATCTGATAGAATTTTTATTTATTCTTTTCTTTTTCTTTTTTTTTCTTTTTGAAACATTTTTGTTGTATTCCCCCAGCATAGCGGCCCAGTAGAAAAGGAAAGCGAGGTTGTGAATGCCCTCTTGTGTAGTCTGCTGAACAAGTCAAATTTCCTGCTGGCTTTTTGGTTGGCCGCCGTGACTCTGGCGATGGCTCCTTTAAAGTGCATTCCTTCGGTTAGCGTGGTGTTCCTCTTCTCCTCTCCTCTCCTCGCCTCGCCGGCCTGGCCTCTGAGCTCCCAGCCCATGCCACATACAGTACTCACCAGACACATGGAATTCAGTCTGGGGCAGACAGCCCGACTACAGCCACACACCACCCCCCCCCCCCCTCTCTCTCTCTCTCTCTCTCTCTCTCTCTCTCTCTCTCTCTCTCTCTCTCTCTCTCTCTCTCTCTCTCTCTCCTCACCCCCGCACTCAACCATTTCTTATTGCTCACTCTCGCCGTCTCTCATCTCCCTCCATCATTTGCTCCTTCTGTCATGTCTTCAGTCTTAACCCTTTTTTCCCACTTTTTTTTTTATCTCCCCCCTGAATATGATGGCAAGAGATGCAGGTGGTAGCTATGAAAGAAAGAGAGAAGAGAGGAGAAAGTGAAGGAAAAAGACTAAAAGAGGAGGAAACCCAAATAAACGCCCCTCACCCCACCCCACTCCACCCCACTCCTTGTCACGGTGGATGCCGACGAGCGCCATGTGTTTCATACCTGCCAAGCAACCCGGAGCGCGCTGACAAGACCCATTAAAGTTTATGGGCGTGCGGCAGAACCGTCTGTCAGCCTGATGGACAGCCGCCACCAGCCCCACCCCCACCCTCTACCCTCCACCCTCCACCCCCCTGCAGCCCCCCCCAACCCCCTCCAGCTCCACCCCCACTGGGGCTCCTGCCACTGCTACACCAGCAGCACAGAGGGGCACTGCAGTCAGGACAGGCCAGGCTAGGCCCACACTACAGCCACCATGGGAGGTGGGCCTGGAGGAGGACATCCATCACATGCAGTACACGTGGCCACACACACACACTCATAACTTAATGCACTTCAATTCACATATACACAGGCACATGTGCACACACACACACACACACACACACACACACACACACACACACACACACACACACACACACACACACGCGTTGTGTAGTGCAGGAGGCTTTCCAAGCTGTCATGCACAAACCCACAGACTCAGCATTGTTAGTAAATGTCTTCTGCCATTGTGCTGTATTTGTTCATTTGGAGCAAAACACCGTTTTAGTCAAGATGGATAGTCCAGTGAGGCTTGAGAAATGGATGCCAGTGGCTGAACAAGGCCTGCCATTGTCCAGCTGTGTGTGTGTGTGTGTGTGTGTGTGTGTGTGTGTGTGTGTGTGTGTGTGTGTGTGTGTGTGTGTGTGTGTGTGCGCATGCTGGCAGTCCTGGAGCTTTGGGCTCACCTCAGGCTCTCTCAGGCTCTCTGGCTGCCTCCATGTTCCCTGTCCAAGGGCCCACTCAACACCCTGTAGCAGCAAGGGCCCTGCCAGCTCCAAGTGGCTCTCAGGCTCACAGATTTATGGCCTGTGTGTGTGTGTGTGTGTGTGTGTGTGTGTGTGTGTGTGTGTGTGTGTGTGTGTGTGTGTGCATTTACCTACATGCATATGATATCTGTGTGTGTGTGTGTGTGTGTGTGTGTGTGTGTGTGTGTCTCCATGAGACTTGGACATGATGAGTGTGATTTTTAAGAGTTGACTCCTTTGTGATGTGGTCAGATGAGGTCAGGTTTTTTCTCTCTCTCTTCCTAACTCTTTCTGTGTGTGTCCATCTGGCCAGCGATCACAGTGTATCGACTGTATGCGTGTGATTGTGCAGATGTGGGTGTGTTCTGTGTGTGTGTGTGTGTGTGTGTGTGTGTGTGTGTGTGTGTGTGTGTGTGTGTGTGTGTGTGTAGTGCACGCGTAGCGGCTGAGCGTGCTCCGTGCAGGCCGGCACTGGCGGAAAGCGCTGGGGTTTTTGGGAGGGTTTTGATGGGTCCGCGTGTCGTGCCACAGCCGGATTAAAGTATCCCTCTCTCCAGGCCGGCCCGCCCCGACATCCCCTCAGAGCTCCCACCCCCCACACACCCCCACCCGCCCACCACCCCTTCCTCCTCATATTTGTTTTAATTAAACCAAAGCTTCCAGCCTGACCCAAAGGCATTGAACGCTCTCTCTCTCTCTCTCTCTCTCTCTCTCTCTCTCTCTCTCTCTCTCTCTCTCTCTCTCTCTCTCTCTCTCTCTCTCTCTCTCTCTCTCTCTCTCTCTCTCTCTCTCTCTCCCTCTCTCTCTCTCTCCCCTCCTCCTCTTGCGTTTCTTTCTTTTCCTCACTCCTTTTCTTTTCTCTTTCTGCACAACAGTTTGCTCTCTAACGTTTCATTGCCTATACAAACAAATAATAGCCTATAGAAAGAAACACATTTTCTCTCATCAGTCCGGACTGGCAGTGTTATTCTTGCCTACAGGTTTTTTCACATAAGAGAATGGAAGGTTATTGGCATCGTGCCCGGTTAATTGAAGCTTTTCGGTATTTGACTCTCTGATCAGTTCGCTTTTAACATACTTTCAGAAAATCGGACCTTGATTCTGACGTTGGCTCGACTTGTGCCTGAGCCTGTCCCGTTCTGTGGCGGGTCTGGTGCATGGTTTTGAGAGCCCAGGTTGGGAATGTCCTGGTTGGAGCAGAAGGAATTTGGCTCTCTGTGTCTGTTTGCCTGTCTGTCCTCCCCAGGAGCCCTCAAACCCAGCC
>JAODXP020000016.1:40143275-40248275 GCA_027497455.2 Sardinella longiceps
ACCTTAACCGTGGTGAAAGCTGGTTTAGGGGTTCAGTTTTCCCAGTGCAGCCTTGTCCATTCCCACCCGCCCCCAGGGGCAGACACCAGGGCCAGCTTCAGGGGAGGGAGGTGGGGCAGAGCAAAGAGTAAACATGGAGGAAGTCTAACTGTCATTGTTTGTTTATTATTGTGCTTTTTGTCCTCTTTTTTTATATATATACGGATCTCCCACATGACTACTCCATTCTGAGTACGTTCTCCATGTTCAGCCTAGCCCCATTCCTCTAGATTGTCTCTTTCCTTTGTTTTGGTTTGCCGAAATGAGCTCTCTCTTTTTGTTTGTTTACTTTTATTCTTTTGGTAATTAGTTGTTACCCTTTTGTAATGAGTGTTTTTTCTCTGTTACACTGTGTACAGTTGACAATGTGTTTGACATGCTTATGGGGCCAGTGTCTCCGCTTCTTTTGTTGTTTGTTAGAGAGCAGCCTTTTCCTGAGCTGGGGGCTCTGTTGAAGTTTGTCAGGAGGGAGGGAGGGATGGCGGGCGGGGTGCAGAAATGTTTCTACTTTGTATAATGATTACAACAATTGTGTATTTACTATATGTTCTGTTCATAGTAGATTTATATATGATACAAAAATCTATAGATATATTATATATTATAAAAAAAATCCAGTCTTGTTTAAAAATGAAACAAAAAAAAAAAAAGGTTGAGATAGTATTGCAAGGTGACATGCTTGTCTAGCTCTGGCTCTGGCTGTGGCACGTGGCCTGCTCCAGGTCTCGCTCAAGGAACTGCTCACTGGTTTGAGGCTGACATTGAATTAGAGCACTACAGTAGCATCGCACTGGTCCCCCCACCCCACCCCACCCCACCCCACCCAATAGGGTTCCAATAGTTAACTCTACCAGTGTTGCCCAGGCTCTCCTCCCCTTTATCCCTAGCACACTCTTCTTTCTGCCTCTCTCTCTCTCTCTCTCTCTCTCTCTCTCTCTCTCTCTCTCTCTCTCTCTCTCTCTCTCTCTCTCTCTCTCTCTCTCTCTCTCTCATAAATAATTGGCCCAGTACCTGTTGCCTGTTTCCATCACAGGCACCTCTGTTTTTAAAAAAAAAGCCCAAGTATGTAAAGCGGCCTGCTGCTTGGGCCTATATGTGTCTGCAGTGTAGTGTTTCCACTGAGAGGAGAGGAGAGGGATGGGTGTCTAGTCCGCCCCTGGCCTTTCATCTCCCTCGCATGGCTCTCATCCTCTCTCTCTCTCTCTCTCTCTCATCTGCAGATGGGCAGAGGGGCCCAGTTGATTGAAGACCTCTTGGCTTGAGCCAGTGAACACATAAGATGTCCAGCACTGTGACATTTATCTGTGCTTGGATCAGATCCCCCTGTTCTTTATGGTTCCAAAGATCCTGCTGCCGGCCCTCCCCCCACCCACACCACCTTCCCCTTCTCACTGCAGCAGATGTGGCCAAGAGGCAGCAGAGATCCCCTCTCTCTCTCTCTCTCTCTCTCTCTCTCTCTCTCTCTCTCTCTCTCTCTCTCTCTCTCTCTCTCTCTCTCTCTCTCTCTCACTTCCTCAATCTCTGTCTTTCACTCACTCACTCACCCAATCCTTCTTTCTCTTTTGCTTTATCTCCTTCCATAGCTGCTCTACTGTCTGCCATCAGTCCATTGAGCACAAGTGGGTTGAAGGCCCATAATGAAACAATCATTCAGGCCCATGATCATTCCCCCGCACAATTATCGTCTTTCCTGACCATATTGAAATGCACTGTATTCACATGCTGTATCAGGATCAGCTTGGTACATCTCTTAGCATGTCCTCCTTGTTATTCTTCCCCAAGCTAGTGGCCAAGTGGTTAGTTGACCGTTGGGATGTGTGTTGCATTGAAGAGAGAGCTCAGATAGGTTTGATTTCTCTGTGCCCTGAACAGTCTTCAAACAGCCCTGTCTTCTGCTCTCCTCTCTCTCTGAAAGGCCAAAACTGCAACTGACAATTTCTAACTGAATGTTTTTTTTCTTGTTGTTCTTACTGTAGTATTTTCTGTTTGGTGATGAGAGCTATTTGAATGCCACGGACCTCACCATAGCTAAAAGCAAACAGGTTGTCCGCTTCTCCCTGACCTCACACTCAGCAAGCTGACAGTAGCAGGCTGGCCGGCGGCTAGCGCCTCACTAAACAGCATTCTCAAAGGGACCCTTATCCCCCCCTGGTCTGTCAACCCAGCATTCAGATAGTCATTCTCTGCTTCCCACACCATGTTCAAAAATCTACATTCCATTTGTTTTCAATTTGCTTTTTATACCATATTGTTTATTTTTTTTGTTTTGTTTTTCATTGTTTTTCATTTTTAGTCATTCCTGCTTATTTGCCATGAAACCAAGAGGGCCCAACTGATGTGTATTTCCAGGGCCTGGTTTGGGCATTTATACCATTCTCTTTCTTTCAGTCTCTCTCTCTCTCTCTCTCTCTCTCTCTCTCTCTCTCTCTCTCTCTCTCTCTCTCTCTCTCTGTCACCACCTCTGTAAGTTTTCTGCATGGTTTGTGTGTTAGCATGCCTGTCTGTCCTTGTAACATATTTGCACAACGGAGGGGCACTGAAGGACAGAGACTTTTTTACAGCATCAAAGAGCGCATGGGAATTGGAGCCCTTTCTCTTTCTCTTTTTGTTGTTGTGGTCAGTACGGAGGAAGAACCATGCGCTTTGTGTCCAACAGATGTGCTTTTTACGTGTATAAAAAAGCTGAATGACTTAAAAAAAAAACATTTGAATATTTTACAAAAAAAAACTTTATCTAGCACTTGTGACATACAGACAATAGATTTTATTGTATTAATGTAGAAAAGAATTGTTTTAGGTGAACTACACACTATACAGTAAAACACATTAGACTGCCTGTGTTTTCTCTTTCTTTTTTTTTCCTTTCTCTTTTTTTTTCCTTTCCTCTCTCCTCTGGGTATATTTTGGGGGGTTTGGGAGGGGGACTAGGAGAAGATTGGGGTTTCTCTCTGTGAACATCTGGACTCATCAAAGGGCAGTTTCCAGATGTGCAGCAGGTATATCACGCTCAGATTGTCCAACCCTCTCCAGCCAGTACTATCTGTGACCACTGTGGCTCAAGAACAGTTCTAGGTTTACAAAATGTAAGAAAAAAATGCATATTATTTTTATCACTTTGTTTTTTTGATTTGTTTCCATTGTTACAATAGAACTTTTTCTTGGGACCTTTTTCTCTAACGTTTGTCTTTGACATCAACTATAAAGTACCATGTTTTTGAAAACCACACTGTCTTGTTTTTTTATTGATGGGAGCTTTGAATGACTGAGGCGTGTTTTATTCAATTACGCAGCCACACTTCAAAAGCTTTCTCTCTTGCTCTCTTCTTCTCTTTCATTCTTTCTCTCTCTCTCTCTCTCGCCAATACACACATAAACTACACCATTATAAATACATGCACTTTATCCAAAGTGTTACATTTGTTGATGAAAAACGTTTTGAAGTCACCAATATTTTCCACTTTGTAAATTTGTCCTTACACTTCGATGTTATTGTTCCATAATTCCTCCTTTATTTGCACAGCATCTCCTTTGAAGTGGCACATTCCATGCTACCACCCACGGCTCACTAACTTTCATATTCCTCCATGTTCTTCATATAAAAGCTGACTCGCTCTCACCTCTAACAATAGTAAATGGTTATTGCCCATGTTTTTTCCCCTCTTCACTGACACACATGCGCGATGAAATGCGTGTTGCATTTGTTCTGGGGATGATTCTTCTCCTGCTCCTACTAAGAACATTGGAATCCTGTATGCTCTTGCCCTCTGGCCATTTTGACTGACACTTATTTGTTTTTTCCTTTGTAAATAGAAGCTTCTTTCTCACTGGTTGGCATGCTCCTCGTCTCCCGCCTCCTCTCCCTGCCACATTACACCTCCATTTTGCTTTTTCTACAGACGGCCTTGTAGTTATACACCAACTTTGTAACTAACAAATAAATGCTTTACTGAAATCCAGTTATCTCTCCTGGTTCTTTCTGCACAGAAGATTAGTTCTCAGTGACTCCTGAGTGGGAGAATTGGGAACTTACTAAAGAATGCCTTAGTTTCCACCGCTGTGAAATCCACTGCAGTAATGACTCTGTGTCCACGTGCCTTAGGGTGCGATGGCCTCCATGGAGACCAGCATGTCCGTGAACGGCACCTTCTACAGCCGACCATGTGTGCTTTGGCACAGGGCGGCCATTGTAAATCTATTAGTTTGCAAATAGCAGCATGCCACAAGTAATGTGCTGTGAAGAGCCAAGGGGGCGAGGAGGCCGTGAGGGTGAGTGTGTGGGGGAGAGGGGGATGTGCTGGATGAGCAGAGGTGCTGGGGCGCAGCACTGGGTGGGCTCCCCAACAGTGCTGCATGAGTGCAGTGGTTTGTTTGCACAGACAGCAGCTCCCTATCGGCCCGGCCCTCCCAACACAGCCCCCTCTCTGACCACTACAGGGCCTGGCCTGTCCACCCTGTCTTGGAGTCAAACACACACACACATATCAGTACAGAATGTCTACTTCTAGAACATCCCACAAGGAGAAGCTAAATGTGTGTTATGCACAGAGAATGTCATCATCATTTCATCTCAATGTTAGATTTATGTGCCACACTGAAATTATTTATCCTCTGATTTATACTTGCACCACAACCTTTATCTTATTTAGGCATGATAGAAATCCATTAGTTGTGAAATCTAACCAGAATAAAGCAAATACAGTCTGGTCCAAATCATATTTGTGTGTGCTTCTAATCACATTTCTTGAGGGATTCTTTTTTTTTTTTTTGCTGCTGCACGATGACTTCACAAATTGCATTTCCTGTTTTTGGTTTGTTGGGCTTTTTTCTCTGTCAGTGAACCTGTCAGTCTCACAACGCCATCACTCACTGCTCGTCAGCTCTGACCAGACCAGAAGCTCTGAATAAGCAACCAGGACAACAACTCTCAGGGGGACCTAAATGGATTTACGATTTAGAAATTCCCGAACCACAACCCAAAAAGGGGCACAGAGTTTGGACCTGAGCCATGCTGGGTAAAAGAAGATTAATGCATTGCCCAACAAACATCATTAGCAGTCCATTACTAATCAGCTTGGATGCTTCGTTTTTATGGACAACTGAGAATTCCCTGCAAACTGAAAGGAGATGACCTGAAGCTTATGATGTTCCTCCCTGGGAAGATAAACACACACACACACACACAGCATCTCACAATTGAAAATGTCAGCAAAACAACCATCCATGAGGAATCCCTCCATAAGCCACACAGCCAGGAGCAACACAGCCCCACATCCTCAAAAGAAAACCCTCCCCTGCCTGACGACAGCACAGCCCAGAGCAGCAGGAGGTGCAGCCAAAGGCCTCAGGCCGCACTGCCCCTGATGACCAGGTGAGGGCAGCGACGGCAGCAGCAGTGAGGGAGGGAAGGAGGGAGGGCGGGAGTTCACAGTAGCCCTAAGCGGGATTACCAGCCAATTTGGGGGAGACAAAGGTTAGATGTCTGTCAAAATAAACAGCAGCCGAAGCAGCGTGGAGGAGAAATGTTGGAGGACTTTCTCTCTCTCTCTCTCTCTCTCTCTCTCTCTCTCTCTCTCTCTCTCTCTCTCTCTCTGCTCTCTCTCTCTCTCTCTCTCTCTCTCTCTCTCTCTCTCTCTCTCTCTCTCTGCTATGGGCCCATCAAACAAACACCAGGGGAAGCTGCCCCAGTTCCAACCTCTCTGCAGTGGTGTCAGAGTTAGAGGAGAACATAAGAGGGTGAGGGGAGGTGAAAGATGCAAACACTTTTGCTTGTGTGTGTCGCAACCCCTTTCAAGGCGTTCGAATATTCATAAATCACGCTTGTTCCTGGGGTCTAGCCCCCCAACCCTAACCCCCCCTTTAAGCAAACATGGGTGTGCACGTTTAGAGGAAAGGCGAGAAGCACGAGCGCAGACTGGGACGTGACAATATTTACTGTCTCCGGAGTTGGAGGGGACCTCTGGCAGGCAGGCAGGCAGACGGTGTTAATGCCACACTAAAGGTGACCGGAGACCCAGGAATGCGGCCCACTGAAGGCCGGCCAGGAGCGCGGCAAGCCGTAAAAGTCAGCGCCACAAAAAGAAAGGAACGAGAGAGGGAGGGAGAGAGAGGGAAGAGGGGGAAGAGGAGGAGTTGAGTTCATCAGCGACGCGGCCCTCGTATGGCGGCGGGGCCAAGGAAATGAACTGTGTGACCCGGGGTCGTGTAGCCTGGGGTTAGGCAAACGCAGCCTCCCCCAACCCAACCCAACTCAACCCGACTCCCCTCACTCTCCTTCCTCCACCATCACCGCCAGTTGATTTAAAGCTCTCTGTGTTTTTTTCTGATCAGCATCCCACAAAGAATCTCTTCCCACAATAAAACCTCACAGCAGCACAGCCTGAGCCCAAACAGCTCAGAGACACAAACCCCCAGGCTATTTATTCTCCAGAGCAATCTCTCTCTTCTCTCTCTCCCTCCCTCCTTCTCTTTCTTTCTCCTCTCCCCTCCTCCTCCTCCTCACCCCCACCTCTATCCCTTCATCCTTTCCACAATGACATTCTCGTCTGCGGTGGCGCTTCTCTCTCTCTCTCTCTCTCTCTCTCTCTCTCTCTCTCTCTCTCTCTCTCTCTCTCTCTTTCTCTCTCTCTCCACTGCTCATCCCTATGCTGGGGCCACTCAGTCTGTCATTACTGTCTCCCATATTAGAAAAGCGGGCCTCTCCTCTCTCCTCCTCACTCTTTCTCTCTCTCTCTCTCTCTCTCTCTCTCTCTCTCTCTCTCCTCTCTTCTGTGTGCCGCTCATCTCTGACTTTTAATTGCAGCCCTGCTGGATGTTGCTGGCGGAGAGGCCAGCTGCACAGGCGAGCACCACAATTACAGATGAGGCTTGCCCAGTCATCGGCGATGTGACACGAGCAATTAGATGCACTCGGCAGCGATGAGTAGGACGGCACTGCCACCGCACACAACCCCTGACCTCTGACCTCCGCAAACCCCTGTTTTCCCTCTCGGAACATGCCGGAGTTTTCAGATCTGGTTGTCTGCAGTGCGCATATCAGTCTGCGCTGTAATTAAGGGCTTGCTGATAAACAACTTTGATCGTAATTTATAAACCCACAAGAAAGATTTGTGAGCCACTTGTGCACTGTAATTAAATCAATATGCATCAGCTATGTTCAGCATTTTTAAAGCGTATGCATTGCATGGGCCAAATTTTAAAAATCGATTTGGTGTTTTGGAGAATAGTCAAAAGATAAGAATTTGAATGTGGTTTGATACATTTATTGAATTGAATTATCAGTTATAGTTATTTTTCATCACAATAACAAGCTTATTAACTTGCCTGGATGAGGGTGGTTTGAATGGACAGTACTGAGCATGTGTGTGTGTGTGTGTGTGTGTGTGTGGATGACCCATCATTTGTCATATATTCTACATGTGTATGTGTGTGTGCTGCTTTGCTGCTTCAGGTGGTTGCAGAGTACCCCACACAAGAGCAACGGTTCCTCAAGAATGCCAGTGAATGTGTGTGATCTTAGCTGCTATTGATTTAACCTCTGAGCTCTCCCTGAGGAGATGTTTATGCTCGTTTGTCATGGAAAAGATTCAACACAAACTTTAGCCACTTTTACTCCCACCTGAAACATTGTCTGCTGTATGTATGAATCCTTTATGGTCTGGACTGAGAAATCTCTCCTCCTCTCCCATTGAGCTTCTACTGTTTTCTGCTCTCAAAATAGCAGATATGAAGTAGCCTTGGGCTCAAAGACACATTTTTCACATTAACTACTCCCACACCTTTTGTAAAGCAAGCACACACACACACACACACACACACACACACACACACACACACACACACACACACACACACACACACACACTCAAACACACACTCAAACACACCAGAACCGCCATCAATTTATGCCTGTTGTGTTAGTCCAAATTATACAGGTGACCTGTCACCTTCCTGCCATAGGAGATGAAAAAAAGGCGAGGGGGAAAAAAGCGAGCGAGGCAGAGGAAAGGATTTACCCCCTCAGAGTGCTTTTAATTTGAGCTCCCTTCACATCATTCACACTGCTATTCCCCCAGGCAGGAATAACCTTGTAAGAGAGACTGTATGTTTTATCCTAAAGGCTCCACATAAGGAACGCATTACCACGTACATTTCTGCACAGTAATCCTTCCACTGGCCAGTGCAGTGCCCCCCTACCCATCCTACCACCCCCACCCCCTCCCTCAGTCTCCTCAACTCCCAACCCCCCACCCCCCGACACACAATTCACACAAAAATGTGGAGGAAAAACAAATACAGTATACGGAGTAAAGATGCTGTTTTTTAGATCACTCTCAGTCTGCTCAGAAGGATTCAGAAAAAAGCATCTCAGCTGGTCCACTTATAGTGATGACTGCATTGAAACTGCACCCTCCCCAACCCCCCACTTCTTTCACTCGCCTTTTTATAAGGGATCCAAACCTGACTCTAAACATTGCATTTGCCAGCAGGGGGGAGATTTAAATGGGCCAAACTGACGTGGAAAGTTTGTAATGCAGAGTTATTATCCAAAGGCAGACTAACAAACAAAAATGAAAAAAAAAAGTCATTTATCTCCTCTAATTTTGCACATTACTCATTTGTGACTTACTTGGATATTGTGTCATAAAAAGACCCACTGTCCGTCTCTATAAACACACTCTAGAGGCTTTATATAAAATGCCATCTTGCCTTTCGCTGGAAACAACACTACTTAAGCATGAACGCAAACTTATTATTTAGGGAAACCTCAGCAGCAAGCCTCTGCCAGGACTTGTAGAAGCCATCCTTCCATCTAACTATCTATCTATCTATCTATCCTTCCATCTATCCTTCCTTCCATCTATCCATCTCTGCACAGAGAACCTGACTCAGACACTGATTACAAAGGTCACGGCCAGCTGGACTTCATTTGCACCAGTCTGTCTGCTCTAATTCCTTCTTGGAGAAAAGAAATTGGGAGTAGTAATATTGTCATGACTCATGACTGATAAATAATCCTATTCCTAGAGAAGCCCATCTAGAGGAGAGTCCAGTCCAGTCCAGTCCACTGGTCCAGCTTGGGCTTCTGGTTTAGGTTAGAGGTAGGGATACTGTGACATGGAAGTAGTGGTTATCTCCACTCAACGCTGCCAGAGCAGCCAAAATTACTGGGTGACAGTCAAACAACACCATAAATGATTGGATGAGGTTTGTTATTTATATCACAACTTACCACCAGAGGGCTTTGATTCAACTCGATTGTCATGCTCCCACACACACACTACACCACACACACGCATACACACACACACTCACTCACACACACACACACACACACACACACACACACACACCACCACCACCACACACACACACACACACACACACACTACACCACACAACATTATGAGTTTCATATTCATCACACTGAAATGTTTGAATGAGAGGTTTAGAAACACTGACTCACTGAGACTGACCTCACTGCCTGCTGAAGCAGTATTCACAAAGCTCCTTTAACCGGCCAAACATTTAACATATACTGTATTGTGTTTGCACTTTTTACGGTCTCTTTCTTTTTTTTGTCATCTGACTTTCTTTTTGCAGATGAGTCCACAACTTCCTTCTCTCTCCCCCTCCTGTAGTCTTCCCCATGTGCTAGACGGACGAGACTGTCTGACACAGTTACGGGCGCATACGCGTGACCCCTGTGACCTCACGTGACCCTGAGTGACCCCCGTGCTAATGAAGAGGAAAGTGGCGCGGTGGCTAAACATGACCCGAGTGGGCTCAGTCATTCCTGTCCCTGCTCAGGTTACAGAGCTGCTGGAGAAACACTGGCGTTACACTACTACACTATCACACACGCTCACTCCACACACACTCACTCACTCACTCGTATCACACACACTCACTCCAACGCCAGAAGTCTTACAACTAGCAGCCTCGCCTGTCCCACTGGGTTTAAGAAGCACATTTGCACTTGTTTAGGATCTCTCTAATTTCATATGAGGAAGCGTCTTAGGTTCTTAGGTTCAGTCAGTTTTAGGTTTGGCTCAGCAGCCAGCTGGACTGGGGAGCTCTGACTCCAACTGTTGCTATTGGGAGTGGGAGACGACTGGAACTGAGGATGGCTTTGGCTCGTTCCTGTTGTTAGGATTGTGTGTGTGAGAGAGAGGGAGAGAGAGAGAGAGAGAGAGAGAGAGAGAGAGAGAGAGAGAGAGAGAGACTGTATGTGTGTGTGTGTGTGTGTGTGTGTGTGTGTGTGTGTGTGTGTGTGTGTGTGTGTGTACGAGTGTGTTTGTGTGCGTGTGTGTGAGACTGTGTGTGCGTGCGTGTGAGACTGTGTGTGTGTGTGTGTGTGTGTGTGTGTGTGTGTGTGTGTGTGTGTGAGTGTGTGTGCGCCTCGCCTCCACTGCTGTCCCGTCTGTCCCCTCTGTCACTGAGATGGATCAGGCGGTTGGGAGCTTTGCTTCCACACAGTGTTGCTGTCGGTGGCGGAGACAGACAGAGTCTTGCCTTGCGCTGGAATGCGCTGCTGCATTAGGGTGGTGGGAAAGCAATTTCCCCTCGGTGTGCTGACACAATCATGGGTTTTATGAGTCCTCCTCGCTCTTTAAGTGCACTTAGCTTAGCGCGGGTGCGGCCCAGCCGACTGCGTGCCGTCAGTCAGGTGTCCGCAAAGCCCTCAGGAGAGAGAGAGAGAGAGAGAGAGAGAGAGAGAGAGAGAGAGAGAGAGAGAGAGAGAGAGAGAGAGAGAGAGAGAGGGGGGGGGCAGATCGGGATAAAAAGAGCTCAGGTGGTGGAGGAGAGATAGAATTATTACCAAAAAAAAACCTCTTCTTAGGCCAAACACACCACCCCCAGGGCCTTGGCCTTGGAAAGCCACTTCAGTCTGCATGCAATTTCACCCCCCACCACGCCCACCCCTCTGCCTCTGCCTCTGCCTCTGCCTGGCTAACATATGCATTCCTTCACAGCCTTTAACAGCCATCCTTACCACCACTTTAGTGTTCTTAAAGGTTCTTAACCCATTTTCCTGTCCAGTTTGATTCCCCCCTCTAAGAACAGTGCAAATCTGCTGGTGGCACTGGGGAACCAGAGGATGAGCAGTTTATGTCTGTGTGTGTGTGTGTGTGTGTGTGTGTGTGTGTGTGTGTGTGTGTGTGTGAGAGAGAGAGAGAGAGAGAGAGAGAGAGAGAGAGAGAGAGAGAGAGAGAGAGAGAGTGTGTGAGTGTGTGAGTGTGTTTGTGTGTGTGCGTGTGCGTGTGCGTGTGTATGTGATTTGGGCTTAATTGTTTTTTGTCCAGCATCCAGGACTGGGAAGAGGCTGCTGCTGGTGATGGTGGAGCTGTTTCCCCCTCACTCCCCCTGGGCTGGCCTGAGCACTGTAAGGCCTGGGCCATGGAAGGAGCCCCTTTTATCTGCTTAGGTTCAAACACTGTCTGCTGTCACTTTAGGCACTTCTCCAGCAAAGCCCAATCTCCCTAGCATTATATTTAATATTCCTCCTCATTATTCATCATATATATCATCCTCCTACCTCATTATTTACCTCCTCGGTATGTCATGCAAAGCCCAAGATGAAGCCGATTTCTCCCCAGGCCAGCAGTTCATTTCAGACAGCCAGTAGAGTAGACCCTTTAGGCTGGGCTGCAGGGGATTGGCCCCGGACTGCACTTGTAGGCTAAGTGCACGTATGCAGCTGCAGATGGATGCAGGTTGTGGGGCAGCTTACTGTATGTGGTGCAGCAGCAGCCATACACACACACACATCATATCCATACATCATGCATGTACATCCACCTGTCAGCCCTCTGCGCAGGAGACCGGAGATGCCTATGTCAAAGGCTCAAAGAGTAATGGGGGGTGGGGGTGGGGGGTTGTGTTTGATTCTTTGGTGTCTTATATAGACTCTGCAGGCCTTGTCTTAGGTAATAGTTGACATCAAAAGCGGTTCTCGCACGATATGCCATGGGCCACTCAAGTGTCCTTCGGCCACGTCACCCCGATGGTTTGGGGCTCACGTGCACGCAAGCTTTCCTACGGGGTCGCCAGACCACTGGCCTCCACCGCACGTGGCCCTGCTCTGCTCTGCTCTGCTCTGCTGTAGCGTGACGTGCTGTTCTTTGCTGGGCTGTGCTGGGCTGGGCTGTGATGAGCTGTGCTGTTCTCCACTCCAGGCTGCGCCAGAGAGAGAGAGAGCGACTCTCCATCCATGATGAGCCGTGGCTTTGTGCAGGATCAAAGTATTAGAGGTCTTGATTCAGTAGAGACGTTCAGCTTGCCTCAGAACTCTCCCCACCCACCCAATCCACTCAGCCCCCCTCAAACCCCCCCCCCCCCCCCACCCCCCACCCGCACCCCTACCCCTACCCTCACCCATGCCAGTCATCCTGATGCAGGCAGGCGGCCTGGAGCCTGGAACTGTGGCTCCAGCCGATGTTTGGAGTAGCATCGCTGGAATTCCATGTGGTGTACTGGACCCTACTCAAAATGATTTTTGGACAGCATCGGTAAACACGGGACCAGAGCAAGGGGAATATTGAGCACCTGTTTAGAGCTGTGAAAAACTTGGAAAAAAAGAGAATGAGGGAACGTGGAGATGTAATCATTGCTATAAGCCCCGCTGATCAAGTCTCCCCTAAACACAGAGACAGCTGGCGGGAGAAGACAAGTGGAGAATGATTAAAGCAAATCCGAAGGTCTGAAATTAAGCTATACTCACCTCAGTTGAACCTATAATTCAAGCATGAAGTTCATTGCAAAACAAAAATAAGCCATCAACCTCATTAACTTGTACTGAGAATATTGTCCTTGCTGAAACTGTGACCATCGACACACAACATATCAAGAAACTGACTGGAAGTCTCTTAAACTGTTTTAATAACCATGCAAAAGAATTTCTGAAAATGTTGGTGCTGTTCATCAGAAATGAGGTATGTGTGCGCTGCATCTTTATCTGCGGTATAGCTCTATGTGAGGTGTGAATCATGAATGCCTCATACAGGACAATAAGAAACAGAGATATTGTTTTCTAAAACGAGAGACATTGGCATAGTGTAGTTATTCCTGCAGCTCACGAGCAGGATTTAATGCAACAAAACTGCATCCACCTCACACACACACACACACACACACACCGTAACCTAAGCATTAGAGTGAGCGAGGCGAACATGAAATCCTATTTGAGGCGCACACAGCGTAAACCTTTACTTTATCCATTTTACTGCAAATTAAAATTTTGTTGCTTTTTCCGTCTGATTTTACGGGAAACATCTGGGCTTCGCTGCGCGCTGTAACTGTGGCCCGAGGCGCTGGAGAGAGCTGATTTGGCTCATGGGTAGAGCAGGGGGCTGTGATCGTTGCAATAATGAGCCATTATCAAACACGCTGCCGGTGGGGAGGCACAAGAGGGCTTTCGCGCCCAGATTCCCGCACCATGAGAAATCATTGTATGATCCTCCTCAACTTGTTAGAATCGTCATAGATTCTGTTGGGCTTAAATGTTTTGTCCAAACAGAAATTTCTCTGTTAATAAGCTCTTAGCAGTTAAGAGCTCCTCGAATTAATAGAGAGAAATAGCCTAGAAAAAGTATAGTGCAATGCAAATAAATCTTTATAGTTTTATTAAGTTGGTTAATGTTTGCACATTATTCTTAATCACAGAGGGTGGACCTGAAGTCAGAAGGCAATTCGATTATTTTTCGGCTACCTCAGTGCAAAATGATTTGCTGTCTGTACAACTGCATTTTCGCAAATTAATGTGCGGCGGCACTAAAGCGTTCTAATTATGAGAAAGTCATGGACTTGCGCGGGATTACAAAATAAAACAATGACTCACAGTTATAAACTCATATAAAAAGAAAACAATACAATTTACTTTATTGCACAATGCCAATTATTTTTGTTGTATTTATATTGATAGTCCATACTATATTAGTGATTAAAGGGCAGGTGCACAAAATGTGAGAGGTGTGGCCCCCATGTCAGAGCCCCACCGCAACCTCGCTCTCTGGTTACTCTTGGCCCCTCAACCTGCAAGGCGGCCGCCACAGGAAGATATTATGAGACCTGTACGTCCAAATTGCAGGTGTTTCCTCTCCAACATGTAGCCATGTTGCCAAAAGACCTCTAGTATGTGCACTTGGGGACCTCGAGAACAAACCTCACGTACTTTGAGATTGTTTTCTTTTATAAGTGTTTGTTGAGGCACTACCAATGATTGAATAACCCTTAATGCCAAAATAATACATTTGATCCCAGGTCAGCTTTCCAAGTAGGCCTACAGTGCCATAAGCAACCAATGGTGTAGCTTACAAATGTGCAAAATGAACGTATAAGTTGGCCTTCTTGTGTACTGATACGTAGGCTTGAAATTAAACCTTTGATGCTGATGTTTATAGATTTGTGTTATGCGTTATGAAGAAATGGAAGCATTTCAATCCAAGACCCTGATCCATGCGCATAATGGACACACGGAGCCTTTTTCTTTTCAGGGATTTGGGTCTCATGGAGTCTGGGAAAATAGATGTAAACAATTTTATGCTTTGCGAGTGTGGTTTAGATAGAAAGGAAAAATTAAGAGGTCTGGTAGGGGTCCGGTATTTAAAGCTTAGCAAATAGCTGCTGTCGTTATCTGCGGTTGTTCGGGCTCCTTTGCTCGTTAAAGAATTTCCCTCCAGCTATCGCCATTTAAGTGATTACTCGTTATTAAGGCGGACAAGCCTTTTATACGCCTTAGTTTAAAACTGGCTTGCTTTTCTCCTCAGTTAATGATCCTGTGCATTTTTATAAAAGCCTTAGCTAGTGCTTTCTTTCCACAACAAAGTGCTAAACAAACAAACAAAAACTTTTTCACACCCTGACAGAACACCTAAAATCAGACTTTATCGAGAAATATCTGACCCTTAGGCCTATTCATAGTCACTACATGTGACTTGCAATAAATAGGCTATTGCAATCATACATGCAGACTGCATGCAAAATTTAGATTATAGGCTAATTGTGGTGTATTATTTTTTTTAGGTGAGTTTATTACAGCTTATTTCAATTTTCCAGATAGGGACAACATTGTAGGCTACAACAAAACACGCTACAACAGAACCACGTGGATTGATGACATAAGTAGGCTAAACTTTAACCTAATGGGGTGCTCTATATAAAGCAATGAGCTTGACTATGTTGTTGAAAAAAAATATGAGTTTTAATAAATAAGCACAAATATACAATGGACGGATTTGAGTCTACATACCCTAGGAAAATCCATGCAGCGTACCTCATGAAAGAATGGTTCTAAATTGCATTGGTCCCTTTCAAAGCAGACGATAATCACAGGTAGCCTATGTACAATATTTTGTATCGAAACATTTATATATACCTCTATTTAAAGATAAAACACATGAAATATAGTATTCTTAAAGATATCATGGCTTCCTGTACAATCAATAAACAACATTTAAAAACTTGTTAAAAGATAATAAATGTGTGTTAATCGACACAGGGGACGCCACTGAATTCTGGGTACCGCAATGTAACATGTCAGTTATTACTTTTGCCCATTTATCTGTCTTCTTTACAGATGCATGGAGCCTGAAGTGTTCAACCAGAGTCCGCACTTGTGTGTCACATTACGTCTCATAGAATGTCTTTGAGGTTCGAAGGTTCTTCAATTAATCCTTTGGTGTCTTCATACTTAGTGGAAGTAAACAGTCTATGAAGAAACAAGACAAAAAACAGGGAAAAAATTATTTTAAATTATTTAAAATGGCCATATGTGCATGTAATCTTCAGTATTATGTTACCGAATTAATCTGTTTATCTCGTTTAAAATAACAGAAAATCTACATGTGCTATTGACAAGGCACATGTCACTAGACAATGCGTGTTTATTTATGCATGCATACATGTGAATATAGACCAATAGGTATAGGAAGCAATTAATGAAACAATTACATGACCTTAAGCGGTACCACATGGCTGCAGCGGAAAAGAATCTAAGTGTAAACACGCTGAACTATTCATGGTAGTTACATCACTGACAAATACTGTGTAGTCTGACTTTTAGGAAATGAAGTTCTTCCTATGCTGTGGCATCAGACTATTATTTGCAGTAGTAAAGCATGCACTTTTGGAAAAGTAAAATATTACAAGACCTTTTCGAATAATAATTCTTCTATTATACAACCATTGCTCTTGATAGTCATTGTAGATTACTATTACACCAGTTATTTTAATCAGTGATATTTTATCAAATTTGCTTGTCATGTGTAATTACTTTTTTTAGCAGCCTGGAAGGCCTATTGTGCAATATTTATTATAGTTTGAAATGCCTGATGTTATTAAACCAAATGAGACGAACTATAAGTATCCTATTAGGCCTAAGTGTGCATCCTGTGACCTATAACTTTAAAGAGGATAGGCCTACACTATTCTCCGCTAATAAAATGCGTCGGCCTCGATAAAACACCAATGAAAATGCTACTTTGAGTGCTTGACATTAACTTTAAATCTATTTGCTAGCCTACATTATGCCCTTTAGTTGTCATTCTGGCCATCTAAAAAGTAAGGTGTAGGCCTACCGGTATGCACCAAAACAAGTCACGTGAAGACCTTTTGAGATCTTGATAAATTCTGAGACCAGGACATAGGATATCAGATGGATATACCTTGCAAACCCTTGAGCGACAAGGTCCAACACAGGCCTACATTAAGATGACTTTAGTTGTCAGCATATAAGATTATTTTTAAGGGATGAGGCTTTCAGTAGCTCTAATGGAAATGTATCAATTTAAATTGCGTGCTCCCAATAAATCTATTATAATTGAATTATTTTAGAATTAAATATTTTCGTAATATCAAAATGGTTGTGCGCAATTTTGCATACTGGAGAGAAGGACCTGCCAAACTAGGCAATCTGCAAATTAGGCCTACTAAATATCTTAACATTATGAAATGATATGAGGAAAAATATGAAAATGTCCAAATCACAACAGTAACTCATGCTGCGAGCCAGGAGGTTTTAAATTCATGCCCCTAATCAAACGCTGGTTTGATCTTAGTGCCCAAATTCAAGGGCAGCCATTTCTGCGGTCCATGCACAGGAAAACGTTCCATTGTGAAGCTAAATTATCCATGAGGGACCAGTTCATGGCTGGCGCTTCTGTTAGGCCTGTGTCCATCTATTCCCATGATCTCTAGATTATCCTAATTTGAGGATGGCAGTGATTTCACAACATAGCTTAATAAAGGATTTGTATTTATGTACTTTAGGTAGGCCTGACTGACTCATAAAAGTACTATTCAAGACGCTTTAAAAGGAGGAAAACAAGTGTTCACTCTTACGTAATGTCATTTCAGATTCTGCCTACCACACTTGTATTTTTCCACTATCAAGCCAAAATTAAAATTATTTGCAGTGACAACAACACTGAAGCGATAACCTTGCTCTTTATCGATTCACTGACTGAGGGCTAAGTTTTGGTAACGATGTAGGCCCATACCTTTGCAACACTCTTCATAAGTTGCTAAAGGTAACGGTGTCTAATTGATGATAAATTATACGTGAAGTATAAACATTTTATTTATACCATCCCCTACAGAGAAAACCAGTGCATACCACGAGGGGACCTTTTAGATCATCTGCAGTTTGTTATTGCATATAATAACCCAGTTAGACTTTTCATTAAACCACAATTGTGATTCCTTTTTTTTTTTCACTTTATGCTCCTGACTTAATTAATATATTGTCAGTTCTGAAAATATTCAACAAATGTCAATAAAGACTGACACGTTTGACACAACATACCCCTTTGGCATTATCAGGGCGTCTTTGTAGCTAATGGGACGCAGACATTGACCACGCGCCCTCCATCCTCCACACAGAGAAAGCATAACTGAGTCTCTCGTGCGCAACGTAACTGCAGCTCGACATCTTGCTGTCCATCTCATCGCTCTGCAGCACCTGGTAGAGGAAATCAATGTATCGGGATGCCAGTTTCAGAGTCTGTATCTTACTAAGTTTATCCGATGGTAGAGTTGGGATGATTTTTCGTAACGACGCAAAAGCTTCGTTGAGCGACTGAGTCCTTTGCCTCTCCCTGACGTTGGCCAGCACCCGCTGGTTCTGCAACTCCTCGTAGGACTGCGTACTGCTCGGGCTCGGTTTTTTGCCCCGTTTCACGGAGGACGGAGGACTGCTGTCCTCGCTCGACTTTTTACTGTGTCTCCTCTTCCTTCCAAACCTTTTCTGTTGTCTGTCCAACTCCTCCTCACTGGTCACTATGCTATCCACAGGGGAGACTGGAGAACTTGAACTCTCTTCCATCTCTTTTTTAAAGAAATGCAAGGACAGGGCAGAAAAAACGCTCTCCACTTTAGAATCCGTGGTGAGGAAATATATCCGTTGTTGCAGCTAGACAGACAAATCTCAAGTTTGTGTTTGATCTCTCCTCTTCCACCTAGGTGTTTTGACTGTGATATTCAATTCTCAAACTGTCGCTTGGCACAGTTTTCCCTTCGCAGGAAGTTTTTTCCTAATTTTTTTTGGAAATTTTACCCCAGTTTCGGATGCTAAATAGTGGTCTGAATGGAGGGGGAGGCAGCATCGAATTCTGATTGGCTGTCCAATAAACAGGCGGGACTAGCGAGTTTTAAATTACAGTACATCTCCGAACCATGCCAAAAGAATGCACTTTTTAGAGAAGTGCTTTAACCACAAATGCTAACACAGTAATAACAAATACTACTACTCAAGAAGAGCTAGTTTATGACTGCAAGTGTCACTTTCACTTTATGAATTTAGTCCTAAGTGCCAAACGTAACCGATTCATTATTGTGCGTAAATGTAAAGTTTAAAATAAAGTTTATTTCAATCCAGTATAATAATTGAATAGCCCTTTGGTATGCGTTATAATAGCCGTATAATCTACATAGCCTACCTTACCATATCGGCATAATCTTACTACTGTAGCCTTTATGAGAGGCCTAATAAAAATCAGATCTACAACTGTATATCGAGCATAAAATAACTATTTCGAGTGATGAAATCTGAAAAGCTGATTTAATTACAAATTTGCTATGAGGAATTCAAGGAAGAAAACAATTCAGACAATGCAAAAGTTTATGGTCCTTCTACAGATGCCTCCGATGGGGGATTCCGTGCATTTTAGCCCTTCATGTGTGATGTCATGTTTTCTACACATTACTCTGTGCACGTGGCTCTTATTATCGTTCGCCATTATCCGCTGCCAAACCCTTCTGTTTTGGTGTCAGCACAGACTCCGTTTTCAATTGGATTATTTCAGGTTTAAATAAAGTAAATAAAATAAAATAAAATAAATATTCATTTACTTCCAATCAATTAAAAATTATTATATAAAAAAGTTAAAGGGGCTATAAAGTATCCCTATAGAGGTATAATGATTAGTATGCTAATTAAATACATTACCTTTTCGATTTTAAGGTCATACCAGCTGTTGCATTAAGTTGAAAAAAAAAGTACGAAACTTTCCTCAGTTAAAACTGCCCTCATTATGGTTGTTTTTCAACTTCATTTTTTTCATATTGTTTTGTCTAAAAAAAAAGAGGTTAGACAAGAACCTCAACACATGAAAGAGTCTGTCTATAAGAGCAGCTTTTGGCAAGCCTTCAGAAAGACCTCTGCTTATATAGCCATTTGAGTCCTAGGCCTGGACTGTCTCTTTGACTGAGACAATGATGACACCAGTCAGATTGCTTTTACCAGCATCCAGCCCTCATGAACAATCAGGGACTCAAATAATTTGGGGTTGAAATGTGGTCAGATTAGCGTGGTCTGTATGATAAATGCTAGCCTTATGAGGATATGTAATCCGCACATGTGCGTAATAGGTGCCTGTGGCACAGAGTGCCTGCAGTGGAGTCACGTATGCAAAGGTGATTGTGAGGCTGCTCTGATTGCAACCCTTGGCCCCTGACCTGCTTGTGAGGTCCCTTTGAGGGCGTCCCAGAGCAAGCCGCTGGGAGAGCAGCTCTTCCAACAAGATATTTTGACCTTTCCCCCATTTGGCCTGCCACCCCACAAATTGATGCAATCTGATTTCAAAGACCAAGCACAAGTCGACTTGAGGAAGGTACTACTGCAAACATACAAGCCATTTTTCCCCACACACAGCATGCCTTTGTTCGGTTATTACATTGTCCATAATTTATATCCCTGTCGTAAAGTATGCATACTTTCACACTGAACATTGCTCAAGAGAAAGCAAGCATTCTTGCCAGCCAGCAAAGAGAACTGGTAACAAGCAGGTACTAACTATCTTTATATCTTTATATATCTCTCTTTTACAGACATATTAGTGGGCAAGGGCAGGTACGCTCTCCCCTTCCGGACGCGTCCTGTGGTATTAGCACATAGCCTCAGATAAAGACCATATGGCCCGGCCAGCCGGAGATGCAGTCCTTTGGAACATGAGCTTGTGGCTGCAGCAGGTAGGCTATAATGCCCTGCACATTGCTCAGAGTCAGCAGCATGGGCCGCTGCGGCGGCGGCGGCGGCAGGCAGGAGCAGGTCTGGCATTGTCTGCACGCTGACGAGTGGGCTTGGGAGATGACCCACCCCATGCAGATCAAAGATGCGAGGCGCTATATTTCACTCAGGCAGGATGACGCGTTTATATCTCTCTGACACCTCCAAATCAGCAACACATGGGCTGGAACTCTTTAATAAGCTGAAATCCTTTCTGCAGGGGCCTGTCACTTCAGTTGGCAGACATCCTTTCAACTGACTTAGACTGTACAGAAATAGAGTGAATGAAAAGAAAGGAAGAAAGGAAGAAAGAAAGAAAGAAAGAAAGAAAGAAAGAGGGAAAGGTGCAGGAAAAGAGAGAAAAATGGCATACCTGGAAAAAAAAAAACTATGAGTAGTGGATTATTGAATCATTATTTCCCCTCTCGTTTTGAAACTTACTCTCAGCTATTTGGCTCCACTTTGTACTGGAGATGACAGTGGCCATGAAAGTGTTGTGAAAAGTTATGATGAAGATGATTTGTTGGACTTGTGCTGCAATGAGTGGAATTTTACAATCCAGATGCATGCCATGATGGGTTACCTCTGAGTTCACCCTTAAACCATTACAAGCTTCTCGCCAAATGATTCTGGCAAGCACATCTAATGGAACTGATGAGCCCAATGTGTGAGTAGATCCCACACCGACACACACACACACACACACACACACACACTTACAGTACAAACTCGCCCCCTCTGTATCTTACAGTAATATCTTCTCGTCTGATCCACAGAGGTGACACTGTTTTGCCTACTTAAATGTAAGAAATGTCCCATCTGCACTTTCAAAGTTTACTAATATTATGTCTACTAAATGTAAGATACGTGCATCTCCTGATGTGTGTTGATAGCTCAGCTCTACTAAACTGCTCACTGCGTGTGTGCACTGTAGCTGTAGTTTTGCCTTTGTTCCTGACAAGTGTCTGAGCCTAAACAAACACTTTGGAGACCGTGTGAATGTGACATGCCCTGGTTAACTAATAGAGCAAACGTGTTCCACCAAACAGATTTGTTTGTAGCTATAGCTGTTTCATTTGCACCTTCCTGACTCTGGGGGGGTGTAGGGGGAAGGGGAGGTGGATTTTTTTTCTTTTTTTTCCAATTTCCTTTATATTGAGTCATGAGATCCACCATAGTTTGCACTGTACTGTAGCTGCTTCTTATTTTCAATCCAATTGAAAGGGAGAGACATGATATTGCATCCTATTTTAGGAGATTTTAGATGTTACATCTAAAACCAGCAAGTCACAGTTTTCCTCATATACTTCATAATGCCTGTGAGACCTTTTATATATATATAGGCCTATAAATGCCTGTGGCATGTTCAATATGTAATATATTGCATATATTACATATATGCCTGCCTGTGTGCCCTTATATATATTTGTATGTATAGTTAACTTGACAAATGAGGGGCTGAGAACCTAAAGGGTGTAGCCCAAGTGACATTTATCACCTGGAAGGTCTTGATTAGCCCTTTCCACTGACAGAATTATACAAGTAAAATATTAATCAATTTAGGGTTGTTAAAGAAAAACCAAAGGTCTTAACTGTGAACATACATCAGTTATGGACAAATGACTAAGAGATAATTATTATTTTTTAAGTACCGGTATTGTGTTATCCATCCGTGTCAATAAAAGTGCATTAAAAAGGTGAAATCAGTACAGAAAACAGCATGAAAAAAACTGTATTGACCTATGATTGGACTTTCCTGTAAAGTTGGTGAAAAGTCACTTGCACATTTTAGTTCTCTGGAAATGTGTGATTCCATGTAATAGTGATTTCTAGTGTAATGGTGCGATTGCACACTCATAGCTCGTCTGGCTAGTTTAGAAATTATTCACTCTTATTTTCAGTAAATTGTAATTCTTGAATCTATCAGTTCAAATTTCTCACTCCTGTGCCTTTTTGCCCTGCATGTCATTATATGATAAGCATGCTGGCAGACACATCCATTACTTTCACTCAGAAAAAAGACTCTCCATTCATATATTTGCAGGTCTCCATTTTCTTGTAACCCTGATGACAAGGTGTTTCAGAAATCGTATTAGGGGCCCTTCATAAATGTTTCATTAGGGAGTGTGTAACAGCTTGAAGCATTTAGGTTTGTTTAATATGATGCAGATTTTACGTGCTCTGTCTCCTGTCAGAAGGGGATCTGCAGCAGGCTTGTAAGGCTCGGGCCGACCGACCGAGCGACCGGGGTGCTAGGGGGGCCCCAGGGCTGGGCCGCTCACTTTGATTTCAGCTGAGGAGAAGCAAATGGACCAGAACGCCTCCATTACATAGCCTGCAGAGGAGACGCCTTCTGATTGGTCGAGAGTGTGGTGTTTAATGTTGTACACAAACTCCATCCCATGAAAGGAGTCATAATTGAAAGGGGTTTTTAGAACAGCTTGTTTTCCAAAATGCACCATGTGAACAGATGAATAGAATTTGCTGAGTCATGCAATTGTGTGGTGTTTGCTGCTTAGGATGAAGATATAATGCAAGCAGACTGTAATATCCTCCACTGCGAGGAGGAGACATTTATCATACTTAGTTGGCTATAAATGGCAGGCATGATAGGAATTCCGCTCTCATTTAGTCAGTACAGGAAGGGCTGCTCCTATTCCAGTGAACTTTACACCTCTAACCCCAAAGTCTTACCTCAACTCACAAATCCTGCTCTCATTTGACAGTTACACAAAACAGTTTCCGAGCCAAGTCAACAGAAATGAAATCTAATTACTGTAATTGTACACATGAACAATTTCCAGAACTATCTTCCGCTTGCCAGTGTGACACCTATAGCCTGTTTTGACTACAGATACTCATTCAAAAATACAACTTGAACTATGGTATGTGAAAGCATGACTTCACCCCACCTCTGTGATGGTGGAGGTTTAGACTTTCGGATCCACAATCTTTCAAGTGGTATGAGAGGTGCACTTGTGACCCAGGTGTCAAGGTTAGTCACACGCCGGCCCCAGGTTCACAGTAGCTCGAGGACCAGGTGGCGGGAGGTGGCTGGGCCTGGTCAAACAGGAGATGTTTGCACGACTGATTGGCTAGCCACGGTGGTAAAGAGGGACTCATCATGGATGTAAACACAACAGGGACATTAACAGCAAACTGACAGAACTACACTAATCTAAGGACTGAGTAGCACTAGTGTCAGAGAACATCTCTGGTAGACATTTTCTTTTTTCTTAACCATTTAATTTTGTTCATTGTTTCTTTATTTTTAATTAAATTTTATTTTTTCTTATTTCTTTTTTATCGTTTATATTTAATGCGTTTGGCACACCAAGGCTAAGAGAGCTAAAATAACAATGACAAAAAGTCATTGAAACATATCTGTTATTTTAAAATACAATTTTTTTTAGGATTATTATCGGAACGTAGATTTTTATAAGGTATACATACATACTAAAGTCGCACCAAATTCCTCTGTTTGTTCACAGAATTAGTGCTGCCAGTCTAGCATAAAGTCTGTAGTACGCTGTTTGTGTTCTAGAATTAGCTGGAAAGAAACAACAACATGGAATGTGCCCACAAAAACTGTATCTTATCAGATTTTCAGCCCCAGCGGCTTAAAATGCCCAGACTACCCCCACAATCCCTCGCTTGTTGTCTTTCACTTTGACCCTGTGACTCTGGAACTGTGGGTATCAGGAAAAGTGTGATTTGAACTGAAGTAGAAAATTGCTGAAAATTCCCAGTGCTTGTCTGAGAATGTTTCAAATGGGACTCCCTGTGGTTAGGGAATGTCAACAGGCTTGAAAGGTATTGGGAAGACAACAGCATAGTTTCCTTATGCTAATGTCCTCCATTACCACAGTCTGTGAATGAAGAGCTTGTGAGACATTCTAGTAATGAGAAAACCAGAAGATGCATTTAAAATGTGTTTTACAGTCACTTAAGAGCCCCAGCATGAGTGGGGTTTATACCTGTGGAAAAGCCTGGAAAGCCAAATGTTCCCCTGTTAAATGTTATGAAATGCCAAACAGCCTCCTAAATGTTGATTGCACACAATTAAGAGGGCAATTGCAGTAAACATGGCAAACAATAACAAGACAATGACAATAACAATGGCCTTATTTGTAACACTGATGCATATTTTGCATTTTTATACACTGTTTCCATATTCATGGATTTGCAGAAAATTATAAAAAAAAGTTTATACTTTTAAAACATTGAAAGGTTACAGCCTAATTGCAATAAAGAAACAAATTTTTCAATTTGATTTTGTTTTCCAAAGTGTAAATGTAGTTTAGGAAAAGCTAAATGTAGTTTTAAACAATGCGTAAAAAGTCTGTCAGTTAAAGGAGGTCAAGGGTAATTTGACTGGATGTAAATAAAGCACTGGGGTCGTTGTTTGAGAGGAAGTTATGTCTTAATGATATTTATACTGCTCACAGGCCTGTGGCTGTCGTGAGGAAACACAATAAACACACCTGGCAACTGATGTCAGGCCAGCATCCTCTCATCACTCAGCTGATCACCAATGCTCAGATGTTCCATCAGTAAACAAGCTCACAGCACAAATAAACACACGGCCGCTTGATGACATCACCAGAACCAGAGTGTTTGCTCTGTCCCAAGCATGTCTGAACGCACACAGAACACACACACACACACACCCCCCCACACACACACACACAACCACACCCCCACACACATACCGTTACCCCACACACACACACTATGATGCACCAGAGCAGAGAATGGGCTAACCTACTCATAAGCAGCAGTGAGAGCAGGATTGTGAGTTTGCTCTGTCCCAAGCATGTCTGAACACACACACACACACACACACACACACACACACACACACACACACACATACGCTCAACCACACACCCACACACACATATCCCCGCCCAGTACTCATGGAGCCCCTGCAGACAGACAGCTCAAAGGACTGACTCAGGGAATCAGCGCTTCCTGGCTTTGTGTTCAACTGTTCCACTAAACGCTCCACTTCTACCTAGAGAGACTGTCAAAATGCTCCACATTTGCATGTTATGGTAAAGTGCTCAACATAGCCAGCTTCCCAGAGTGCAGAGAGTGAATGTATTGAAAGTGGTCATACAAACAGCCAAACACATTCATCAAACTGTCACCAGCAGTGGTAGTGGGCCAGCCATCCACTTGGGAAGGCCACAAACTTAACACTGGTCTCTGGCCTCTCTGTCCATGCCAGTGTCTCTTTGTTAATGAATCACCCCATAGCACTTGACTGTGCTCTGCTGTGTAAGGGAGACTCACTCACTCCACACAGAAGGAGACAGGCAGATCCACTGGGCCTTGGGCCAGGAGAGGAAGAATATTAATCCAGGACTTTCAGGTCCAGCCATTCGGAAGCTGAAACAGGCAAGCAGCAGGATTACACTCATGGGAATATCGGAAGATTACAATCAGAGCAACCCTATTTTCCTGATGGCTTCAACGCTAACTGAGATGGATTGGTTTTGGCAGTGCTGTGCACACCATACCAACTGGATACACAAACAATCTGTTCAGCGTTAGTGTTACTTCACTGGATCAGCCCATCATAAGGGGAAGTTATTCAAAAACTTGGTTACGGTCTTTCTTTCACAAAATATTAATATAGTCATATCCATACTGGTATGCACCAACGTCATTTTATGATAAAATTAGTTTGGCAAAAATGACTCCATTGTAACATTTTGTCAGGAGGTCATAAGATTAGATAAGGTAGTACTTTATTTATTCTGTAGGAAATTTAACGCACTAATTTATTGAATCAAATTCTTTGGCACTAGTACTTTTAAAAACACATTTCTGAGTCTCAATCTATGTGGAAAGGGCGTTTAATCTGGGTATGCAGAAATAATCTGTACGCGTCATCTTTTTCCACTATGTTTAGGAGTTTACATGCCAGGCTAAACATTCTCACTCAAATTAAAGGCTCACAGGCTGATTTGCCATTTTACTGAAATATTGTTTACCCATATCTAAATCATGCACAACTCTGCCATTTCTGTGGCTTTTCAAGATAATGTACTTAAAATCTGCTCCTAATCCTAAATAGTAGTAGTTGTAGTTTAACACCGAACACTGTGGCAAAATGCTGACTTAAAGGAAAGTATCGGAGTGAATTCAAGCATAGCCCTGTTGAAAGAGCTTGCTAAATGCACTAGTTAGCGAGTGGAACAAAATAATTTGGAACAGCATAGACCGATTGCGAACACAGAAGTGAACAGGCACTTTACACTGAATCAATGGGACCTGACTATTTGAAGCCGAAAGTAAGATCTGAGGTGCCGTTGACTCAATGTAAAGTGTTTCGCGTTCGTGTTAGGTCTATGCTGTTCGAAATTCTTTCATTTCATGCGAAATATATTGCTGTTAGAAGGCTCGTGCAGCAGGGCTATGCTTAAACTTACTCCGGACTTATACTTTAAGGTGCTCATTTATTACACCATTCAACTTCACTGACAATAAAACAGAGTAAATAATAGTTTATGTGTAGAATAAGATACTTATGGGATTGCCTAAAGCACCAGAAAGACTGGCTGAGGGACTGTTGAGGCTTATTATCTTGGGACTGGGTTACAGTTAATTAAGTATCAGTCAATAGTTTCCACTAGGGGGAGGCAGTGGTCACCCCATAGCCAATCAGTAGATCATCATTATCTACATTGGTGTGGTGACTGCCATCCTTGCCAGCTGTCCCTGTCTCTCTAGAAGCTTCTTCAGTCATGAACAGAGTGAATAATCAAAATGGAGAGAACAGAGAGGTGAAAGAAAAAAGAAAGTGATGACCAGATGAATATAATTCAATTTGGCCCTTTGTTACGGCCCCTCTGTTGTTCCCCATCGCAGTGCCTTGCACACTTCTGCTAAACCAACTGCGCTGTATTTAAGGAGCGTCTGGTTACAGAGTATTCCCTGGGACGGGCAGCGGCCCCGCGCGTGTGTGCGCAGCCAAAGCTGTAAATTGCTGCAGCGCTGCGATCCTCTGACACACGGCTCTCTCCTGGGCCGCACAACATGTAATAAGAGAATGGCTGAAGCCGCATGGCGTAATTGAAGCCTCTGCTTTAGCGATATGACAGTGGGCTTGTGGTATGGTGATCAGCAGCGGGCTCTGATTGAGCCGTCACACACCTGCGGCCGCCCCGGGGGGATGGAGCAACGGGGTCCTGGTAAGAACATCGCCCTGGATGGAGGTGTCAGCCAAAGGGAGTAAATGCAGTCAGCACCAATCTCCACGGAGCAGGGGCCCACTCTGCTCTGCTCTGCGGGGATACCAGGGTGCGAGGCAGGCGGTGACAAACGCAGGACTCGTCGTACAGTCAGCCTCAGACGCAGGTGCCACAGCAGGGCCATGTCTCAGAGTACACAGTAAAGGGAGTTCAGAAACCTGCAGGGAAACATATAACACAGGTTAAGCAGAATACAAACCTCTACAGCGCATAGGAAAGAAAAGGAAAGGACCACCTCCTCTCACAATGCTTACTTGTAGCTTTCCTGGGGGGTTGGGGGGAATACTTCGACAAAGTAGACAAGAGCAGGCTAGACGGTCAGTGAGGTTTTCTCTTCATTGGGGAGAAACGGCTCCATCAGACGTAAATGAACTTGCCATACCTCCGCACTATTGGCTAATCATGTCCTTAGAGGACAGTAAACAGCTGTGAGAACGCAGGTGCAGGAGAGAGAGAGAGAGGAGGGGGAACAAACACCTCACCTGACTGCCTCAGCCCACAGTGCAAACACTACATATGCACACACAGTCAATAATATCTCTCTTCCACAAACCTCACAAGTCTCTGGGATGCAATGCTGGGGATTTACAATTAATTTGGGCTCATCTGGACGGACAGAGTGTCATTCTGTCTGTCCGTCCCTCTGCTGCTGCTGACAGACGAGTGTGAACTGAGTTAAACAGACTGAAAGAGCCCTCTGGGTGAGGCTCTTAATCTTAGGGGGAAATGGCTAAAACAAATGCTGCCTGTGGCTCAAGCCCATGGAGTCAGAATGGGACAGCTGTGAATGCAATGTCACCAACCTGCTTAATGGGCCAACACGCAAGCACGCACCACACACACACACACACACACACACACACACACACACACACACACGGGAGAGAGAGAAGTAGTGACCTCCCGTCACCCCAAAACCACTGTGCACTCATGAAAATAATCTGCAGAAGCGTTGAAACAATCCACCATTTCACCTGGAAATATGTGAAGTGACACAAATTACCCAGAGGCATTTACAGACTTGCACTGTATTTGACACACAAAATATAAATATTTCAACAATGTTTTAATACATTAATGTAAAACACAGAAGTATAAATAAATAAATAAATAAATGAATACAATTTCATAAATAAATAAACAAAGTCATCACATACAAGAATTTGCAACAACATTTACACATCTGATATTTTTACACATCAAGTAGTGGAAACTGCTGGGGTGGAAACAGCCCACTTGTACTGATTGGTAAAAGCACGAGTCCTCTTGAGTCCTGCACATGCAACAAACACACATCAAAAGCTCATCAGGGGTCCTGGGGCGCTCCGCGGCCTCATCTTTCTCCTCCTCTTCTCTTCTGTGGCACACAAGTGGCATCTCTCTGCCCTCATACGCCTTCAGGCGGGCCCCTTTCTCCGCCCAAACAGCACATGGCACAAGTGCTAGGGCAAAGCTCTGAGGGCACTCTGTGTCTCTCTCTCGTTGTGACAAACAAAATTAGAATATAAAAAGCAGCCGGTGCACAGCACTGGAGTCAGGCATGGTGAGAAGTCTGCAGATGTCAGTCAGCCATGATACCATGCTATGGTTAAGTGATGAAGAGTGGTTTGGAGTCTGTGTGTGTGTGTGTGTGCCCATGTGTGTTTGTGTTTGTGTCATTGGGGAGGGGGGCGGAGCTGAGGTAGAGAAAGAGGTGGTAGGGCTGGGTATTCACACAAACAGCCCCCCTCTCCAGTTCCAGATACAGCTTGATTTCCAGGCCCATGCTGAGGCCAACTTTAATCCCACTTTATCCAAGAGAGGCGCGCTGTCAGATCTGGAGTGAGCGGGAGACAAAAGCAGGGCAAACATAGGGCTTTAGCTACATTTTAATGATCATTTAACAAGTCTGGGGCCTCCCACACCTGACAAAAGGGACACATTCAGCCATTAAAGCTCTCCTCCAGCTGAGAGGGGGCACCCTGAGAATTGCTTAACTAAAACTACACAGTGCCCATTGAGGCCCGGTAAGAATACTTGTGTAGGAGGGAGAAAAAAGCCTTAAAGCACAAGAGCAAAGGGCCGGACAGCTGGGAATAAAGCACACAAGAAACCAAAGCACCAAGAGACTGTTTAATGCCATGCTACACCTCTAAGTGGAGTGTTTGGGCACAACAAACACTATTCACAATTAATGAGATAGCAGGGTTGTTTGGAGTGCTTCTAGGTTTTGTTCCATGCACACTGCAACATTCAAACACAACCTTTTTAATATGTGAATTTAATAAGGGAATATTATCTCCAACTAAAAACAATTATACTGCAATTATATCCATTTTACACAAATCAAATCAATACTTTCATGATAACTATAACAAATAGGCCTAAAACTCAATGACGAGATTGATGCATTATTTGCTAAATGAATTTTACCTATAGGCTACAAATTCCAAATTGAAATGGTACGATATTTACACAATTAACTTACCACTAGTATTCCAGATCGCATTGGTCTGGTTCTTATAGCCGTTTTTCATGCATTCGTCCACATATGACTTGGGGTCACAGCCCGAGATGAGGATCTCCCGCAGAAGGGCGATGTAAGCGATGGCGAGTCTGAGCGTGTCAATTTTCGACAAGCGCTTCTCATAGGGAAAGGTGGGAACATGACACCGGAGCTCCTCAAATGCTGAATTGATGCTCAGCATCCTCTTCCTCTCCCGGATGTTGGCCGCGTGTCTCTGCACCTTGTAAGGGTGATGGGATGCCAGACGTCGCTGCCTGCGCTTGTTGATCTCCTGGGGCTCGTCCAGTAAGGAGCTGTCCACTTCAGCACCGGCCTCCGGTGGAGGGGACTGAGAGTCTAGATCGGTAAAGGTCAGCTGAGCATCGGGAAACACGGACTGACACCCAAAAGAGGACCATGGAGACAGCTGTCCCACTGTGCCGCAGTCGAAGAGCAAACTGTCCAGCTGAGACTGAAATTGAAAATTCGGGTCCATCTGACCCCAAAAAGCGAAATCTGCGGTGGCATCTTGGTCGAAGTCAAAAAACATATCCTCCATGTCAAAGCAAGCCGAGAGCTGGACGAAACACTACTTTAGGCTGCTTAGACAGTTCTATCTCATCACTTGGTTCTGTGCCACGTAAACTGAGGTTTGTCATTACCAGCAGGTTTTATAGTCCACCTGAAAGCCGTGGGCCTGGACAGTTGCGCAGGGGGGCATGGGGGATTAAACAGTCTCGAGGCCTCTCGCTGCAGGGTGCGTGCGCCCAGTCAAAGGACTGAAAAGGAGCTCATTAGGACACGTGCCCTCTCCTAATGGATCACTCATTGCCATTTGAAAAGGGAGCTTAGACACAATGGACTAAGTTGATCTCCAAATAGGCAGAGAGGAAAAAACACACGTGTCCGATTATGAAGTTCGTTTAAGTTGCTTCCCATAGCTTATTGGGCTGCAAGTGTGCCAATATTTACAAAGGAGTCCTGTTTGGCATTTAGGCTACTGTCTGAATTGCTATCTCTCAGTCTTTGACCAATGTCCACCTCGTTCCCAGTCAGCTATTGAGCAAATATTTCGTTTCTATAGTTTCTAGCTTACGTTATAAGACACATTATTCATTTATGGAAAGGCTACTGATTAACCCATGCAAACCCGCTAATTAATCGAAAGCAAATGTCTTCCGTAACTATTAATTTCACTGAGCTAGTTTCGGAATGGAAGTTTAAGAAAGTTTTGGAAAATTCTGGCAATACGTCTCTGGTCCCGAAGGATGTGACCATAGCCACCTGTGGTCATACAATACTCATAGTCCTTTTGAAAACTTTTGTTCTGTTAGTTACAATGTCATTAACATTATTAAACCTGTAAAACATATCCCTCATTTCTATTCTATTGAGTGCAATGTCAATGTCATAAATTTGTTAACACCTAATCATTTAGGCATAGCCTATTTGTTTCTTTGTTTGTTTTGTTTTGTTTTTCGTTTCAATATCTATAAGTTATAGTCTGCGCAGTCTGTTGGTTAATATTCAATTGTACTTCTATACAAAATTATTTTAAAATGCCAATAGGGGATATTTCTGGTCGGTGTCCAAAAATGTCTGAAATGTTTTCTAAGAACGTCCTATATGTGGACTTTATCATAATTATGTAGAAAATGGTAGCCTATGGGCTTTCTTAGATATCGCATGACAATAATGACGTGTAATTAATGAACTGACTGGTTTGATGTTTTTGTAACCCCCTCAGTCAGTGGAGTCTTGTTACCACAAGCTGTAACAGAAATTGAAAGCGGAAAAGATTGATTAATGCTTGTTTTCTATTAAGACCGGCATCGCATATTTACACAGGCTATCCAAGGTATATTTGAAGGGGTGGATACAAGAAGCAAGGCGGAAATGTTGACTAATTACAGGGTCTAAATACATAGTGACACTCGAAGACCCCAGCGCCCTTGGTCTGCCTGTCCTCGTGTTAGCCTACAATCAACATTCTTTTTATTTCTTTAAGATAGGCTGCTGTTATTTTTTGCATTATTCTACATTACACTTTAAGTTACACTTAAACCATTTTTCTTGCTTCTATCTATGTTTCGCATTAAACAGCAGTCTAGCATTTCAACATAATAGCATAGCCAATATGCATGAACATCATTACCGTCATTTAGTTGCATTATTCTTTGATAAATGTGGGAGGAAATAAAGACTTTGTTTTTGCTGAAGGATTTCTGAGGAGCGCTGTCAGATCCTTATGCTCAGCAGACACCCCTCGGTCACGCGCAGCTGACGCGTCCGTTGAAACACTGTCAAACACAGTCTCAAGTCGTTCAACAACTCGTTGATATTCAGATGAGCCATGCTCTTAAAACATCTGTTCAGATAACAGACTATTGCAACTGACAGATTCTGTGCAACCTGAATTGATTTAAAAGAGCAACAAAAAAGATAGAGCTGAATGTTCAAAATTACAGTTCAAAATTACATTCAGTCGCGCTTGAGCAGGCTGTCTGCAGCAAAAGGTCTTGGAATCAATGTGTGATCACATCTGCAAGCAATTAGTGTCTGGGTTTGAAGTCCTTTCGACTTGGGAGTTATTTTCATGGTAACAAAAAACTTAGAGAAAATATCAAATTAAAATTATTTATCTTACACCTGTTCTTTGAAGTTGTAAAATAGTTTATGAATTTTACATAAAAGACCAAACCCTATTATCTGATTGGAACACCAATACTATATTCTGTACCAATTCTGTACAAACTATTTCAAGGCCATCACTTTACAATGTCACTCCATAGCCAACAATATTTGCCAAACTGCCGGAAGAATGGAGATTATTATTACTTATATGATTATTATGACTTATATCAGATGTAGACATGGCATGATAAGGTGGGATTAGATTTGATGTGCTAATAAAGAAACACCATTTTGGTTCCATCAGACACCTAAAGCTATCAAAGCCATAATGATGATATTGACCTGTTACATTCACACTGTTTGCATTTGCCTCTGTAGTGCAACAACTGAATTCATGTTGTGATGTTGATATGTGATCGTTTGGGCCAGTCTGCCAGCTCACCAATGGCTTACCAGTCATCTAAGTTTCCACAGACAGTCATTGTTTACCAAACTGACAAATCAGTCACATGGGGCCTGAAAAATATCAACATGCAACCACATCCACATGCATTGTGAAAACAGAAAAAAACTGGGTCAGTGTGACACATCCAGTACAACTCCCAGAGGGGAACGTTCCGGTCATAATGTTATCTCAATCTTAAAGCTATGTGTAGGGTCTCCTGGAATACTATTACTTTTGACTCAGCTTGAACACCGCTTCTATTCAATACTGTGACCACACATGGTAGAATGTGATATTACTGGAATGGCAGTGCAAAGCAAGTTAATACACAATATTTTTGACATGACGTCAACAATGCTTTCTTATTGTCTTCATATGTCATTTTTGGACATATTAACTAACAAGTCTAGCATTCAGCTAAGTAAATAGCCAGATAGGCCGTCCATGGGATGCAGCCAGTCATGACTAAAGGTTCAAGGGCTTTGTGTGCGCGCTAGATGAATACAGTACTGGGGTGGGGTGTGAGCTGAGAGATGAGGTGTGCAGTCCCCTCTCCCTCTCTGTGGAGTAGAGTAGGCCTGCAGGTGTGTCACCTCTGAGAGAAGACAACGGCGTCAGCCATGCACTCCTCATCTCATTAGAACTAGGGGACACTTTCCACTCCTCCCCATTCCCCACCATTCCCAAAGCCATTATGGCCCCTGTCTGGAAAAGGCATCATCCACATAAAATCTGCTAGCATAAACATTCCTCCAAGGGGAAGTTTCAGCCTCTGAGCAGCTAAGGAAAGAGATGGGAAGGTCCCCGCCACTGCCTTCGGAGGCAACAATCTCCGGAGGACCCCAAACTTTCCCCTGCCTCATAAGAATATGCCCTCTCTCTCTCTCTCTCTTTTCCTCTCTCTCTCCCTCTCTCTGTCTCTTGCCGTCACTCTCTCACCCTCTCTTCCTCCTCCTTTCCCTCTCTAGGAGAGCCGGAGGGAGGATGTGGGGGAGGGGTGTTAATTGTTTCAGCAGATCCCCGCGATGCTTGCGACAGAGCCATTGTGGAGATCCGTGGTTCAAGAGGTCAAAGCTCTCTGGCTCTGGAGTGTCTGGAGTGACGCTAGAGCCCATGGAGAGACGGAGGTGTTTCACCTCCAGATGACAGGCTTGGAAGATGGTCCATTGGAGAGAAGGCTGTTGACAGGCCAGATGTGAGTGAGTAAGGTCCTCTGCCCCCTTATCACTCAATGGGATAAAGAGCCGCAGTCACAGTGTCCTATGCACAGCACAGGTGCAGTCTGCTCTCTGGAGCGGGACAGAACAGTTACAGGTCTTCAGAGGTCAGGCTGTAAAGAAAGCAAGGGGACATGTTAGAGCTAATGATTGGCCCTTGTTTGTCTTGTAACTGTGAGCCTGTAAATTGTGGTTTTGTCACTTTCAGTTCTCCATGGAAAACAGAAGAAACTGGTTGGGAAGGAACAAAAAAAGGGGGAAAGCATTTGGACAGGCACTGGGAGACAAATCAGCTAAGGACCATGAATACATCACTCAGCAGCTGATGGCCTGACATTGGACTGTTCTTACCAGCAAACGCAAGGCTCTGATGTCTTTTGCATTTGCAAAGGCACACATGTTTCCAGATTTGCCCACACATTAAAAACAAATTAATCCTCTCACACACAATGTTCTCATTAAAACAAGTCAAAACAAAAGTCTGTGACGGGATAAAAAGCATGGATGAATTTTATACATAGATTTGACATGCTTCAAATGACATAATTTGCATCATTATTATTTTATTTTTTTTGTTGCAAAAATGACAATTGCATGAGTCCACCCCAGCATTTGTGCAGCAGGTTAAGAATAGCCTGGCTAATTTAAGAAGCCCAAGTGTAATGTCAAACACATGGGCTAGAGTGGAGCGGGTGAATCCCTGCCTGGAGATGAAGGCATCCTCCATTCCCTGGTGAGAGTGGCCTGAGCAACAGGGGTTATGAGTCAGTGTGCATAAGCCATCAGCCTGCTGCGGCAGACACATAGGAGCCTGAGCGCTGAGCACAATGGAACTCACGGCACCATTATCCTTCATCTATGTCAGGTACAGCGGCCAAAAAACGAGCCGACATAAAACGCTTTGCTCCAGCAGACGTGTCGCTAAATAGAGGAGGGGAGCCTTGAAACTGAGCCTCTCACACAACGCAATTTGCCCATGTCGTGCAAGGGAGGTCCTAATTCACTTTTATGGCTGTAGATTTTGTTTCCTCATTCTTAAGGTCACACAGAGGTAATTCACCAGGAGGGTACATGACTTTTCTTGGACTTCCTAGAAAAACATGATTTCTAAACGGGCTCCAAAACAGCCTAACATGGTTTAGTGAGGACATAATGTATGTACTACAGCAAGATCCCCCTCAGAGTTCTTTAGCCTATGCCAGTGCTACAGGGCTAACCTGTCCATTGTGCAGGGGCAGGGGTACTAAAAGGAAGAGTCAGACGTGCAAAGATAAAAGAAGAAGAGTAAAAGTAAGGTCAGGCTGTTAAACATATAGAGGCACTGTTCAAAGGCAGACCATCTGACAGAGTAATATCCCCCATCAATCATTTCCTCCATGACGCTGGTAAGTCCATCATCTTCTTTCAAAATGAATTTCATTGTTTTGTTTTTTTTAAACACCACACCAGCCGGTCTTTCATACTGTTAATTCTTCACACATTTATGACACACAGTCTATTTTGAGTGATCAGTTTTAAAAGAGAGAATGATTAACAGTTGAAAAGACAAAACTCTGCACAATAATCTATGCTCTGCAATGATTCTAAATGACCGTTTAACTAAATATAATAAAAACTCTCCATTTGCAAAACACTGTCAACATTACACAGTCGGTCTTCGAAAACATACTTTTTGAAGTTCAGACATGTTTTTTGTCCTCTGTGAGAACAGGTTTTGAATCTTCTCAGACCATGCAGATGTGAGCTTTTTTATGTCTGCTTGAGCTGTCAGCCTCGCTGTCACCCACCCACCCATGCATATATTAAAGCCCAAAGCCAGCCGAAGCTTTCAAAGCACTTTAATAAAAAGCAATAAATTAATTCAACCTCTCAAAGAGAGAAGCCACACAATTCCTTGTAACCAAAGGCTGGAAGCATCTGAAAGCAATTTGGAGCCCTGGTTTCCATGAAAAGGACAATTTGCTGGGTAGCCATGCCAGGTCTGGGAGAGAGAGAGAGGTCCCGAGAGCATCCAGCATGTGGCCCAGCGCCAGCTTGTTTACCCATCTCTACCCAGGAGTGCAAACGCTGGCAGCAGATATCCGCAAACAGCAGTGAAGGACACGCAGGCCCTGTGTGCCGCCGGAGACAGGTTTCTCTACATCATCTCTTTTTTACTCACCCAAACCTCCCCCCTATTTCCTCCTCCTCCTTCTCCTCCTCCTCCTCCCTCTCTCCCCCCATCCCCGCAGACATTTCCAAACAAGAACCACTGTCCTACTGTTTACAAACCACTGGCAGACAGGCACACACACAGAATGCCATTGGGCAGCACCCCGGCACGCACTTAGTTCCAGGCATGCACATAACGGTTCCCTGGTGGATGTCAACGTGAACGGTGCGCTGGCTAAGCCAAAACCCCAAAATACCTTGTTAAAAGCAGGCAATCTCAACAGGAAGGCAGCAAGCTTGGAGTCCCTGTGCTGGCACAAAAAGAACAAAGAGAACCCCCCTGAAGGCAACTATACAAGTATAATTGCTAAATGCAATAACCTTTGAGGCTTGGAGAAGAAAGGTCATAGCCATTGCGGCATCGCTTCTATTTTACATGGTGAGAGAAAACAGTAAAATGTAAAAAGGTCGTCTCTGATGCACGACTATGAGCTTTTCTGCTGTTGGGACAAATGAGGGAAAACTGCGTCTTGGGCAATAGATGCGGGATCAAAGTAGAGCGAGACATTAAGACTTAGACAAATATGAAGGAATGGCAATGAAATGCAATCTCCCTGAAGTGTGCACTCAGAGCCGTTCATTTGAAAGCAAAGCCCTTCTGCGGCTCCAACCGTCAGCTTTTCATATGTCACAGAATGATGTGTTTTCCCTCCATTTGCATGGCCGGCAAATTGAATTGTTTCATTTAGTGCAGCTGAAAGCATGTGCAGAAGGTGTTGTAGCTTTTCCCCTGCGTTTTAAGTCCTGCCAGCACATTAAGGCCTAATCCTTTAGTTGCTCCAGAACAACGCTGCTTGGAAGGAAATGCACGGTACGAACAAGGGGGAAAAAAACAACCCAAAACAAAAGATTATAAGAAACAGATCACCCAACATAAACACTAATCAGAGGAGCATAGAGGCAGGAAATAAGATGAAAGTGCGTCCATGAACTCGACTCAGATCAATGAATCACCGCGTTTCAAGATGCATGGGGAGCAGCAAGTGGAGCCGGACAGACAACAGACACTCCAAGGCCTCTTCCTTGGCCTGCAGGATGCCTGAGGAAGCACGTCTCTCTCCCCCTTCCCCCTGCCGGCCCCTCGCTTTGGCTCCGAGTGCGTTTCGGAATCACGAAAGGGTAAGTCATCCCTCTCCTGTGCGCCTCGAGGGCACAGGTCAAACAGAGAAAAGCCTGGCTTGCCAGCGCTCTCTCCCTCTCTCTCCATGTCTCTCTCTCCCAAGGTCTTGGGATCTCAGCGGGATTGCGGGTGAATCGCATGGCAGAGAGCCTGGGAAGATTTGAAGAGCTGTCAGATCTGCCAGAAGCCCCTTGTATGAGAGCTGGCGTTTCTGTACGAGCACCTAAATAACAGACTATGGCCAGCGCATTCACATGCTGTTCAGCGTGAAGGGTGCACCATCTACTCTCTCTCTCTCTCTCTCTCTCTCTCTCTCTCCCTGTCTTTCTCAGCTGCTGTGCTGTGATGTTGAGTCAATCCATTGTCTAACAATTGTTTCCACTGCATGAGTGTCACAGGCTGAGAGGTCGGTGTGGAATGTGTGTGGGTAACCTAACATTCAGCTCCACAGCAATACTGACATGAGGGGCTGAAATCATTCCGACTCCATCCGACCAGGGTGAGAACAAACCCTTCCAAAAACAGGATGTATTAAAAAGGAACCACAGCTACAAAGAATGTGTCCAAATAAGCTCTCCGGCTATGATTTCAAGCTCAGTTTCATGAGGAATGACAGTTCGTCTGGTCAAAAACATCTTTTTGGAGACTTGCGAATGTCCTTTGAAACCCAAGCGTGACTGTTTCGAAATAGTCACTACCAGTTGAGTGGAACAGCATAAAATGATGGTACAAACTGAATCCATATAACCATCCAGTAAAGATGTATCGGACGTCCCCACTGATTTGGAGAGTCTGTTTGAGTATATTTCCGATAAAATATATCCCCTTCTCTCCAGGCGGGATGGACACAGGTATATGAGGATGTCATTCACTGATGCTCTGGTCCGCGACTCTCATTTCCCAGTTCACCTAACCTTCCTGTGTCGGCAGGAAGCTAGCGCAGGTCCGCTGGGAGGCACGCCGGCAGGACTTGGCAGCTCCAGTGGCAGTGTGCGTGGATCAGCAGGGCTTGGCCAGGGCCAACTCTTTCGGGGGCAATGAAAAATAATTTCCTCCTGAAAAAGCAGCATGAGGGAGACGTCTTGGCCTGGGCCCGAGGAACATGAGCCATGCCGGAGGAATGCACGGATGATTGTGACTGTCAGGCTTAAATGTCAAAGACAGACGGCCATACTGAATATGCATGCCATGGAAGTGTTTACCCAACCTTGATTACCATATGAAGGAATTTCTCTGTTTTTTTCCCTCCTCCCAAAGAAAAAGCCCCACAGGCCCATTCAATGCATGGATTCACAGCCCCTCGAGGAACAGACAGGAAACATATTTGGAGGAGGAAGAGAAAAAAAAATAAAATGAGCTGTTATTTAAAGGGGCTATGCAAACTGACTAGCTATTGGCTAGCAAGCTACCATGATCACTATGAATAGACCGCATGGCAGAGATTTATGTCAATTAAAAACACATATAAAATATCACATTAAAATTTACTATGGTTTACCCACACCTGAGAACCCCACATTACGAAAAAAAAAAAAAAAAAAAAAAATTGTTCATCGTGTCACAAAGTGTTGAAAGTGTTCAAAGTATTGAAGTGATGCTGCCATCAATTGATCTGAGCTTTTTAGTAGGACTGGGCTCATATACTCAGGTTCATGGTAGTCGCCCACTTGCTTAAAATATTTACACAGGCCATATGCAGAAATTTTGAGCTTAATTTAATCTGATTTAATTTAATCGTCAATGTGATGGTTCTATAACATGTTATGCTCTCATTGTTGGCCGATTTGATTCCAACTAGGTGATCTGGGTGGAGATAGGGAAAGTGCATCAAATAGCCAAGTAGGGGCAGCTCTGTAGAGGAAAATCTGAAACTAAATATTGCTGCCCGGCTTGTTCATAGACACAGCAGAGATATGTCACTTCCCAATGCACTGCACTCAAAATGACATCTCTCAGGCTCCGTTGGCTCATATATGCATTACGTAGTATATACAGTACAGTAAGCATACTATTCTTGGAAACAGCCACAGACATGGGCAGGGCAACCAGTAGCCTGTGGGGTTGTGGAGGGGGCAGAGCAGACTCCACCTGCACTCCTCATCAGTCTCTGCCCTGGCCTTACCCACATAAGGGGTGTCTGGGGTGGGGGGAGAGTGGGTGAGGACCTCTCTACCCCGCTTAGCCAGGCCCCTTCCCCTTAACCGTGTGCCCTCGTCTCCTCCCCGAGTCAGCCTGGTGTTATTGTAACCTCCGTGACCTCTAATGGAGATCTGTCAGTCGGCAGTAATAGACCTGGAGGAGAGGCTGAGTGGCTCTGACAGATCAGATCTGAGCTGCACTTTTGGAGCCACAGAATTTGGCCCACAGTTAAATCAGCTGGACCTTTTAACATTGGAAAAGTACCAGCGTGGAAAGAAGTGGTTCATGCCATCACTTTTAAAAGGGATTGTCCGTGCTCACCACTGGATGCTTCTCATTTTATTCCAGCGCAAGGAGAACTGATCAGCAGCGCTTTTATTGGGCAACGGCAGAGTGAGTCTGCCGCCGGCCGCCAGAGAAGACAATGCCAGAACACGCTCCCATCAATCTATCAGTGCCAGAAGCCTTCAAAACACTTCAAGAGCGATAACAACAGAAAGAGAAGGATATGGATACGATTGCCTGCAACAATAACCTTGACTGATGCCCTTACAGTAGATCCAGGCTTTAGGTCACAGTGAAGCCCTCATACCCTGTGGAAGGTGTGCGTGGTGGGGCCTTGTTTAGCACCGTTCCCACATACCCATGGGCTCACATAATGTTGCCAACTTCAAAGGGCCACTTGAAAGACAGCGATATCGCTTCAACAAAAGAAGTAACTGCCAGGTTGCCAGCAAATCGGGTCAATGTGGTTCTTATTATTTGATAAGCATCCCATATTTTCCGAGGTATTTTAATGGTGTAGAAACTATGTGTTTCAAGGCTGGCCTTTGGACTGTGGTGGAGGGGGAAAGGAGTCCTCACACAGCAGAGGTATGGCGGCCCAGTAGATCTTGATTAGGCAATGACACACCCAGCAGGAGTCTTTGCTGACCAGCCACTGGTCCACTGCAATAGCAGCATGGACTTCCTCCTCCTCCTCCTCCTCATCCTGATGTGCTGGTATTCATTATGCCGTCATCTCCCATCACTCAAAGCAGATCATCCTCAGGTCTGGCCCCAGTCATTTTCCATCATCATGCCAGAGACGACCGGCGTGTGTGTGTGTGTGTGTGTGTGTATTGTTTCAGGCCCTGTGGAACGCCAGCTGTCATCCTTGGCCCAAACTTGACCTGAGGTTGTGTGTGCGTGACCCTGCTGTAGCTCAACAATAGAGGATATACACAAAGCAAAGATCAATTACATGGTGACGGCTCCAGTCAGAGGACATTAGTGTCACTGCCACGGCGTGGAGTGGAATGTCACTCTGGACTGTAGAGCAGCCAGCCTAGAGAGTCACAGAGAAGCCCTCGCCGACAAGCCATCAAGCATCTTCAGTGTTCTGTTTGTGCCATCGGCTCCTCTTCCCATCACGTTCCCTGTCTCTCAGGTCACAGCAACATACAGTGTTGCCATTCACTGCAGCAGAGAGAGGCAGACCGCAAGTCCAACCATACCATTCACGCTAAAAAAAAATACGCTTTAGATCATTTACCGACATCAGAGTTTGTTTGGAAGATGAGTTATTGACTTATCCAACTGGTATGTCCTCTGCGGTAAACACAAAGGCCCACACGGAGTTTCTTCTCTTGAGGAAACTGTCATACAGTGAGTCTTTTGTTTCGGAGCGAAGATTCAGTGTGGCTACACCAGCCTGAGAGACAAACCTCATGTACCACTTGTGTTGGATACGCAGTCCTCTCAGAGTCAAACAAAGAATCGAAGGGAGGGAGGAGGGGAGGGGAGGGGGGGCAAGTACAATGTTGATTTTTATCCCTAAATCTGGAATATGTATTTTCCCACTAAGTGAATGCATTTCCTGTGACTAGAGGGGTCTGCAAATTCATATTCGTTTCGGGGGAAATTAGTCATGCTGCGGTTTTCTTTTTTCACGAAAGTCTGAAAGGCTTTGATCTGTTGTGAAATAAATCTAACAAGTCAAGTAACGCTGCATAGTCTCACCCACTGGGTTTCTTAGACCCTCTTCATCCTCACTAAGTCATTTTCTTCTTCTTCTTCTTCAAAGAAAATGTATTGTGAAATCCAGAATGTTTCTTTTTGCAAATCGACTGTTAAAACGACTGCACCAGCGAATCGTAGAGCCGGACGCATCATGCCATAAGTATGCAGTGCGTGCAAAGTCTCAGTCTGGTCCAGCTTTTACCCAGAATTCCATGCGTTGGCCTTGGGGGACATCTGAGCGGGGAACAGAGTACAAATCAGGCCTGAGAGAAAAAGACTGACATGGCATGGGTGATATATATACAGTATGTATATATATGCGTGTGTGTGTGTGTGTGTGTGTGTGTGTGTGTGTGTGTGTGAAATGGTGACAGACCAGGACCTCTCAGCTGTGAGCGTAAATGAAGCAGGTTAAATCAGTCCCCTGTGCAGGCTGGGGAAGGGTGAGCGGAGCGGAGGGGAGCAGAGGGGGGGTTGGAGCGCACAGCTGTGATGGGAGATGGCTTTATAGAAGCACCGCCGCCGCCGCTCAGCAGACCCTGCTCACCAAATGTTCCAGCGCAGGCAGGCAGGCGCTCCGGCCTTGATGGCGTTACAGGCTTCCTGGTGGCCTGCATTTCATAATTGTCATACACTCATGCCAACATCTGGGCCTGCCTCGGAGACCCCCACATACATGCTGGGACCCACACGCAGCCACACACACACACACACACACACACAGGCTCACTCTCACTCGCTCACTCACTCACCCGAAGGCTTCATAAACAGACTGCATTGTGAAAAAAGGTTTAGCGTGAGCTTTGAGGGCTGGAGCAGGGAGACTGAGGAAGGCGTGAGGTTGGGGCCCCGGCACCTCCACAGGGCTCAGTCAATCACAGACAGGCACGTGCTCACTGCTGACCCCTTCCTTCCTTCCCTGAGATACTGTACTGGACGCCGCTAGGATGTGGGATTTCTTTCACCCGCTTTTTCCCCCTTTTTTTCTTTTTCTTAGCTTTTTGCCTGTTTTATTTGAAAGCTGCTTTGCCCAGAAGGAATGGATTTGCAGGCCTGCTTTGATCCCCCCCCCCTCCTCTATGATTCTTTTATTTGTTTTAGCCACATCCTTTTCAGTGCCGCGCTCGGCAAAAGATGCTTTGAATTAGAGTATGGGGGTGGCGGGCAGGCGGGCGGGGGGACGGGGGTATGGCGCTCCCACTGCGCTCCGGGAGGCGATGCGGTAGGCCCTGGTACACCCCATAACTGCACTGCGACAGAAACGGCCACACCGTCATTGGCCATACAATGTTGCGTGTTGAGATTTTAAAGGCTGTATGTTTAGTATGTGTCACCTTTTTTTGTGGGACATCTCAGCTTGTATTCCTCCTGACAGACAGAGCGCTGATGATGAACAGAGTTTCTGATTGCGCAAAATAGGGGCATGCTTAGTGCGTTACTCTGTAGTCAACTCAATAGTTGCTCATTGATTTCTCCTGATCTCCTGATTTCTCAAGTAGAGAGGCCGTCATTACCTACGGGAAATGTAAGGAGCGATTACGTCATAGGTCACAGTCCCGACCTTTTCAACTTCCCGTATTTGGAGTCTTCCTGGGAGGTGAATCATTACTGAAGAGGCCATATCTGTGATCATAATTTAAGATCTGCATTCCATACCCCCCCAACCAGGCTCCTGTGTGTGTGTGTTAAGGATAAAGATTTATCATAGGATTTATTTTTGTCGCCATAATTGCCTCAAGGCAGGGCCTGTTTGGGACTGTCCTGACTCACTGAGGGAGAGAAGGAGAGGGAGAGAAAGTTGGAGAGAGGGAGAGAGGCAGAGAAAGAGAGAGAGATTGAGAAAGGAAGAGTGAGAGAGAGGGAGAGATAGAGACAGAGAGAGACAGATGGAGAGGCAGAGAAGTTCTTATGAGGTTTTTGCTGACTTGAGAGCTTTCTCTGCCTGCTGTTACAGTCTGGAGAATTCCTCTGCCTGACACATGTCACGCTCTCCTGGTTTCCAGATCCATTGGATGGCCAGTTACTGCCTACCAGCATGGAGAGTGCGTGCATGTGGGCACGTGTATGTGTGTGTGTGTGTGTGTGTGTGTGTGTGTGTGTGTGTCTGTACAGGAGTATGTCTGTGTGTTTTGGGCTGGGGGAGCGGACTATAAACAGACTAATTTCTCAATGGAAGTGACCCAAAGTCAGACAGTGACTAATGAAGCAAATAAATAAAATGTATAAATAGGTAGAGTAAATAAATCTGTCGGAGAAAGCAAAGCATTCGCCGAAACATCTGCCCCTGATCGTGGAGTCAACGGGAGAGAGAAGGGCGAGCGAAGCCAGGAGGCACACATGCTCGAGCGCCTGTACGGAAACGGGACTTCTTTATTCCCTGTGCACCCCCCAACCCCCCACCTATGACCCCCACTCCCCCATTGACACTGCAGTGAGTTATTGAAGCCCCCAGTATGTAGGGGAGATGACAGAGGAACTGGGTCGGTCGGCTGGGGGAGAGGGAGGGAGAGGCCCGAGACACTGGAACCTTGACTGTGTTTATCATGGCATGCTGTGCGTCCAGGCTTTCATGAGCCTGTGCTTTATGGCGCTGTCCGCATTTAAAGCTCTATACCTTTCCTGCCCGCCTCAAATGAAAGCCCATGATTTAGATCCACCTTAATACAAGTTCTTTTGATGGAAGCCATGTAATGAAATATACGCAGAGAGGGCCAATATATCAGCGCACAAATGAGCTGTGGCTGGACCAAAAAAGGTCCCAGAGTGCTGCATAGTAGATAGTGTATGTGTGAGAGATTACAATCCAAAGAGAGCGCTGGAGATACTCTACTGTACCACTGGCAGACTTGTGGCAGCATGCTTCAGTGACCTTGGCCATGGAGGGCTGCACTGCGTCACAGTGTTTAAACAGAGTGGCAGCTATGGTTAAACTAGCACATATGTACACTTCCATTCAGAACTTACACTATATATCCTAACTTCAGGAGCTAGTTAGCGTAGTAAGGAAACTGAAATAGTAAGGAAACTGCCAACAACTAACCCTCATTAGTTTCTTAATTAAATTTTAAGAATAAAAACACAGACCTTCAGTGCACTATACTGCTGCATTTGTTCATCTGCTGTAATATCAAGAAGCAAGTGCAGCATCGGACCATCTTGACTTGCCCCAGCAGACTAGCCCACTACCAGCTGTCTCTTATGGACATCCAGCTGGGCACAGCCCCCCTGACAGAGAGATAGACAGACAGAGAGAGAGAGAAAGAGAGAGAGAGAGAGAGAGAGAGAGAGAGAGAGAGAGAGAGAGAGTGGCAAGCGTGGAGAGGAAGCTGGTGCAGAACAGACCTGCGCTCACATGTGGTACACATTTTGACACTATAAACACACACACAACCTCCCTGGCAAACCTCCCACCCATCAAACACTGGGAGAAGAATAACAGAGTGGAGCGGAGCGCCCTGTTGCATGCGAAGCCCACCCCAGTCCGCCCCGCCTGCCCGCCCGCCATCCACCAGGCCCTGCCTTTATCAAAGAAATATGGCGGCCATTACTGTAGGATGTGGAAGCGCGTTGCGATAAATAAAAAGGCATCAGGAGTTGAAATGTTTATGCTTGGAGTTAGAGGGGCGTAATTGGAGCAGGACTCTGACCGGCTCAGTTTCCCCCTAGAGCTCAGACAGAACAAAATACACAAAGGCAATTAGCAGCTACTCTGCCTTCACCAGGCCCTACCACACACACACACACACACACACACACACACTCTCACACCGTGGGCCCATTCCCGTCTCCTGTTTATCTGAGCCGGTCTGAAGCAAAATAAAACACTGCATGTTTATGATAGCGCGGGTGATTGCACAGAGGGGCCTCCACGGAGTCTTTGGCAGAGTCACTGACAGCGTGGCCTGGAGGGAGCTGCAGTAATCAGAACACTCCATCTCGCCCTCGCTCGGACCACCACACCGCACCGCTCCAACTGGGTCCACGGCCGCTGATGAGAGTCAGAACCGCCGGCGCTCACATCAAACGCGTCGGCTGTGTTTGTGTGAAAGAAACAGCACAGGTCCTGAGCGCATTCCAGCTCCAATAATGCAGCGCTTGGTCAAAGGCCAACTGAGGAACACACACGTGCATATGGACACACACACACTCACAAACATAAATGTTGTGATCAGGAATTTTTCCCCCAAACCAAACAAATTGGTCAATTCACCCGAGTACTGTTATAAACGATGGACATAAATGATTATAAGAAAGTTATTCTTCTACGAATGGCTTGAAATAAAGTCATGATTCCCATTATACAGTTTTATATTGAAAAAAAGGCAGGATTGTCTGGTCTCACTGTGGAATTGCCCGAGATAATCAGCTTGATTTATCCCTAAGTAAAAGCTCAGCTGCTGGCCGGCAGCAGCCACATCCTCTCTGTGTCTGTGGAGACTCTGGGAATAGAATAGCATAGGATGGGGGTGGGACAGCCGTCCACTCAAAGGGACCGTGGCTCGTCAGACTGACACACCAGCACGCAGCGAGGGCCGCGCTCCCACCAGCTGTTACTCTAGTTCGTGCTCCGCTCCGCTTCGCTTTCTCCTTGCATGGATCTCCTGTGATGTGCGGAGTGGACTGTGAGCAGAATGGGCTGCGTCGGGAAAACGAGTAAACAAGGCCGACTTCATTCCGCCGGTGGTGCCGTAGCACTGGACAAGCACGGTCCTCGTGGGGCTCGTACCGCATCACGACTGGCCGCCAGGTGTTCAGCTCATCACTCGCATTTCGCTGTGCTTGTGTTAGGTAGTGAGAGCTTTTTCCAACCCAGCCATTATATGTGAGGCATGACATTGGTCACATTTTGGAAGGAGCAGTGAGTGGTTTCATTTCTGATGGTGGATGGTGGATGCTTGTCTGGCTGCCTCTGCTCCAGGCACTTAGCCACCAACATTGCTTTCGGTGTGGCCCCAAATCCCCTAATTTGATTTGAAACCAATCTAATTGGAGAAGAGCTCCTCCGCGCTCTGTGTTGCATCTTACAGTAAACGCTCTCTATTGTGGAGGCACGCCGGGTTCATGCACGACTTGGCTGGCGTGCGGGCGAGAAAATGAGAAGCGAGGGCGAGTAGTAAATTGAGGATCCTGCCTCCCTGACGGCTAAATTACAGACGCGGCCTCTGCTAATAGCTGCGTGTCCTCTCGGCCACGGGGAGGAGCCAACGGAGGATGAAACGCTCGGAGGTTTTTGGAGAGGCTTGGTTGTAAAAACAAGGAGGCTGTTTGCATCCTCGGGTGGGCCCGAGCCCACAGCATCCACGCTCCACGGGGCCAGGAGACGAGGGGGGAGATCACAGATCAGACCTCAGAGCTGTGCATCACACACGTGCACCAGCTATTCACTCACTCAGTCAGTCAGTCACCCTGCCATCACTCAGTCCCAGTGCAGGCCCTGCCCTGCTCTGCTAGGACATGCTCTTTAACACAACAGCCTGCCTGTCTACTCAACACAGCACAGCACAGCACAGTGTTCTCACAGCACTGCAGCCCTTAGGACACAGACAGCATTAGGATGGAAATGCATATGAATGAAGAGGACTACAGTAGCCTACAGTATATTTATCCCTGCCACCGCCACATGACAATATAAGACTATGATCCAAATGGCTTTTATGACAATGTTAAATATTATACAATACTTTCTGGAGTAAGTTTCTACTTTTTCAGCCCATAAAAACCTATTATACAGGTACCTTAAGTATATACATTGCAAATGGGATATGAATTGGAGTTTTATTCACTGGTTAATGTAACTAAATATGCAAGTGTCTAGTCCAAAGTCTTTTTGGAATACCAAAGCCTGTATTAAATTCTTTGTTTAAATTATTCTGCAATCTGCACATGCAGAGAGAGAGAGGGAGAGGGAGAGAGAGGGAGAAAGAGAGAGAGAGAAAGAAAGAGAGAGCACTCTGAGTCACATTTACACACAGTGGGGTGGAAGCAGCAGGGACGTCTCGACGGAGATTGTCACCGTGAAGGATGACATCTGAGAGCATAAATCAACAGGCTTCTCCATGACTTCAGAAACCATCGGAAACCACAAGAGCAATATACTTCAGACTGGAATTCACTGAGGACTGGATCCTCGCTCCGCTGTCACGCAACACTGCTGCATCCAGCCAGTCCGCCAGCCAGCCCAGTCACACTCCTATTGGCGCTCAGGGCCCAAGCGTGGCCCAAGCACCTCGCTGCGCCGTGCAATCAAAGTTCCAAATAAACAAGGCTGAGTGGAAAAAAACACCAAGATTCCTCACTCCCGCTGCGCAAAAATGAGTGGAACGCCACTCACCACGCTTCCATTGTCATCCGGAGCCAGTGACCATGAGTAGGATACCAACTGCTGCAGCAAGGGACACTCTGCAGGGCGGGGGAGGGGGAATGGAGTGGACAGTAAACTATCAGACTATTACTATACTATACAGCTCCTTTGCAAGCCTGCTTACACATGAATTAGTGAAGGAAATTGTAAAAAGAATCTTCCATCACAGGAAGGAAACAGAGTGTGAAATAAATCAATATGGGGGGGTGGGGTTGAAACATTTGTGAATAATTTTTTTTCAATTATGAAAACACATGCTGTACATGGTAAGCTTTAAACATTTAAGTGACCAATAGTGACAATAAAATATTTTTTTATATTTTGTTGACAAAATTTGGGACCTCCCCCATTTTGCTTCTGAGACTTTCAGTGAGTCTCGAGAAGTGTCGGACCCCCCCGAAACCCTCCTGTATTTTGCACAATGCTTTAAGAGGCAAGGACCAATCACATTCCGGGGATTCAAACAGATGGGCCACGTTAGCCTCAGCCCCTTCCCCTACTTCAAAGGTAGATTATCAGTAGATTATCACTGCCCTGTCTGATGGCTGCTCCCATCACTTCAACAGGTGACAGCCAGGCTTCCCATGTCCTCTCCTCGACTTGCCCAGGCTTCTGGAACTCTCTGAGGAGCAACCATGCCTTCCTTGCAGCCTCCTTTTTTTGTCCTCTGACTTGCCACTCAAACCTCAACAGTTCTCATTATGCAGGAACTTCCAGACGACTTAAGCGGGGCAAACCCACCAGTGACACACTGTCCACTTGCATTACACTCAAATAATGAAAAAACCTGTGAGTGCAATCAGGCGAGAGAAAAAAATCTCACTGGGCATAGACACAAGGATCAGGTCGATCAGCTCCTACAGCGCAACTTTAGATTGACATCCTGATGTCCCCTGACGCAGAGGGAGAAACGCGAGAGGCCTTTTGCGGGTTTAAGGGGAAAGGGGGGAGGGGGAGGAGAGAGAGAAAAAGAAGGCGAAAAACCATAACAGGGGCCCCCGCCAGCAGAGGTGGACTTCCAAAAATGTCTCTTTTCCTCCTTTTTTCCTTAACCATTGGATATCTGGGAAGCTCATCTGTGCGACCTTATCAGGGGAGGAAATGGCTGATTTGATGTGGCTCTAGGCCATGGGCTTGGCACTCTTCCCACCCTCTGCTGGATGTGCATATATGTGGGGCCATGCTGGGAGGAAGAGCCCAAAATAATCACGGTGGATCCCTGTCCGTGCAGGACACCCCAAATCCAGACCACTTGTTCCGTCACCATTCCTGTTACATTTCAAGTTCATCTGATCTGAAGTGCAGCTTGCCAGTTGGCACCTCCAGGCCACTCAGTCGGTCTGTTTTTGTACTCTGTAGCAGGACCAAGATTGCATAATCCCTCCAAATAAATAAATAACTAAATAACTAAATAAATACAATAGCCATGGATTGGGTAATGGCTTGAGAGAGTGGTATTGGTGTCATGGGGGTTGGGTGACACTGAGTGATGCATAGAAGTGATTCATCCTGAGTCTGAGTTTGTCAGCGTGTCGGAACCACAGGCCATTGGATAGGCTCTGTCCCCCAGGACTCCGGGCCTTTCTCCCCTTATTTCCATGCCTGCAGGTTTAAGTGTGGGATTCCGGATCCAGGAAAACAGATTTTACAACATTCCCACAGTGCTTTGTGGAATTGTTATTTTCCTCTTTTTTTCCCTTGGTGTGTGTGTGTGTGTGTGTGTGTGTGTGTGTGTGTGTGTGTGTGTGTGTGTGTTTTCTTCCTCATACTGCAGTTGCTGGTTGTTTATCAGGGGAGTGACAATGCCTGCTTATTTTTTGTGAGTTAGTCCATATCTCTACTGTCCCTACTAATGATGCCTTTGTTCCTTGTCCAAAAAGCGGCCTCTCCTCTCTCCATAGCTTGGGCTCCACTAAGTAATTAAGCATGGGTAGTTTGGCTTAATGAGTGCTATCAATTACACATCCTCTCTACTCACAGGCCAGCCAAGACGGAAAGACTGTGGTATGGCTTAGAAACTACATTACTATGATGTATAATAATTAATGAGACTGCTGATCTTTTAGCTTATTGATTCTCCAGTCTTGTATAACGTGACAGTACAGTAAATGCGATGCAGCTGACACAAATTTATTTGGCCTGCAGGAAATATGCTGTATGGCAAGTGTATTTTCGTTGCTATACCAGCTTTTGAGTTTATAGAGCAATAAAGTGAAGTCGGGGCATTTTATAGGGCTGCATTATGTTTCCAATGACATGGGCTGGGACAAAAACATTAATTAGCGATTTTATCTTCCTGCACTTATCCATTTCACAACTACCGGTCCCTTTGGAGGAAAAATTCAAAGTAAATGCCACCAAGCAATTTTGGTTTCTAAATTAAAACCAAGCAATGCGTTTATGGGTAAATTAGCTCGATTCAATATTTCCTGTCTTATGGCCTCGTTAATCATTTCAGTGTCGCCTCAGCTCAGGATCTGTTCTAGAAGTCCAAAACAGACATGCTGATTAATGTAGGGGCATACTGCTGCAATTAGATTTCACATAGAATCATTTTACCAACATGTAAATTCATAGAGAAATTTTCTTAATCACTCACCTTGGCCAGTGTAAATGGGAAAATACGGATGGAACAGCTTGGCTTGGTTTGAGCATTCTTCTTAATTTCCGCTTCCACGCCCCTCTTTAACAACTCTTTTGCAGAACTTTGTGGACCTGTTATCTGGCTTCCATGTATACAATCAAAATGGTGTTTGATCTCAGTGTCAAATAGTGGAAAATGCACTTATTCTCTCAAGACACTGAACGGTGTGCTTATTCGTGCGAGTCAAATCAGCGTCCAAGTGTGCGTAACTGAAGAGACTATGCAATGAGATCACTTAAACAAAATGTGTTGTAATTAAGACAGGAAAGCACTGGAGTGAGTTAGAATTACTCAAGATCGAGGCGGACACGGAGACTGTAAAACCTCTAAACAACTTACAGCTGTTTTTCTATTTCAATTTTGGTGGACCTTTTTGTGTGCGTGTATAACGCATGGCGACACATGTTGTTAACTTCCTCTGCTTCTTGTCTGTATTATTTCCTATGTTGCTAAGTGCAATTACTATTGCCTACAAGGGGCAACTGTGGATTTTTCATTGGGGCAATTGGTCTTTACAGATATGTTTTATAAGATGAGATGGTTATGTGGCTTATATAACTGAATAAACAAATAATAAAAATGAAGGACTTATTCCCATTATACATTTTGAAATTCAGTCAATTACCAATCTCTTCAAAACTGCAGTTGGACTTTGAGGGACTTGTCCACTTGGATAAAGCCTGTCCCTGCATGTTTTATGACTCATTAAATTGAAACTGTTGGATAAACTGTAACTTTATTCTTCTGTTTATGAAGTGTGATCTCCTTTATGTAATATGTTTTGCTTAGTTTCCCTTCACAGATATGTTGGAGCTCTACTTCAAATAAACATTACACTTTAAAAAAAAAGGCCATAATAACTTGTGATGGATCTTTGTAGTAAAACTTGAAAGTGGCCTGCTGTGTCGGTGCCCATGTGCAGGGCTAATGACAGAGCTGCTGTAATTAGATGTGAATGAGAGTGCTTGTGTGTGTGGTAGTGGGGACACATGCAGGAGGAGCAGAGCTTCTGAAGTGCAGCTCAAGTGTTAACATGAAGAGAGTGCCATCTAGAGCCATCCTGTGGTCCACACGGAAATCCTCCCTGACACTCACGCCGTGAGGCCTGGAAGGTTCCACCCAGATACTATTAGAATTCAGAGGAGTAGCATCCGGAATGAAAGGCCCCTTAAAGTAGCAGACAGCTGCAAGCTACCTTACATCACTCTCTTCCCTCAAGCAACTGATTTCACTGCATGTGGATTGAGGTTCACCTCGCTATGGCTGGATAAGTTCAGACAGAAAACAGAATGATCATAAAGTCTACTGGCATGTCTGCGAGGGGATTTTTCTGTTAATGTGTGTGTGTGAGAGAGAGATTGTGTGTGTGTGTGTGTGTGTGTGTGTGTTGGGATGACAGGGCCCTTTGGAAAAGATGCAGTTTGACTTTCGGGGGTGGGGATGGGGAACAGGTTCCAGTGGAAGAACCAGCGGGGAAATGGCGAATTCTTAGCTGCACTCTTGGGCTTGGGGGTTGTACAGTGGCACGCTTCCAGTTCCACAACTAACAGACCATCGGAAAAAGAGGGAGATTACTCAAGCCCCACTGTTGACAAGCTGACACTGGGGCTGTTGCCTCTTCTTAGGCAGCTTTGATCACTTTCCCATTGATGTATTTCTACAGCACAAAATGTCAGAACAAGGGAAGAGACAGATAGACAGAGGAAGAAAAAAGAAAGTGAGGGAAACAGAGAGAGAGGGAGAGAGAGAGATGAGAATGGTTGAGTGCTACTATTAGCGTGTGAACCCACCTTTCGCCTCTTTGGCAGAGCCTGGTCCAGGGATTGCCATTTACACAATGATGAACTCCACTGGTGATTTTCTGGCAGATGCAGACATTTCCCAGGCTTTTAGCTTTTCCACAGTTTGTGGTTTTTCGACGAGATGTGGTTTCACTGTCACAAAATCAGGCACTCTTAAGTTATAGCTCAATGAGAAAGGAAAGAGGAAAGAAAAAAAAAAGTTATACCCAAATGACTGAACAAGGCAGCATGAGAACTTAACGACAATTTGCTGTGCCTCAAAGGAACCCTATATTACATCAAAAAGCCCTTCTATGTGGACCGAGACGGGGGGAGCATCTCCACAGCATCTACCCAGACCCCTGGGGCTCAGGCTTGCGGGCAAAGCCTCTGTGAACGCTGCTGAGCAGGTCAGGACTTCCTACTTCCTGAACGCGATGGTAACAGAGTTTGTATAAATAACGTGTGAATCATCTCTGGGGGCCCGAATCCCCATTACTGGGTCCTATACAGAGAGAGAGAGAGAGAGAGAGAGAGAGAGAGAGAGAGAGAGAGAGAGAGAGAGAGAGAAAAGAGAAAGAGAGGCAGGACAACAATAGCCCCAGAGGGATGGTATGGTTCAGCCCAGACAGACACTCTAAGCCCAGGGTGAAAAATGCTTCTCAGCTGGCTGTTTGTACTCTTGCCATTGCAAAATCCCAAACAGGAAACTCTGCCTCGCACACAAAGCAGTTAGATGAATGTTCTCACTCAAGCAAACAGAACAAGTATGTGATTTTAATTACCATCGCAGTACTTAAGGCGCAGGTCACACAGCATTTCCAAGCGGAACATGAATTGGTGCAATTGATTCACAGCAAGAAGAATGATGTAAACTATCTAACTCAGTGGCAGGTTCAAAGGTAGATGGGATTCAAGTGCAGAAAAATGTTAATCTTAGATATGGCATTCACTCATAGAAAATAATCTGCATTGTTGATCTGACATTTGTTTCAACATACTCTCCATGACTGCCAAAGAAATGTTGAGGAAGGGTGGTCCAAATGTTCTCTCAGGGACACTGCCAGCAGACTGCTCATTCTAAACGATGCTATCTGACGTTTTCCCAGACCGCATTCTTATGACGTGGAGTTGAGTTACTTTATGAAAGTGTGCTGCTGCTACTCAGTGACAGCTCGCTGATAACGTGCTCGGAGAAGCGTCTAGAATAGCTTTTGCAATATTTCACAAGAGCGGCAATAAATTAAAACACAAGAAGTTCAAATGATAAATAGTAAAAACAACAGTCTCATGCTTGTGCTCGTACAGTATGTGCATTGGGACCTGGCATCAGCTAACCAAAGGCAGAGGATGTTGCGGAGCTCAACCACACACAGCAGTGGGCATAGCGACAGCAGCAACAGCAGGGGGGTCCTGTGGTCAGTCCAGGTGCAGCAGGAAGCTCTTGATGGCCTGGGGCAGGGGGAGGGAGGGGATGAGCTCCAGCCGTGACTTCCCCAGGGCCCTGCGCACACACACCCGACACAGGTGGCTCAGCCTGGGGGGACATCCTGAGGCAGGGGAAGAGGGAGAGTGGCACACCACTTCTCATTATACTGCACTTTCACTAATAACACTTTGATCAACAAACAAATTCATTTAATCCAATATTTTACATTATTATGTGATTCTTTATAATGCTGTAGAATGCTCCATTCACTTTAATGGGACTACCCAACATTCTACAGTCTGATATTTCTTAATAACGGACCGTTGCTAAGTATAAAAGACCACGGTCAAGGAAAGTGAAACAGAACGTTCAGAATCAGAATCAGCTGATCTGTAAGTTGACAGGCTACTACTTTATCGCAGAAGCTATTATTCATTTTAATCATTAAAATTACTGCTAATTTAAGGCTGTGATAAACAATGCTTCACTGCATCTTCAGTAGGCGTGTAATAAGCAGGATAACATTCTGCAGGGTGGTAATTATCGTACGTTGCTTCACTCTGTATGGAGATATTACACGATAATGACCGCCTTGCAGAACGTTATCCCTTACATATTTTACTAAACCGGAGAGTTGCTTACTCTTTTAGGTCTTATTTAAGCATATTCGAATATGATTGTGGATTATGCATGTGTATTATATGCATTATAAACTTTGCACTTAGATTTGATATCTAAATACATGTCATTATAGTGGAACGTTTTTCCTCAAGGAATTGGATTGGTCATAGTTAGAGCCATACATAGCGCTTTCTATAGCTCTGGCATAGCGCTATCCTATTGCATGCAGCAGATTGAAAGACTCTTATGAGACTCTTATAAGACGCTTATATTCTCTATCCATCGTGGCCAGACTATACATTTTATGTAATAGTCTGGCTTGTCATGCTAGCTCAGAGGTCTGGTTGGACAGTGTGTGTCTAGCTGGACATACTCACTTCTGGCCTCCTGGTAGATGCACAGGGCCTCTGGATGCACTCTGCCCCGGCCCACCAGCTCTGGGTCCGGCTCCTCCCAGGGCACCAGGTATGGGTCAGCGCCGTGCTCCAGCAGCTGGCTCACAAAGGCCGGCTGACAGCCGTGCTTCAGCACCGCATCCAGGAGACAGGCGGCTGGACTCCGGGCCAGAGCATCGCGGTTCACAGGCCCACTGTAGTTGTAGTTGGGGTTGGCCCCAGCGCTGAGCAGCAGCCGGAAGCAGGGCAGGTGGTGGTAGGCAGCGGTGATGTAGAGCGGGCACAGGCCCAGCGTACTGAGTGTGCGGGGGGCAGACGGAGCAGAGTGGAGGCACAGCTGGTAGTCCACATCCACATCAGCATTGAACCTGTGGGCAGTATTGGAACAGAACACTGTGAGAGGTTAGGATGTCAATGTGGCTAATCAACTTTGTATTAACCAAACCAGTCGGTCATTTGTAGTGTTATGCTAATTTAGAGCTTTTTGACAATGATCTACATTTCATCTTGTTCAGACAAGAATTCTCAGTAGCACATAAGGGAGGGTTTATGTGGTGGTTAGAACAGCTCTGTAGAGGACAGACTGATGTTTTGAAAGCACAAGGAGCAGTAGTGTGCATTCTTGCCTGATGAGCTCCTGAATGATGTCATGGCGGCCCACTCGGGCAGCGTGGTAGAGCGGGGTGCTGCGGTGGTGGCGGCTGCCGTTGGGGTTTGCGCCAGCCTCCAGAAGAATACGCACACATTTCAGATGTCCGTTGACCACTGCCACATACAGCGCTGTCTGTCCCTTCACGTCGACCAAGTCCACATCGGCCCCCTGACAGATGAGGAAGTCCACACAGTCGCTGTGGCCAGAAGTGGCAGCGATGCGGAGTGGCGTGCAAGGAAGCCAGCCACAACACCACACAGACTTTTCATTAATTCGCCTGTGAAAAGACAGAGTAGATGATGCATTAAGTCATTCATTCAGACATAAAATTGATCATTTCTGATGTAGGCTACTTCACACAACACTGACATAGGTTCAGGAAGCACTTGTAGTCTAAAACATTTGGTAGGTCTATATGGATTAGGTCTGAATCACCGTTTGAACCCTTCATCCTCCAGAAGATTCTTGATGGTGTCCAGATCGCCCACATGGGCGGCATTGTGGAGCCGCATGTCCTCGCATTCGTCAGCGGGTTGATCGCAGAACTGCTCCTGTAACCATTCTTTCAGATTCCGCCCTGGCGGACAATTAATTGAAACTATGTAACATGGACGCTGTTTTCCTACATCACAGCTTGATGCAGCAAAATGTAACAATAAAACACCTGATTACAAAATAAATTCCAAATTCAATCTGAAACTAAAGTTTAGCGGATATTAACGTTAGGCCACTTGCTCATTCTACTTGACAGTGTCCAACTCGAGACTGGAGAAGATAAAGATTTTAATGTTCTGTGATATCTGGATTCACCTGATTCTGTCTGAATATTCTAGAGTTAGCTATTGACGTTACCTGCAGGTGTGGTACTTGGGAGATCTGAGACCGATATGAGCCGACAGCCTCTCTTGAGGAGATCATCAACATCTCCTTCTGTGTCGTCCCCGTCTGCCATGTCCGAGCTAAATTATCAACCGATTTTTATGCATGGGATTTGGTAATTGACATGTTGAGTAAGAGTACAATGGATGAACGGCTGTACGCACTGTTTTGATTTTGCACAGTTGTCATCATGGAAGTTCCAGCTGATGTTTCACTTACACGCTTGTTGATTGGAGGATTGGAACTTCCTGTTCTGTACTCTCGTCCGCTTAAGGTGGCGCAGAATTGCCAACCAGTAGTTATTACAGGCTCACTGTCTGTGTGGTAGAATATCTGATTACACTAACTAAAGCCATAAAAATCGTAATGTTTGTAATTTGTGAATAAAAATGCATCCACTGGCAGAAACAAGTGTTTGTTTTCACGACTTCCTCCTCTCAAGACTAGTCTGTAACATGAAAAATGAGCTGCCACATTAAATACTTGGCAAAGTTGCACATTAAATCAAAGCCTTATTCTAAAATATTTAGCCTGAAGACTCATTATGTAGCTAGTAGTGACTAGTGAGAAGGAGGCAGATTTCAGAGCCAGTGAGAGAGCCAAGCCACTTGTGTTTATCTGTGGTAGGTGACTAGAGCCTGTCATTGTAGGAGGTTTATTTCAGAGAGCCGCAGAGGCATACCTTATTGCTGCCTGACGACAGTTGAACCGTGGACACTGGCCCGTGGACTCAGAAAATAAACAGGGGCCCCGACGGCCCCCCATGTGTCACTCAGAAAAGACTGGGCCTTGGGGATCTGGAACACCCAGCTTTATAAACACCAGCTACTCAACAGTGGAAAAAAGGATACATCAGTCTTACCCGACCTGACTGTGATGCGTGCGTCACTAGGGCCATTAGCCAAACGGTAGACATTTTTTTTGTCAAAGAAATTCATATCCGTCTTTATGCCGAGATGATTTTATTACATTTTTCTCACTTGTGCAAAACTAACGCTGAAGTGAAATTGAAGTTACTTGCCACAGAGGCAAACACTTAGGAAACCACCCAGCAAAAGCAGCACTGTTTTCCTAACGCAAACTTTGGCGGGTGGGCCACCAAGCACTTCAGATGGATTAGGGCTTTCCACACAGACGTGGCAGCTTGGCCATTTCCTCCCCAGACCCAGTAGCCCAGGTCAGCACCCCACCACCTCCGCTCCGCCCGAGAGCCAGGGCTGCTCTCCCCATAAGCCCCTCAGCAGCATGAGAGGAGCCCACAGACAAAGGGCCTCTCCAGCACATGGGCCCTGTTCTCCCTAACCTTTCTCCAAGCCTTCCCTCAGAGCTGAGAGAGGGGGAGCTCTAGGGCAGGTGCCCACTCCCTCAAGAGCCTTTCAAAACACTGACAGTCGTCAGAAATACCCCAAAGCAAAAACCTGTGTCCCTGACTGACAGTCAAGGGCCTTCTAATTTGCTGTGCGTGTTTGCATATGAGACGAAGGGATATGCGGCGAGCGGAAGGGATTGTGTGCAAATGTTTTCTGTTGAGCCGTGCAGCTGTGTAATAGGCTGCCAGAAAAATCAGCCCAGTGCCATTATAATGCAGGCTTTAAGGGAGAATTCAAATGTTTTCATTGTGTCACATTGGACTGACCTTCAAAGGCAGTGCTTCGTTGTGCGACAGCCAGACACCACCAGGGCCTCATGTGAACTCGTCAAAAGCGTAAAGTCCTTGCATTTATCACCTCGGCTGAAAAGGCAACATGAGCTATCCCAAACAGTCATTAAAATGCCGGTCTAATGTTTACCTCACACCAGCACAGCACAGCACAGGGGGGACTTAGTGGAGTAGGGACCAGATGCACTGACCAGTGTCAAACAGCATGAATTGGTTCTGCTCAGCACAAGACTCACATCTTTGCAGACATGCAAAGGGAACCTTTTAAAAATGAATAATATTAGAAAAAAAAAAACATTTCATCAAATGTTACAGAAACATAACCATTTATTTCACTCCACTACAAAAGTATAATTGTTTGTGAACTATGATACAAACTAAATATACATAATGTACAACAAATGCAAGAATGAGAATTATGGTACAAGCAGTTTACAGTGTGGATGGATCTCTTTACAAAATATTGGTATTAAAATGTGAAAATGTTTCTCCTTTAGACTTGGTGATTAAAATATTCAATATTTTAATTTGTTTAACAGTTACAATACTGATATTAAATTATATTTCTGGTTAGTTTAGACTATATTAACCTGATATTGCAAAATACAAAGTAATTGCAGAGATAGCTCGTGGGTGTATCTTATATTATTTTATACAGTACGCTCCTTCAGGTGCCATAGAGTAGGCCTACATGACTGGTCTGAGGTGGGGATGGAATGGTCCTGGAATGAGTGCACAGACAGAGCATGAATGACTATTCATGCAAGATCAACCAAATTTGCTTTCACTGACCCTCAAGACTGAAGCAGAATATTGCTCTGTTTATTTTTTTTTAATATATATATATATCTTTAAACAATTCAGATGTATACAAAAACACAACACAATTTGTCCACTAGGGGGAGGGGATGGTATGATTAAGTTTTCCTCTGCAAAAAGGTACAAAAAGCTTCTAGTGGATCCAGAATCAAAATCTAGTGTTACCACAAGACAAAATCACAACTGTACAGCATATAAAACATGTTTTAGATACTCTACACTGAAATGAACTCTGGTGGTGGACTTAAGTTCATAAAACTATAATAATAAATGTAACCCAGACTTTTCTTTTGGAATCACACCAATATTTCACTTGCCCTGTTCACTGGTAAACTACAAGTAAAGGTCACGCTCACCACCCACCAAGTCCGTTTCATCAAAGTGCAATGGTGCATCGCTAGAGAACAATAGTGTACTTGCGTGTTTTGGCATGTTTGTGCTTTACGGCACATGTATATTGCTGTGTCATGAGCTTTGGGAAGAAACTTAGGTGAACAGAACGGTCTGGCTAATAATATCTCCATATAAAACAATATAAAGATCTTAACTCCGTTAGGGATTGGGGTGTTAGTCAAGTGTGCAAATGGATGTGAAATGTAGCCGGAGAGGTGATCTGTACACAGTGTTGGTGTGGGTTGGTTCTTTCTGTCTATTTAGTGTCACAGCCATGGAGCATGAGGGACTGGCTCTCTCACAGAAGGCATCTCAATAGACAGTGAAACAAGCATGGGCTGCAGCACAGCCATGGTGCTCACTGAAAAAGTGCAACTCTGCCATGGCCATCACAACAAAGGACAACAATGTGAGCATTGCTAAATGAAGAGAGACAGCTAGTTGGGTTCAGTGCATTGTTATTTTTCTCTTTCCTTTCTTTCTCATCTTCTTCTTTCTCTTCTCTCTGTTTATTTGCAGCTCTCACGTCTGTGAGGAGAAGTTGATGCTCAGCACCATCTTCTGGATCTTCTCCTCATTCCTGAGGATGTTGGACTTGACAGCACAGATCTTGTCCTGCTGGTCCCGGATCAGCTGTTCCAGCTCAGACAGCTCAGCCTTCAGCGGCTCCACAGCGCTGTCAGTCACCCTGTCAGATAACAACATGAGCAAACTGCTGTCTGTACACACACACACACACACACACACACACACACACACACACACACACACACATCACTCACTCTCGTGGGAATGGTAAGCCCCACGTATTCACATTAATAACTCCAAGACTGAACGTAATGTGGACATAGAACCTTAAAACTGTTCGTTTGCAACTCAAACTTGTTGTCATTTGACAAATTTTGAATGCTTTTGAAAACAGCATAATATCCAGACAATTTACCAAAATGTATAAACCGATTCTTTCAGGTAAACAAATGGAACCCTGGTAAACAGTAAATAGGAATGCAACCCTTTCTTTATTCTTCTCATGACCTGATCTGATTATTACTGAAGAAGTAATGTTAGCTAAAGCTCAGATTTGGGGTTACAAGACTAGGAAAATGGATGCACCAAAATGCTTTTATCCATATTATGTAACTCCAAGAAAGAGGGTGAATAACCAACTTTCATAACGAAGTGGAATACTTCTTTAAAGCTGTCAGGTCAGGTGAATACACTTAGGAGGCTGTGGTAAGAGAATGTGTCAGCTTCAAAGCCTCCACTGTCAATGCCTTACTACAACTGCTGGTGTGTGTGTGTGTGTGTGTGTGAGACTCACTTCTGCTCCTGGAGCAGTGCCTCGGCATGCTCCTTGTTCTCGCGGCGCCAGGCCTGGAGCTCGTTCTGCATGGCGTCCATGTCCTCCTGAATGTAGTCCATGATCTTGCCCAGGGGCAGGGCGCTCCGGCACACCGTCTGGATGGACGAGCGCAGACGCTCAATCTCCCGCGCCACCAACTCACGCTCCTTACGCCTCGCCGCCTCCGACACCAGCGTCCGCTCCTGCCAGGCACACACCCATCACCACCACCGCAGAGAGAACAGAGAGAGAGAGAGAGAGAGAGAGAGAGAGAGAGAGAGAGAGAGAGAGAGAGAGAGAGAGAGAGAGAGAGAGGGATGAGGAAGAGAGGAGACAGAGGGATACATTTACAGACAAGGCCTTGGGCTGCTTGGCACATCTCAACCAATCATAGGACCAGCCTAGTTTTCAAGATCTGTTACTATGTGCACTTGCAAAAAAGAGACAGACAGACAGACAGACAGACAGACAGAGAGAGACAGGGAGAGAGAAAAACATCTAACTGAATTACATAAATGGGGTTAAGGAATTCTCTCCTCACCCAATGCTCCATTATTCAAGTTAAACAAAACGGCAGGAAAGAAGAAAGGCCTGGGGTGCAGGGCCACGGCTGTATTTAGGGCTCTAGAATTTCAAGGCTAAAAAATGTTTAGGATTTCAAGGCAGGAATTATACAAACCTAGAAGTGTATATAAAGATCAAAACCTGGGGGAATTGGGATCCCATGATGTGAGTGACTGGTTTTTGTGAAGGCCTCCTCTGTATGGTATGTGGCCAGGAGAGGGGGTGGAGAGGAGAGGAGAGGGGTCCCACTCTGCCCTCGTCACCCCTCTGCCTGGGAGTGTGACGGGAGGGAGGGCCTCCCCCTGGCACACTGGGCCCGTGGATGTTTACTCAGCTGGGGCCACAGGCTGGCTATGGCACGGGGCCAAACAGGCCTCACTCTCAGCAGCGTGGCCCCGCACACACACAGGCCCGAATAGACCCCACTCTGTTTATTTTAGTAACAGGCTATGGCAGTCAAGTTATTTTACAACAGTATTTGGTAACAACTACTACACTTTTACCCTCTTTCAAGTTGAACTCCTGAGCCAATTTGTGTCATTCTGCCTGCAAACAGCAACACCTACTCTGGTGGGTTGGACAACTCAAACCTCAAGTACACGACAATACAAACTAACCAGAGACTTCCTGTCTGCACAAAACTCTTTAAATCAAACATTGCCAATCGAATCAAACAGTCAGCCTGATGCCAAGCCCAATCAAGATTGCCACCATACTGGCAAATTCATGAACTACTTTTGAAGCAATCACTTTTTTTTTCCCCAGACAACAACCATGCTATTACATTTACATTACATTTATGCATTTAGCAGACGTTTAGCATTTTATCCAAAGAGTCTTACAAAAGAGGGATAACAATCAAGCTACAACACAATACAAGTAAATACCTACTGGGTGTGTCAGTCGCTAATAGGAGAGCAAGTGCAAGTGCTATTAGTACAGTATATCAAGACAACTTTGCAGTTGTACGCACAGCTGTGACACTGGGACAATGCAACTCGTTACATTCCTTCCAACAGAAACTAGCAACAAAAATCTGGTTAAGTCAGGCAGAAAAAAAAAAAAAAAAAAAAAAAATTTCCCCCCACTCTGATGAGGGAAGGCAGCCCAAAGGTTTGGGGAGGTGGGGGTGCTGAGATGTCTAATGGTGGTGGTCTATGTGGGTGGCGTCCCCAGCCCTCTAAACACCCCGGCTACATAAACATGAGCCGGCACATTCAGCCCACTGTCCACAGAGCATGGAGGCCAGACAGGATTCGGTCTGCTTGCCACCCCACCCTCCACCCACCCACCCCACAACACACTCACCCAAAAAAAGTGTTTGAAAAAAGTAGAAGGAGAAAAAGCAGAGAAGGAAACCTCTGTACCCTTTGTATCAGTAGATATATGGGGGGGGGGGTGCATATTTTCAAATTGTGCCCGAACTAAAGTAAGGTTTTTCATGACCTCAGAAAGTAGTGGAAGCATGTGGTTGTGGGGACAGAGGAATGGGGCAGTGGAGAGGAATGATCTGCCTGAGTCAGGTGCCAGAGATCTAGACCAGTGGTCATGGTGGCCCCTAGAGATCTAGACCAGTCTCTAGTGATCTTGACCAGTAGTCTTACAGAGTCAAACTAGCCTTAAGTTGCCCAAGATGGAAGATGTAAGAAGGCAAGAGCTCCACTGCTCTTAGCTATGATGAGCTCATTAGTCATTAAAGACAAGCCAGCCCCTCCATCTCAAGGCTAATTTGCTTAATGAGAAAAGGCATGCATGCATGCAAAATAGGCCTCCAAAGCCACCTGCAGATTGATAGAGCGCTGATGAAGACGGAGGAGCTCCAAGTTCCCCAAAGAGTCTTGTGACAAGAGAAATGAGCTCTCCTGTGGGAGACCTGTTGGAGTCGTTTGAGTGAGCTCTCTTGGGATGATCAATTAAAGCAGCCTTGTCTGAGCTCCTCTAATGTCACAGACTTTCTCAATAACATTCCACACTCAATGCCAACCCTCCATTCAGGCTGCAATCTGCCACTTAAGCAAACATCAAGCAATTATTCAGACGTGCATGCAGTGTGTAACCAACAGACACGACATCCATCTCCACACAGAGCTCTCCTCATCTTACGCAGCTGGGGGAGCACAACAGGACGTATGGTTGGGCCCTGGGCACGGGAGTGGGAACAGCAGCTCCAGGAGCTCCAGTGCAGCAGCTCTGTGTGGGCCCCTGGGCCGGGTGCGTGCCTGCGTGCGTGTGAGGAGAAGATGAATTGAGCGCTGTCCAGGGGCCTCTCACCCTCGCCAAAGGGCCATGTTGAGCCACATCATAAAAATAGCAGAGGAGTGGTGGAGGGAGGAGGGAGCGCTGCACACAGGATGCCGGGGTCACGCATTCCCCGCTGGGATCACTGCAGAGGTCACCGCCGTGACCCCCACAGTTCCCAAAGAATCACCCCCGAGACAACAACACACACCACAGGGGGCTTCACCACACTGTCAAGTCACCCTGGAGAACGACCAATGAGGGACTTGGAAGCACACGGACACCGGAGCCATCGCGTGCGGAGGATGGAGCTCCAGAAGGAGACGGCTGCATCCAGCGTCTGGTCAACTAAACAGACATCACCTGCACGAGGCCAGTGCGCCGTTCCGCTGTTTCGCAAGCGTTACAATTCTTCTAAATCCAGTCCGAAAGGCTAATACGGTTCCTGGAATGCAAGGGGAGTCATTTCCTTGCTTCTTTTTCCACAAAAAAAGGTGGATGTTTACGAAGACACAGGCCTGAGGGGAGATGACTATTTATTTTCCTGTCCTTTCTGGGGAGCTCCAGCGCCAGTCTTCTGGCCTTTCTCCTGCAAGCCTCTCTCACTCAACAGCCATCCATTTGTATGCCACGCCGTTTATTTATACATCGCAAAGCTTCATCAAGGCTAATTTGACGGTGTAAAAAAATAAAAGCGAGCAGGAGGGAGAATGGAGAGCGGGGAAGAAAAGAGGGGGGAAGAAAAGGATCTTATGCAAACGCAGCTGCTGAGAGGGCCCCGTTCCTGTCCAAATGAAAAGGCGGCCTGCGAGAAGTATCTTATAATAATATACACGTGTTCTGGGGTGGGGGTCAGCCGGGAGGTCAGGAGCAAAATATACAGGGAATTCTTCAGTCGCACCCTCAGTGCTGAGAGATGGGGTGTCTTTAAGCCGCTCCTGGCCCGTTAAAAGCCAACACTTCTGCAACCCATGGCGTTTCAAGGTGGTACAGAGCAATATCCATCACTTGCTGAAATCACAAGCTTGCAGTGAGAAAGAGTGGAATTTGGAAGCCTTCACAAGGGTGTAATACAAGACTAGGCACAGGGTTGGTGGAATGCCTGGATATACCTTAAAACAAACTACTACTGCAACTATTACTAGGCTACCATTACTAATACAACTACAACTACTCCACCTACTACTATGTGTAATTTAGTTAAAAACAAGTGGAGTGGAGGCCCAAGATTAGTTTTAACCCTTGATGGCCCGGCATGATTAGAGGAGAGGGTCCAGCCCTAGTCTGCTGGTCTTAGCAGCCCTTTCATGGCAGGAAGGAAGTGATTAGTGGCCTCTGCACAGCTGACTCAGCCAGAGCGAGAGCAGAGCGTGCACCTCCACGGAGGCAGACGGAGGACAGGGGCAAACGTGCAAACGTGCCGCTCGCCCCGCTCGGACCGCACCACGCAGCAGCGGCACGCAATGCCCCCATGGCATGCCTGTGTAATAGCGGCCGGCCCCGGGAATCCGTGGGACTGATGAGGCCACATTAGGCCAATTAGGGGTGGCCCCCCGCTGCAGGGCGCTCAGGTTCCAGCCGCCCGCCCGACAGGGGAAATCTAATTTGATTATTTGGGAATGGGAGAAAATCCAGGCTGATTATTTTGAAACAAAGAATGCAAGGATCAAGGGTGCTGTGTGTGGACTGGGGATTTCAGGCAAGGGGGGAAATGCCAGCAGCCCCTGTGTGTGTGTGTGTGTGTGTGTGTGTGTGTGTGTGTGTGTGTAGAGAGAGAGAGGGGGGGGGGGTGGAGTACAGAATATCAGAGTGTGTGGTCATACTGGAGGGCCAGAGTCTTACACAGGCCAATATGGGGATGGGGAAGTAGAGCGAGAGAGAGAGCGAGAGCGCGAGAGAGAGAGAGAGAGAGCAAGAGAAGAACAACAGAGAGAGAGAGAGAGGAAGCCCGTTCCTCCTCATTAAGCCAAGCTGCCCTGTGGAAGCGCATGTGGCTGGAGGTTTTGGAGTCAGGCCCTTTCTGCTTGAGTGGCACGACCAAACAGTGCATCCATCAGGGCCAGCCCTGCTGACGGACAGCTGGGTCGGAGAGAGAGGCGCGGGCCACGGCGGGGTGGACCACCCGCACAAGGCCAAACGCACAAGCCCACGGACAAGAGGCCTTCAAAACTGAATCACTATCAAAATATTGACAGTGGGGGCAGTCGCTGGTCAACAAACAGTCCACAGTGCTGAAGAAGCAGCCAAAGGAGAGGAGAAGACAGGCTCTGATAGGAGCTCACTACTCCAAAAACTCACTTGAAATAATGCAGTCAACTCAGAGCCAGATAAATCTGCCACAGAACATGGAAGCTAAAATGACTGCTCCAATATAAGAGTAGAGGTGGGAGGGAGAAAAAGTGGAGCACTGTACGCTACATTCTCTGCCAACTGCCATGATGTTATATTGAAACTGCTGCCATAACTAACATTGTGATTTTCATTTTATTTTCATTTATGTTCCAGAGAGACTTTTTTTCTGATTGCCTGACAACCTTGGGCTATTATTCCTGTGTTCTGGGACACCTAGGCTATGTGGATCTGATACATAATTAGGCCCAATCACAATTACAGATCAATGTTTTTGTGAACTGCAACAGGTAAACAACAGTGGAGCTAGCAAGCAGGCCTCTTTACAATGGAATCAGCTGCAACCAAGCCAACTACCTTCCATTTCATTCAGTAACCAGAAAAAGTAGGACAACAAATTGAAACTGTCGTCATCTTTTTAAACTGAGCTGCAAGTTTCCTTCCCTTCCATCACTGCCTGCCTATTCTGTACATGCACCAGTGACCAAGTGCAGGGGAACAGCCTTCAAGGTGCCCCAAAATAGAATGAATTAAAGTATACTGTAATACCTCCTCCTAAAAATCCATAATAAGGTGCAAGACCTTCATCTTTCTCAATTCTTTCATAAAAGGAAACATCAACTGATAGCGTTGCTGGATAAAAGGCAATTACACCAATATTAGCCAACTACATTTATAGTTTCATGTTCTCAGTTCAGCAAGGTCTCGATCTTCACACAGCTAAGCTACGTCATGGAAAAAGTAATGCTACAAAGATAATAACCACCACACAGCACAGGGGGAGAGAAAAAAAAAAATCAGTTTTCAGTTCTCGTCATGTAAAAGTTTTGTTCACCCTACTGGAGGCATGACAATTTGTGGAGAATGACTGAGTTGTGGGGGTGGTGTTCAAATGTAAAAACCCTGAAACAAAACCGCAGCTTGGATACACAAACAAACCGCAATTGTTCAGCTCTCCATATGTGAATGTTCAAAAATTCGAAAACTATCTCAACTGTGTGATCAGTGGGGGTTACGCTTGCACTGGTTTGATGTCTCCAGCTTCACTGAACAGTGCAACATTTCCAGGGACCACAATTACACTTCTCCACTCCATTTGCTGCGCTGCTTTCTTTAGCTAATAGACGGCAGACTAAGCAAGAGCTTTTTTTTTTCTCCCCAGCTCAATGAATTCAAACACAATAACAGCAAATATCCCTGAGGTATTGTACTGCCAGAAATAAACACTGTTGCACTTGTTAATGAGATTTCTGCTCCCTCAGCGCTCAGCCAGTCAGTGAGGTGAAAAGGCTTTGCGAAAAAAAGCAAGTGACTTGTCTCTGGCAGTGCAGTGCCCCTTAGTGGAGGCCCTTATAGGGCACAGCCCACCTAACCACCGATAACCTCTCACCTGAGTGGACTTTGGAGATGATGGAGTCGTCTCAAAGTCTTTCTTTGTTTCCAGAATTTTCTTCACAAGGCCACCTTGAAAATAAAGTAATTATGGCGGTGAGGTAAACAACATTCATTTTGACCCCTGAATGTACACATTTTTATAGCACAGTTGTGACATACAAGGTGAAGGACAAGAGAAATGTTAACAATCCAAATAGTCTCACCATGGTTCTCATCAGCCAGAAGCTCAGCTGAAGCCTCCTAGAGAATAGAGGAAAAGCACAAACTCCATTACTGGAATTCTACATGGACAGAATTTTGTAAAAAAAAAAAACACAGAAAGAAAATATTTGTATGGAGGACACAGGTAGTCAGGCTACTCACTGCTTGTATTTGGGCCACATCAGATGGCACAGGAGCTGCTTCCTCCACCACAAACTGCTCATCATCATCCTCCTCATCCTCAGACAGTTTCTTCCCCTCCATGATGACTGCAGCGCTGGGCTTGGCACTACCCAGTCTAAAGCACAGCCAATCAGACAGGACAAACTCAAGCCCACATACAGTACACATCAGGCTGGAGTACTCAGACTAGAATGTTTCTCTTGTCATTACGTAAGGCAAATGTCCCACATGTGAACATTGGGTGCATCACCACCACCACCACCACCAAAAGGTTAAAAGCTCACCTGTCGGCTGGGGGCACTTCAGTGTAGCTCTCTTGCCTCTTGACTCGAGGAGGTGCGGGCCGGGCACTGCTGGGCCGTGGTATCCTCCTAACCCAAAACAAACACTCAGTTGGGCCGCTCTCACCACAGGCTTCACACAAGCATGAGGTCAACCGGTCGCGTCGAGTGGAGTCTACTTCATTTGGGAAGCTTTGAGGGGAAAGCTTTTAATGGCCATAAAGCCAAATGAGTGAGTGATCTCATTTGAGTGGATCATTTGTTTCTGGCTGTTTGTAGGCGCTCTGGGGTTTATCACAGAAATCATTTACAAATGTCGCACTAAATAAGGGTTTCAGTGTCGTGCTCAAATAACACACTATTCACAAGGGAATGTTCATTTGTACGCAAAGCATTGTCCCTAAAAAGCAGAACTGGCAATTAAAGCTGTGTTGCAACACTGTTTTCGAGTTTGCTTGTTTTTTCAAAGGGTCGTGTAACACAACAACTTTCATTGTGTCTCCCAATTCCCTGTTGTTTGTTTGTCTTGAAATGAAATGGCCCAAAGCGAGCTGTCTAACAAGCATAGTTTAAGGGTCATTACTGCTGATTTTGCAACACTATGCCCTGCAGCCATTGCCTTCTACTGTATGATGAGCCCATGGGTGACTGAGTGATGGCTGGGAGAGGGTGAGAGGCAAAGGAAGAGGGTGATACTCCCACACGTCCACACACAGTGGCGGGGAGAAATCATAGCTGACCTGTGAGCAAGGTGAGGAGGAGCAGCATCTGTGGCGTCTCCATTCTCAACGGGCATGGGCTTCTCAGCTGCAGGACCTTCTGAAGGAACAGTGCACACACACACACACACACACACACACACACACACACACACACGCACGCACGCACGCACGCAGAGAGAGAGGGAGTGGGTGTAGACATGCACCAACACTTTACTCCAAGTTCAAGCAACGCACATGCCATTACTAAGTTCTAATAAGTATCAAGTAACTCCAACTAAATAAGGTAAGAAAGACAGCGAAAAAAAGTCCATACCTCCTTCACTGTCTGACTCATCTGAAAATAAAACAGAATATACTGTAACAATTGAGCTTTACTTGATTTTTTTAAAATCATATTAAATTTGAATTGCATTTAAGATGCTCCCAGTGGCTCCCTTTGAATATAATGCAATGTGTGTGTGTATACAGTATATAGGCCTATATTATTTGGACTTGTATTATTTGTACTGACACTGGAAACTGTAAAAAGCCAATGAATGAATCTCCTGTGTAAAAGTGCTGCCATCTCCACTAATGAACGCCCATCCTACTGTACCTGGGCCTCCTGCTTTGGGCCAGCGTCTCTGGCCTTTGGCTGAGGATGGCCTTGGGATCCTGGCAGGGCTCTAGGAACAAGCACACAAACACCAATCAATGACCGATCAATATCTTGGGCTTGTCCTCACTGAGAGATATGGACCGCTGGACACCCACAGCAGATAGGCCAGGCTCTCACAGACACACACAAACACAGTTGCTATTCTACACTAGCACCACTGCTAGCGGCATTACACAGAATCTACTTCTACACATTTGTAATGAGTTACCTGGTTCTCAGACACCTCTGTTGGCTATGTGAAAACAAAGGCACATGCACAGATTGTTATCATGCATGACTTCACCAGTCAGGAGAAACTACACTACAGCAAGAGGCATTGACAAAGAATCCAAGAGCTAAAAGCTGCTTAGGATTCCCATGCTGGCTAGACTCAGGCTTAAAGCACACTGCCTGCTCCTGTTGTCCTAAAGCACCAGCACCACTCACTCTCACACACAGCAACTACAGTAGGCCTACTGGAGAATACGTAAGGGATAACGGCCGCCGAGGTGTCCCGATATCAGCAGAATAATGGACAACGCGAAGGCAAAGAACAGCCCGACGGCGAAGCCGAAGGGCTGTTTGCCTACGCGAAGTCCATTATTTCTCTGATATCGGGACACCTCGAAGGCCGTTATCCCGCTTATCACCCGGTTGCAACTAAAACGTATAGATGGTAAGCAAGTGTTTAAAACATAAAAGAAACATGTGGCTCCGTTCAGAAAGAAGTTACCCTCTTCGGTTGGGGTACTATTTTCATATGAAAGAAGATCCGCAAAGCTGCATTCTAAAGAGCATTGATATAGAACGCTGGTGAGACTTTTTTGACCCAACAATGCCTCAGGTGCCCTGTTATCTAGAAATAACGGACACCCTGACAGCCAATCACAAAACAGTATTCCATTCCACCGGGTGATAAAAGCACAGCAGCTCTAGCTGAAGGAGGATGTCTATAGGGCATGTGAAGCTCCCAGGCAGCACAGAGAGGTAGAAAGTTAAGGCCTTGGAAGGGAATGAGAGGCAAGTGGAAGAGAGGTACCTCTTCTGATTCTGTCTCTGGCATTTGGGAGTTCTGACAGAAGCAAGAGACAAACTGTTAATTGTCAAAGTTACACAAAATTATCAAACCGCTCCGACAAAGACTGACTATTTTACAGTGAGATTCAATGTCACCAACTGACCCAACTGCCACATTGTCTCCCAACATCAAACACTCTTTTGCAATGACGTTCATCAACAGGTTACAGATAAGGTACTGCTGAGGTACTGCATTTTTGGATGCAACTTCACAGCTAATTGTCTTTTCTCTGAATGTAATTTCATTCAGTACCCTCATGTATGTCCCCATAGGGAGTCTCTAACACAGTAGAGTACTGCAGTGTGAGGTGACTAACAAGGCAGCAAAGGTGAGAGAGAAAGAGTGAGAGACAGGGCTTACCTCTTCAGGTGCTGGCTTGCGAGCTTTGCTGGGTTCATCAGGATGGGGCTTCGATCGGGAGTCGTCTGCTGCCTTGACCTGGAGTCAGGTGGGAGAGAGCAGAGTCACAAGAGACTTATCAGCATACTCTGACTGACTAGCATGTAGCCTATTCAGCGCAGGCAGGCTGTGGGACACAGTGTGGAGGGGCTGCTCACCTTTCGGTCACTCTTCTCTCTGGACCTGTCCTCGGTGTCTTTACGGCGCTCTCGCTCTCTGTCTCGCTCTCGCCGTCTCTCCCGTTCTCGCTCACGCTCCCGGTCTCTTGGCACATCTCCGCGCTCTCTGGCCTTGCCCTCGCGGTCCTTGCCCCCGCGGTCCTTGTCTCGATCCCGGTCTTTGTCCTTTTCTCTGTCTCGCTCTCGATCTTTATCCTTCTCCCGATCTCTCTCGCGCTCCCTCTCCTTATCCCGTGCCCTGTCTTTGTCCCGATCCCGGCTCTTGTCCTTGTCTCGCTCGCGGTCTTTCGTCCGGTCCCTCTCACGGCCTTTCTCCGACCTCTCTCCTTCCAAGTGTCTCTCCTTCTCCTTGTCCTTGTCCTTCTCCGTCCTGCGGCTGTCCTGCTCTCGGGGCTGGTCCGGGTCTTTGGGGGCTCTTGTCTGGCTGCTCTCTTTGATCTCCCTCCTCTCCTGGACAAAAAGACTCATTTTTACCTGCTCTAACAGTCCTTTTAAACACTTCTTGTTAATTTTTATTGTTCTAAAATATGTATGTATTTACGTTTTTATCACTGTGGCTGTACTGTATTCATTGTTGGTGTTTTTTTTTTTTGCTGGCGGCAAAAGAATTGCCCTATGGGGACATTAAAGATGAATTTGTATTTGAACGACAAATAGGCCAAGACAATGGAAAACAGCATCAAGAGCAAAGAAAGACATGCCTGTGCTTGACCACTAGAGGGCAGCCCCACACTGGGAATGCGCCAGTGAGCACCTAAAGGCAGCAGCTAATCTGCTGGAGGAATAAGGACAGAACATCACAGCGCCAACGCAGACATAACAGCCTTCTGTTTTGGGCTGACCTCTCTGTCTCTATGGCGATCACGGCCCTCGCGGTTTTCCTTGTCCTGAGATTTCGACGAAGAGGAGGCTTTGCCTTTGAGATCCACCTTTTCCCCCGACAGGACTCGCTTCACAGCTTCATCACTGTTTAACTGCAATCAAACACACTGAGTCACCAGCAACCAAGCTTGGACAGAACAAGAAAACACATTTTTGTGACTGATTCCATTAAGCAATGATATAGCAAATAGGACAAACCTTGCTGAGGCAGCACTTGCCAATGGCCTGGAGCAGCTCATTGGTCTTGTCAGGTTCGTGGCCGGCCACAATACGAGCCGGTTTGGCCGACAGAGGCTCGCCACTGACCAGCATCACCACATCGATGGCCTTCTGGAGAAAGGCAATTTTGGAATCTTTCTCCTGCAAAAGCGGAGAAACAAAAGTATAAGCACAGTGTGTGTAACAAGCATTGATACTGTCATTTAAAACTATGACTCTTGACCTTCAGCACCCATTTTTCAAACACTAAAAGACATATATAACACATATTTAAAAAATATACATTTCACCAAAAAAATGCAAACTTTGCACGCAAAAACCCATGGGGAACATGGAAAACGTTTAGGCCTATTCAATGAAATTTGTACTTGTGGAGCACCTAATACAATACAAATGCCTTAGTGTGCTTTACAGACACTCAAGGAGCACCTATAACAGGGGCAAGGAAAAACTTTCTGTTTGTGACAATTCTTAGAAATAATTGCTCATTTATGCATGAAGCAACCATATGGCACTTATTTTGAAAAAGAATACACAAGATATTTCAGCCTGTGTTAAGAGATTTTATCATGCAGTATTCAAGACTCTAGTGAATTCACTCAATTCTCAGCAGTTGTCAGGAGCAGCTGTTTTTACACAGTTGGCTGGTTTCATGGTTACCAAAGCAGTCTTCACCACTGAGACCTACTGTACCTCTCCATACTCTCTCCCAAAGGATTACTCCACACAGAAGAAGTACAGAGCAGTCTGCTACACAACTAAAGCCTTTGTTGGAGGTGACAAAGATATCTGCCGCCTGTGCAGCTTTTGAATGCAAATACAACCAATGACATCATATAGCTTACTGTATGTGACATAGGACCTATACGAGCCAACACCTTCCATCTCATATCAGAGATAACATAAGCCTAACATAACATAAGCGGTTGCGACAAGACATGGAGAATTTGTCCATGCGAAATAATGGACTATATAAACAACGATCAGCTACCATTTTAAATGAGCATCACAAAGGTGCAGTTTACAGAATATGTAAACCATGGACTTTGTTTGCAAGGTTATTTTTACACAAATTGTTTTTCTCACTTCTCATCCTTACAGTAGCAGGCTACTGCCTCCTCCTCACAGAGTTCTCACGGTGGGTGTGGAGAGGCAATGCATTATGCATAGAGGCGGTGGACACCTCTCTATGAGGCATCTGGAAAAGGATCAGGTGTGAAGGCTTAAGAGCTCAGCCAACTCTTTTTGTCCTCCACTCAGGTTTCCATTTTCCTGCCCCAACTTACACAAGGTGAGTCTGATGGATTGCATGGGTTTATTTAGGTAGGAGGTCTGAAGACAAGTGTTAGGCTACATTACGCACAAGTAGCACTAGACCTTCTCATCTCTGAATGTCCCCTGTACTCTGTAGCCTGTAATTCAAGTGTCTCCTTGTGATGACATCGGTGGTTAACATCCTAGCAGAATGCTAATGGCCAGGCCTACCAAAGCAGCAACATGGTAACTCTATAAGTCTAGACAGTTTGATTACCTTCACATTATCTGATTTCATCTCTGCCTCAGTGTACAGTCCTTTAAAGAAGCCAGTGGTCCGTATCACCTGCACAGGAGAAAAACAAACATAGGGTCACTTGCATTATTTTTATTTGTATGACAGAAGAGTGCACCTGTGACTGAATAAACAGCATAATTAAAAGACTAATTAAGCCCAGTGCCAGACTAACTGCTGAAGATACAATGGAGTCTTGCATGAGAACAAATCACTTCCTGAATTATGCATGCATTAACACTGAAAGGTGAGACTTCAGAAAACAGACAGAGAAGCTGGCAAATTCCAGTACTCATGGAGTAATTTACCCTGAATCACAGTTCTGCAAACATGAGAACACTTCAAATACAAAACACATAGGCCTAGCTGTGGAATGGTATGGCCAGAAAGGCTTGAGAGTGTGGCACAAAACCAGACAAGTATTTTTTAGGGACCTTGAACTTTACGGGGTTTCATACAGCCTGAAGTAGCCTAAATTTTATTTTGGATTTTGAAATTTCAAGTCTACTTTAAAACAACTACACTTGTGCTATTTTAAACATGTCCTGCATTTCATTCCTTTTTCACAGGACCAACACTATTCGATTAATCGCCTGTCTACACAGTAACATGTCAATCTCATTATCGTATTCTTTCTAGATGCCACTCTTGGTCAAAGGAGAACGGCGCAGACGTAGCTGCTAACTTTATTAGTTTTGCATACCACAGACATAGACAACTTGTTTGCACTTTGCTCTCAACAGAGATGAGTCCATAGCAACTAGTGGACACCAACATACAGTCTGAAATAACGTTACCTTGCCTAACTCTAGGCCTAATCTATCATTATAGAACCATCATAACTAATTAGGACAAATGCCTTCCATGAAACGACACAGAAATTAAGCTCCCTTGTCTGCGTGGGAATGATCAGTCAAGGATATTTGAGGGAGGATATATAAGTTGATTGTTCTAATTCAATGTAATAAAATAAATGACCACTTCATGATTACATAAATCATTGCGTAAACTGTATAGAACTCAAAGAAAACAATAAAATTAGCCAGCGACAGTCTGCTAACGTTTAGATCCGACATCAGATTAAGAACCTCTGTAAACCTATCGTTACATGTTTAAGGTAAATGTTACCATAACAAATCTCTTGAAATTGTCTAGCTCGATAGCAAGGTACCGTTATGCGGTGAGAATAAATGCTCTAGCGGTTAATGTGTGCGTCTAAAATTGATTAGTATTAGCCTTGCCACCAGTCGTTAGCTACCTATCAGAATAAACCGATATGGTCATCAAGGATGCCCATGGCAACAGCTAACACAGCGCAAGTCTGCTTGATGCTAACTTGTCGCTCAGGGAGTAAACTCCTTCTCTAACGTTACAATATCTATCTGATAACAAGATTTTTTTACAAAGTAATTTAAGCTAAAACATTCCTAAATAACCAAACATCAACATAGCTGACTATCTAATAGCGTTACAATAGCGATACTAAACATACTTCCCAGGGCATATTATCAATGTTAACATCAAAGAATGAACATACGGTAACTCAAATAGAAACATTGCAACTATTTGACCATCCTCAGTTTTAGATATCCTTATTAGCAAGCTAGCAAATGTATTCCTACCTCACTGAATATGTCGTGCAGGTAGCGGAACGGCGGTTTGTTGAGAAGCTTCTCTGTAAGAGGTGGTTTTTTAATCACCTTTCCCAGGGTGTCTTGGGTCTTTTTGACCACTGCCCCGTTCATAATTGTACTTTGAAAGCCCTATATTCAAAACAAATTCTTCTTTTCAACTGCCGATGTCGTAGAAAACTCTAAATCCTGAAATCTGTGGACTGTCCTGTAGCTATGCCAATCGCTTTTCAATCCCACAATGCAATGTTCTGCATATATGCGCCTGCGCGAAGGATGCGAATGTCCCTAGCAACACCTAACAACCATAAACTATGGAACTGAAGTCTAGAAAAATAAATAGCTGTTGCATTGCCTGTGCTCATAGCAAATATCATGCTCGGCTCATATCCCTTATGAGAGATTGCTGTGGCTACATTGGCCTGTAACTTGGCATGGAAGACGCGACCCTAAACTGCTCAGACGATAGGCTTATGTAAGGGATGCATAAATGGGCACCCATAATTCATTATCTCTGTTAGACCTTGGCTAAATGCAGCCGGCAAGGCTATTTTTTTTTCTTTCTCAGATATCAGCCAGAGGTTTGAAGGCAAATGAAGAAGGCTCAGTTCAGTTGAAATAAATAAATAATAATAAAAAAGAATGGATTCTGGAATAGATTCTGTAATGATCTGAATATCTAAAGCCCATTCTACACTTAAAACATTCTGCATAGTGTTAGTGGAGAAGTTAACCTTAGCCAAGGCCTGATTTTAGGGAGATCATCTCTGTGCTGCAATGAGACACAAGGTGCCCAGTCAGTTTTGCAGATCTTTGTCTTTTCACTCTCAGTTTATCCTGAACCTCTTTGGCATATTTGCAAATAAACAGCTGAGAAGAAGCACTGATCAGAGGGAGAGATCATGCAGTGCAATGCAACATGAAGAAATGTAGGCCTAGCCAATTTTACAATGGGCCTAGTAGGTCTATGTCCAAATAGACACGTGATGTTCAGGTAAACTGCAGTGAAATTCTGAATATTGAACATTGAATTGTTAGCCTAGTCTAGGCCTACTGTATCAATCCTCTTGCTTTGACCAGAATATTGCCACCAATAGCCGCCAAGGAGGTTATGTTTTCGCCGGCATACGTGTCTGTGTGTCTGTCTGTCTGTCTGAAAAGTACTGCACAGATTTGGATGAAATTCAGACAATGTGTGTATTAGGACAAAGAAGAACTAATTCGATTTTGGTGGCGATCAGTGACCCAGAACACCATCTGTGACCACATTGTCTTGGTGGAGGTCTGCGCTCTCTGAGCGCTTTTCTAGTTTATACAGTACCAACTTTGGAACTGGGTTTTTCTTCATGAGAAATGCATTAATGACTGTATGACATGTAGCTTTAACCTGAGGGGATAGCAACAATGAAATTTCATCCATGATTTGAGAATTAAATGTATAGGCCTCTATAATAATTTATACCGATAACACAGGCCTATGGAAGTAGACGTGTTTATCTTTAGGATAAATGCAGCTTTAAATTAGACACAGGACTATGCTAGCCTATCAATTCTGTGCCCTCAGCAAGGGCCAATGGACATGCATGTGCATAAAGCAAAGGTCAGGCCTGATCCAATCACTAAATAGGACAGAGGAGAGCAGAAACACAGAGCAAGAGAAAGAGAGCACTGTGGTGAGATTTGGAGATTCACCTTTAACATCAAACATTACTGGTAAGTAAAATGATTCTATCAGATACAATACACTATTACTAAATGTTCCAGTTTTGTCTGTGAAGGAAACTTATTTGACAGAGAGCAGATTTACATTTTACCCAGTGACTGGAGTCAGAATTACTGGGCTTTGACTGTGTTATGTCCTCTTGTTTGAGACTGAAAACGATGTAACAAAGTACCTGTGCTGATCTTTAGGTATAACCTATCATATAAGTATAAAAGCCATGACGCATTTTCCAGTTGAAGGGTAGGATAAGAATTGTATTTTAAACTGTAAATCTGTTTTGCAGAAAATGGCCTCTCATCTTCATCTGTTTGTGGGACTGGCTCTTCTTTTAGGTTCAAAGTTCTGTAAGTTACCCCCATTGTGCAACCAGTGCAAACCATGCTGGATTACTCCACTATGCTGTTGTTGACATATGTCATATCATGTCAAATTGCATCACATACTGTTTTGTTTATTCTGTTGAAGGCTCTGGAGACGAATGCCCCAATGCTGAGAAGGCCACAGACTGTGAGACTTGTATCTCATCAGGCCCTGGTTGTGCCTGGTGCCAAAACAAGGTGAGGAGTCTCAGCAACATCTATAAAATGGATAGCAAGTCAAAGTAGCTTTATTAAGTTTTAGTAGAAAGAAGCTGTCCACCCAAAATCTGACCCAAGCTAATCAATTGTGTATTGTATTTGTTTGGCAGTATTTTGAAGATTATAAAGCTCCTCGCTGTAGCACACGAACAAGTCTGCTGGAGAAGGGCTGTTCAGAGAAGGACATTGTAGACCCAGAGAGTCAGCACACAGTGGCTGAGGTGGAGGGGGAAGATCTGAGTCCCCACAGGATCAAACTGGATCTGAGGCCTGGTTAGTCCTAAACACATGCTGTACAAATCCTTACAAAACATAGGCTACAGTACACAGATGAAGTCAAAGACTTCTCTAGGAGTTTGAAGATGAATCCATACATTGTGATTATTACTCTCACTTAAAAAGTATTTACCACTCCAGAGATGTGGTGCTTATGGACATGCACACAGTATGTCATCGCTATTACAGCTTTTATGGGAGGCTTTATAGTCATGAAGGACAAACTGAAAAGATATAAAAGCATAACATCTGTTTACACTCATTCTATTCAATTGCAGGGCAATCACACACGTTTCAGGTGAAGGTGAAGTTGCCAAAAAAGCCGAGACCAGTGGGAGTTTATATTCTTACATCCTTCTCTATGGACAACAAAGGCAGAGGAAGGAGGGCAAAGGTTCTGGCAGACAAATTCATTGCAGGCATAGCGAAAGGCAACAGAGATCAACAAGTACACACTGTAGGTAAGGAAATTACTAGATTTCACATGAATCTGCACAATTTGTGCAAACTGTAAGATTAGCGTATGATGCAATATATACCAGGGGTATCGAACATTTCATTTAATGCGGCCCAATTTAAAAAAGCATGAAAAGAATTGCAACTATGTGGCCTGCTTGAAAATAGCAGTTTTAAACATCCACAAACAATGGTTGGCTTTCCGCAATGCTACTGGCAAGTCTGCATGCACTATGAGATGTATCATGGGAACTGTTTATGGAAAGAAAGACAAAAGGAAAAGGAAGCCCTCTGAGGAAAAGCATAATGCTCATGTGGCCCGTGATAAAATAATAGCACAGTATACACATCGCACTGAATGTTGGATCTAATCTATTCTCTTTCTGACAGGTTATGGTCTGTTTGGGAACACTGAGATTACTGAGAAAAGACGTAAAGAATGTGAAGAGAAAGGTGAAGTGTGTGAAGCAGAGCTCTATGTCACTCACTCTCCAACAGCTCCACACAACTCCTACAGCCCATACTTCCCATGGAGGAACCGAGGGGGCTTACAGGCTTTAATGCAAATGGCCCTGTGTAAGGTATGGCCAGAGTTTGTCATAGCATGAAGAGGGATGCACTTTGTGCTTGTATGACTTTTTGATATGTGTGAGGACTGTGGACTCTTTTCCAGGATGAGATCAACTGGGGAGACAATGCCCGTGTGATTGTCTACGCTAGCGATGGTGGATATGATCTACCACCAGAGACAGACACAAGGAACTTAGACACAATCAACAGTAGCATATGCCACATGAACAACAGCCTCATCCGCACCACAATGGTAAGTTTGGGGAATGAGGACGTGGTGAAGCCTATCAATAGCTAGTTTTTCAGGTAGGAGTTCAGTGTTCTGTATTCTCCTCAAACAGAGACCTCCATCTGCGTCTGAGTTACGAAAAGCCCTGGTGGAAAACAACATTCAAGTCATTTTTGTTCCTGAGGATCTCATACTTTTAGATTATTATGTAAGTCAAAAAAGTTCAAAAGAATTAAAAAATGTGATGTATGTATAATGCAAAAGTTCTAGAATTTAATACATTATTTTTGTTTCAGAAAGTAAGTTCTGAACTACCTAAATCCAGTGTTGCTTGGGTGGAAACTTCAGACCCAACATCTGCTCCTATTGAAAGAGCTTTTGAGGTCAGTTGTGTTCTTCTGCATACCAATTGTATATAGTTGAACTTCAGACCATTTCAGCCTGATCAAACCTAGACAAACCTGCTCGTTTACAGCCTGTTCAAATCACCAAAAACCTGAAGGCTCATCATACCTGAGGGGTCGCTTTATATATGATTACATATGTTTACAAGGATATGTTGCTGCACCTCTCAAAAGATCCGAACTGTGATTTACACATTGATGTAACTGATTCTGAAATGGAATTTAGAAGTGAAATCAATGATTATCATCAAAGTCCCACCCTCAGTCTCCATTGAGGTGTAGGCCGAGTTTACTGGACCATTTCACATCAAAAGATCACAAATCCAAAGAATTGAGCAACATATTTTGGAGGACATTGTATAGTGTTCTCTTGCCTCTAACTGAGAGATGTCATGTTTTTCCTGTCCTCAGACATTAAGAAAGTCTTTGGTACTGACGCACGTGCCTGTGCCAGGCCTCAACATCACATATAGGCCACTGTGTGATCACTTTGTGGGTCATCATCTCTACGGAAAATGTGATGTTAGGAGCAGAGAAGCAAAACAGAGCCTGGTATGTTCAGTGAAACCAAATCTATTTTGCCAGATATTGGAGATTTTTTTTTAGTCACAGGTACTGTAATTAAATTGTAAATGTAATTGATGAATATATGAATACATATGTGTATGTATTTTGACAGACATGCATAGTAACTGCACTATCCCAATGTCACTGCCCACTGCCACCCTCCAGACCTTCAATGTCACCGTGGTGTCCGAGTCCTGTGAGCTGCCTGCCTCCTTTGAGATGAAGAATCTGGGTTTCAAAGAGAGCCTGACTGTAGAGCTGACTACTCGCTGTAAATGTGAATGTGGGGATAAGCCTGATCCGGAATTCTGCAACTATGCAGGGAATCCAGTTTGTGGCAAATGCAGGTAAAACACACCTGTTGGACTCCCTAAGTGCTTTACCATGTCCGTCAACCTCAGTACATTTACTTGCTTGCTATCAGCTGTGTAAAGTTTTTATGGAAATATTGGACTGTTATAGTGAAGCTAAAGCTAGTTTCATAACAAGGCCAAATCAGTTTGCTCATTTAATAGCATGAGAAAGATCCTAAAATTCAAATTTGGTGGATCAGACTCATGATTAGCTCATGCACACTCTGCTTGTTGCCAGACTTTGCATTTGACTCGTCATTTAATTGAGGTCCCTATGTCTGTAGTACAGAAAATAAACTACTCAGCATCACTCAATAAACTCTGTTCTCATCTTTTAGGTGTGATGAAGGCCATTTTGGCTCGTTCTGTGAGTGCTCCACTACTGATTACGTCACCCCCTGCACAGCGAGACAGGGTACACCTCTGTGTTCAGGCCGAGGTACCTGCGTGTGTGGGCAGTGTGAATGCAATAAAGGAGCCTTTGGGAGGTACTGTGAATGTGATGATTCCAGCTGTCCCATGTCTGGAGGAAAAATCTGTGGAGGTATGGAAGATATTTGAGCATGTGTTATTTTTAGTAATTTATTCATTCATTCTACTTCAGCTGAATCTGACAGAGACTTCTGAAATATTTGCATCTCTGTAAGTTTACAAAACGCTGAAATATTAAGTGCATGCCTAAACCCATGAAAAAAATCTTATTAACAGACAATCAGCTCAAATGAAAGGATGATTGAATGATCAATAAAGTAATGCAGTTTCCTTTCTTCTCAATGTTTTTATTTGTAGGTAATGGGAAGTGTGTATGTGGGCGGTGCTTGTGTGATGACGACCACGAGGGTGACGCATGTGACTGCTCCACCAAGGTGGACCGCTGCCAGAGTCCCAATGGGATGCTGTGCAGTGGCCATGGAAGCTGTCAGTGTAACCAGTGTGTATGTGAGTCTGTGTACAAGGGAGCTCTATGCGAAGAGTGTCCCGTCTGCTAGAACAGCCACCAACGTCTCTTGTGGCTCATTCACATTGTTAAGGAAATGTGTCACTGATTGCCTCCGTACGCATACACTATACTGTGTTTTCAATACTCTTGTAAGCCCGATTATGTGTCCTTCTGTTGCATTTTGACCACTAGATGGCGAAGTAATCCCTCTAAGTTAACAGTTAACCATTATTCTAGACACAGTATACAGTACAATAAATGCTGTTCTTCAAGACACAGTAAACTGAATTAAATGGACCACTGTTGGCTGCCAAAAGCAGGGATTTAAACTAAAGATTGCCCTGATACCCTGTAAAAATGAGCTCTGGGTCTGGTTTCAGTTGTACAAGATGGGAAGATATGACATTCTGTCTCACAAAATAAACTTTAAAAACATGCTATTCTGAGCTCTCTTTTGCACTTTTATTTGGTGTGTAACGTTCCAGACGCTTTGGTGTGGGTATTTCTTAAGTTAATTCTGAAATACATAACTCTTAATACTGCACCTGACCTAAGTAGCCTGGATGTGTGTGAAGATTAAATATTGTACTCGACTACAAGATATGTGATTGACAACATTTAACAAAAAAATATCACAGTTTCACAATAATTGTGATTAAAATGTGACATTTTGAATTATCTTACAAAAACGGAATTTGTTTCTCCATTAAAGCTAACCTTATTGATGATTCATTTAGAGTAGGATAAATATGTAATACTGTATCATTTCTACAGTAAATACCAGTAGATCAATGTGGCCAATGAGTGAAATGGGCCATGGGGTCTCCATTCAGGGAAAATTGCAGTGGACGGCTAGTTAAGGCTTCAACAGACTGCAGCACATCAGTAGAGTAACAGACATCCACTTCTCATACCCATGATTTGAACCACATGTATGAGGTGGTGGTACATACTTACTCTTGCCACCGCAGGGCTTTGGTAGGATACAATGGCCACAAATACAGAGATCAGATTTGCACTTTCCAGAAGTGTCATGTAATGATTGAAACCAAAATTACCATTTTGGCTTGAGTTGACAATTATTTACATATTTGAGACATGTCCCTAAATAATAGAAAATAAGGAAAAAAATGAAAATCTAACACTTTCAAGTTGTCAACAGTGTGTCAGCAGATGACACTGAAAATAGGTCTGCACCTGCTGTCCTTCCAAGAGTGTAATAAATTTGGATTTTTATGTAAAAATGACTATTTAGGCCAAATTTAAGGGCTTATAGCTTTTGAATAACACAAAGTACAATCTCAAAAAATCTTCACACCTTTCTCATGTTCTATAGGTATTTGAAGGTTTTAGCTTGTAGGTACTAGGCAATCCAAATTACTTGACACCATTTTTTTTTCCATTTGTTGCAAAAGCATTGTCTGCATTTCTATCAGTCAACAGAACATCACAGATAGTGATGTCAAGGATATTTCAGAAATCACATGAATAGTGTGCCATTTTTTTCCAAAGCTATCCAAAACGGAAATGGCATATCTCAACAATGCAATAACTTATCAGGCTGGAATTTTTTGAATGATGGTCACAAGACATAGGGGGTTGTTTGGACAAAAAATAGCAACATTTTTAGACCCTGGTGACAAGGCTCTTGAATTTCTCCAAAAGCTAAATCTCGATCTCATTAATTTTGCGCAATACAAAAGTCTCCTAAGCAGAAAAGAAATCTACGCGAAAAAGAGTCCATGTGGAAAAAAAACTTTGCTAGTGACCTTTATTGCAAAATTGCTTATTTTGCCCTGTCTATATACCCATTTGACCAATTGCTTTAAACATTTATATTGTTCATGTTCAGTGTATCATTTCCTCTGAAGGCCAGTTGAAGCATTCCTCTTATGCAGTAAATGAGCCCATTTCTGAGAAACCTTGGGGTCCCGGAATACAAAGTGGTCTGTTGTTTTAGGCCATGAATCACATTGAAGAGATGAGCATTTCTAGGGTGTCTCCACACGGTCACGGTTTACTGTGTCTTAAAAGGGATACACATGCAGAGGGGCCATTTTAGCCAATGTTGTTCAGAGTCAGCTACATAGCTTTACTTTTTCCATGCTTTTTTAATGAGTCAAGTTAATGCTGAATTCATTAAGGTTAATTTCAGATTTCATATGCAGGTAAACAGTTGACATTTTGACATTCTTTAGTGTAGTGGATTTAGTGTAGTTCACCAGACTTATCATCCCCAAGAGAGAAAAAAGAAAAGAGCTACACTGACAGGCATTGTAAAAAGTTTCACTTGTGCCTTAGTGAGATTTTAGACAAGGACACTGGGGCAGAGCCTGTCATTCCCACTCCACATTGACAATTTAGATATTCAAATAGGCCCTGCTCAGAGGAAGCCATTTGTAATGAAGAAATGAATAGGTAATGTGTCATTAATCTCTCTCTCTCTCTCTCTCTCTCACACACACACACACTCACACACACACACACACACACACACACACACACACACACACACACACACACACACACGGTGCTGTCTCTTAGCACACCTGCACCAAGCCCTGAGCTTTGATGTGTGGGTGCAGCCAGAGGCAGGGCCCGAGGAGCAGGGGGCAGCTGTGCCATTGAAACAGGAAGGTCAAAATGCAAAACAGCTCTTTCTTTTCTGCCCACCTTCCGCCTCCTCCCCACTGGCTCATGAATAGAGAGAGGGTCCATGTGTGTGTTTTTTTTAATTATTCTGTCAGCTTCCGAGAATCCTCGTCAGCCACTCCCGTTGCAGGCCTGAATACCAAGATAAATGTTATCCGCTCCCTCAACAATGCCCCCCTCACCACCACCAACACCACCACCCCTCCCTCCAGCCCTCCCATCTCCACCTTTCTGAGCTCTTCCTCTGTTGTCTGACACTGTTTCCTACCTTCCAGACAATTACAACAGATCAATATGCACAGGCCCCAGCAAGCAAAGTACACAGCCAATTAACTTGCCAGACGTTAAGTAAATGCTTTTGTGAAGTAAATGCGTGCGAGGTGTCTCATTCTGACATTGCAAGGGCCTGTTATCACGAGCTTGGCTAATCTAATGGACTCCAACGGAGACGTCTTGTTTAAAGACAGGGAATTTAATTTCCACAAAGCCTACCAGGCTGTGATCAGTGGCGGTGAAAAGGGTGGCTTGGGTTGGGGAGAAAACTAGTCACTCAGGCAAGAAGGGTGACTCCTGATCAGTGGGCTTTGAACCAACCACATGAGAAAGGCTTCAGGGTTTGTTCAGTGTTAATTAATATGTTGATAAAGGGCAATTCCAGCATTAGATGTCCAAATTATCAGTCTGTACAGCTGAAAACAGCAACTCAATATTTATTATTTATTCATTTATAACATAAAAGTACGTTACATTTTATCATCAATATGGATTTCCCTGTGAAATGAGCCTAAAGGAAAAACAAATATAATGTGACCACTGCTGGAGAATGCCTTGCCCATGTTTTGTGTTTAACATGAGGTTGGAAGCACATCTGGACTATCACTGGCCTTGTTTCATCCCTGATGAACACAGAGGCTGGGGAGGCTTTCCTAGTGACAGCAGGTGTGTGGGCTACATGGGCAGGGAGAGACAAGGTCGCCAGGATTTCAGGGGTAATAAATATTGGAGAATGAGAGTGGGATGGAGGGGGGTGGGGGTGTAGGTGTGAGAGCGAGGAAAAAAAGACAAGCGAGGAAAAAGGAGAAGTGCGGGGGGTGGGGGCTCACAGGGCGATTCACCACATACATCAACTCCATTGAGCAGAAAATTGAAATGGAAATCTGGGCCTTGAATGAGTGCAGATTCCATTGTCCCGGGGGATGGAATTTTATGATTTATGATGTCTTTCAGGGGCAGAGAGGCCTGCTCACCTGCTCACATATCGCCACTGCGACTGGTCAGGCGGACTTCACGGATGGGTTTCAGTAGACCCCTGCTTTCTTTGTTTCAAAGAGTAATTCATAGAGAAGCGTCCGCTCAAAATATTCCTCTGAGAAAAGGCTCAGTATTGTGGAGCTTGTGTTATGGAACAGAAAAGGGTCTAGATTTAAGTTGAAATTCTTACAGCAAACCTTACAGGTTAGATAACTTAAATTATACAACAGAGGAAAGGAACTTTTCACAGGGAAGATTGAAAGTAAAATGCTACTTTCAAAAGCAGCAAAAGTAAACCATGGTGGTGCCACACATACAAATGAAAAAAAGAAAAAAAAAATAGCTCATACTTTATCAGATATTTTATCTAAAGTAAAGCCTAAACATTTGTGCAGGTCTGACTTAAAGACATGCATAACTATGATGCAAGTTTTTTTTATTATTATTTTTTATCTTAACCATCAGTTCAGTGGATTCGATGTTCTGCACAGATTCTTCCACATCTGTTCACTTAATATTTGGCTTCCATAATAATAAAATATCAGCACATACTGTAGGCATGGGAGAGAGCAAGCAAGCAGCTTGTTTGAAATGTATGTAGGTCATATCGACACACTATTAGCATGTTTGGGGTCAAATACAATCCACTCCCTCATAAACAAAATACCAGCTTGCCCTCCTGATTTGAACATAGTTTGGCCTTGGCTTTGGGTCTTTGTACTCTTTAGGAAATCTCTCCATCATGGCAAAAGAAATATAATCTATAATGTATAATATAAATGCAATCAGACAGGGTGTGGGACACCACATGAAAACCTTTCTTCTTTTATCCTGCCCTGCCCTAACAATCATAATGCTTTCCACCATGGTCAACAGGTGAAGTCCATCTGAAAACGTAACTTTTGCCTGCCCATGATACTTATTTCCAGTATTCTTCTGTCTACTGCCCATCTTCATCTTTTCTTTTTTGGAACCAGTGTGACTTGATCTCTGGTTTGTTCTGCAATTCTGTGTGGGGGGCCTCACCAGTATCCTGAGGCCAACTCTTTGGATGAGGTGGACACTGGTTCTCTGTCAAGCTTCTGTTGACAACCAGCAAAATGTTTTACAGTTTTGCTGCTTCATATGGAATAGAGTTAATTCCCAACACAAGAATAAATTGGCAGATTTAGGAGGAATGTCTGGTTGTATGCTAGCCTGCTTGTGCAGTACACAGCATTATGTTTGATCTGTGCCTTTTTTTGTGGTACACGTATATATTTTTACATTTTTCTTTGTGCAATCCAGTGTTGTTTTTCTGTTTCACAATGACATGGGCTGTAAATAAATTTCGGTATAAACAGTTCAAGTGTAAATGAATCTTGTCAATCTCCTACATACAGTGCTAAGGTGTAATTGTTACAATAATTGTTCATCACAACTTTGTTTATAATCTACATCAGAGCATCCCTCAAAATGACTAAGTAATTTGACTGTGTTATGCATTCATAGTGACACAGACTTGCCATTCTGATGGCACTGTCATTGTTCATTGGCACAGATCTTTACTTTCGAGAGAGGAACTATGAATCTTGAGAGACTTGCTTTTGCCAGTAATTCATGATGTTGTTCTATTTGCACAAATTGTTTTGAGAAATTGACTGTCACCTTTGTCAAGGATAATTTGTGAAATGTACCAAAGCAGAGAGACAAATACTTATCTTTAATACTTCTTCCTCCATCTTATTAAAGTACCAGAATGCAGTTCTTTACCTATAATAATAGTCTCTCATTCTCTACAAATAAAGAGAATTTCTGACATTGGAACACTTGATTGTGGGATCATGACCCTTATATGGGGATATGGGTAGAATCATATATGGGTACATGGGTAAGATTATCCCCCTTTTGGGAATATGGCCCTTGACCTTTAGTTATAGTTCAACTGAGTTAGGGTTGAACATTGATGCCAAGGGGCATTCCAGTATATTAGCATGAAAGCATTATTTTTATGGGTTGTTATTGTGTTTTAAAGTGCCGTAGGCCTATTCCATCATATATTGCTTTACTTGAGCTTTGAGATGGCTACTCAACAAATAGGTTGAAAATCTTCAGTGCCTGCTTCTATCGGGTACTGGCCCGAAATGCAATGAAAAGTAAACCTATATTTCATTTCAATTGGACAGGAACTACTAGGAATGCCATTTAGTTAATGCTTTAGAATACACCATCCAAACAACAACATGGCATATACCATATGTTCAGCATCATTTCTATGTATTCCTTGTTCTTTTTTAATCCTGATTTTTCCTTGACTGTTTTTTGCCCAGTTGTTTTTTTGACAAAAAAGTAAATTATAATTTAAAGGGGAAGTTTATTGTTACCACGGCTTGTCAAATGACTGCTTCATTGGTCAGGAGGGTTAGTGGAGGAAGTCAAGGCTACGGGTCCCAGGACTTGGTCACCGGGGGCTCCACACTATTTAGCCGCTCTGAGTCAGCAGCATGGAGCTGCTCTTGTCAGACAGATGATGGACGAGGACAGGGAGCCGGCGAGCTAGCTGGCTGGTGTGCAGCTCTCCTAGTGTAGCCACTGGACCTGGAGGGGAGGGGAGGCCAATGGCTGCTCTCCGAGGACACTCAACCTGAAAGGAAAGTGATTGAAACACTGATCCAAATGCGCTCTTGGGTTCCCCTGCCCCACGACTCAGAATCTGCGAGGAGTTTCAAACTTTTAAGTTCAAACTTTGAGAGATCAGGAAATGTTTGCACCTCAATCTCTAACTTTGCTGCTATCATGTAGACTGTAAGTCATAGAGAAAAGGGTGGAGCAGTGGAAACAAATCAAGCCTAATACAAAGAAGCTTGTTTCCTGTGCCTTATGCTCTCTCTCTTTCTGTGCTACAGTCTCACCTGTCTGCCACTGCTGATGGGAGCTGATGAGAGTTGATTAGGGGAACAGCCTCCAGGCCTTCCCCTTCTCCCCTTCTGCTAGCGGAGCTGACAGCAGTACCTCCTGCTCCAAATCAGCGCAATGACTGAGACAAGTCACAGAGACACCCTCCGGGGACCAAACATGGCAAAGGCGTTCTCATCAGCATCCAGCCAGCCGCTCTCATGAAGGAGCAGACATAACAGGAGGCAGCGAGTGGGTGGTGCATATTAGCCCATATGAAATGCCACCATGCCCCGTGACTTGGCCCATTATCATTAAGTTAATCGGCTAGAGCAGTTGCTTGCGACGGCATGTTCAGCGCCAACGTCTCTGCTGACACACATCATGCTGGAGTTTGGAATTTGTCAAGTGATAGAAACACCGGTCTTGCTATGAAATAAAAATAACTTTATGCACACGAATGCCTGAATTATTAGTGCTGAAGTCATTACAAGTTAATATTGAGGTAGCGGTTTCAAAACTTGGGATCAATCTGAAGATACAAAATGTATTTTTTATCACTCTTGGGCTAGAATATTGATAGCTAAATGAATCAGGATGTCAGTCTGCAAATGTGTGTGTGTGTGTGTGTGTGTTTGTATCTAATGTGTGCTGTGCTGGAGGTTGGAGAGACGACAACAGAGCACTGAGAAGGGAGAGAGGGAGGGAGAGGGCTGGAGACAGAAGGCAATGTTAGTGCCTTCTACTGATGAGCCCAAAAGTTGTGCTCCTCTGTGACGCCGCAAAACTTCTCCCACCCACTCCCTCCTCCAGAGCGTGCACACACACACACACACACACTTTCTCTCTCTCTATGCACTCCTCTGAGGGCCCTGTGAATAATTCCCTCTCTAGTCATGATGAAGGGGAGAGAGGGAAGATGGTGGGAGGGGAAAAGGAGAGGGGGGCAAAGGGAAAGAGAGGGAGAAAGAGTACATAAAAAGAAGAGAGCATCTAAATTATGCATCATCAACACATGGAGTGGAACATCACATGCTTAGGGGAGGCAGGCTGCACTAGCATGGGAGAGGAGAGAGGCAGTCTGACTGTGGGAGATCCACAGGCTCACATACACCAGCAGTGCATTAATGCATTATTGATCTGCAGCACAAGCACTCCCACACTCCTGAAACAGGGGCTGGCCAGGCGGGGAAACACAAGTCACCGGGGTTGCACCATTAGCACATGTTACACAAGGCTCTGGGAAGCAAGTACTGGACGCACATCTGTCGACGTGTCAAGTTTTACTGTATGGGGAAACTCCCAGGAGGGAAAACTGCACTGCCTCCACTGTGGAGGTACAGTGAGAACGCCCCCCCCACTCCCGCCTCGAGGGAGAGTGCTTCCTTCACAGTGTTGAAGTGACTCCCCAGTGCTCTGGTGCTAGTCTCGGGGCTGGCTCAGTGCTTGAGTGTGCTTGGGGAGAGGCTGTGGATTTGGGCTTCCAGAGCTGACAGAAGGGAACGAGGCAGCAGAGGCGGCAGCAGGGAGTTGGGGGTTGGTTCTGATGAATAAGCATCTCTGGGATGAGTTTGAATTTAGAGTCCCTTCTGCACAAAACTTAACTGTTCATATGGTCTAGTGTGCTCCACTGGGAGTAAAGTTGGTAATGATCCCAGAGGTGATTATCAGTACAAATTTAGAATCCTGATTGTGTTTTTCTCTCTTACTTAGAGCACTTACTTACTGCAAATCCTAAGAAGCAGCCATAGTCTTCCTCTAGAGAAAACACTTCCATTACAAAACAGTTGTCGACAGAATAAATACTATTGATGATGATAAACCAATGTAAATAAATGGCCCATGAATTTCAAGAGTTTCAACACAAGGTACACTATATATCTCAGGAGAATGAATTTCTGTCTTGTGGAAATCAAAGAAATAATGACACACATATACAAACATAAACTAAGATCTCATTTATTTCTTGTTTTCATTTGTATATATATATAGATCTATTTTCCCATTTTCTACATACAAGTCCTTTAAAAGTATGTTGTCATGCTGGGTGCAGCTTCAGTGTGGGAGATCATGCAGGTGGCCAATTCTGTGAACATTACAGAGGAGAGAGAGAAAGAAAGAAAGAGAGAGAGAGAGAGAGAGAGAGAGAGAGAGAGAGAGAGAGAGAGAGAGAGAGAGAGAGAGCCATAGAGGGAGAGAGAGAGAGAGGAAAGAGAGAGAGAGAGAGAGAGAGACCCAGCGTTGAAACTAGATCATGACCACGTCCCACAGTACAGTTACTAAATTACAACATGGTCAGAAGGACTGGCGGGACCAGGACAAGATCACTAAGACAGGAGTCTGGACTCTTGGCTGGAAAGTAGCTCGGCACCAGAAGAAGAGGAAGAAAATAATAAAATAACTCTTTGTTTTACAAGTCCCACGCCACATAGCACGTGGTCTAGTCATGACATCATCCATTGACATCTTGTGCAGTCAAAGAAAATGATCGAAGCACGCGAGCGTTGGAAATATAGCTCACTGACGATCATCTGTTTTTATAATGGAATGACCAAAAGGTATGGGTGGAGAGCATTTCAAATAATAAGAGAAAAAAACCCAAACAAAACAAAACAGAACAAAAAACGAAACACAAGAAATTTGCTTCACAACGGGAGGGTGGCACTCGGCTGTTTGCGGAGCGGAGCGGCGCATCTAGGTCTGGCCTGGTGGGACCACCTCTTCTCCAGTCATCCTTCATCATCTGAGGACACGGTGGAGCTGGGCAGGAGCTGGAGCCAGGCAGGAGGAAGGCCAGGTCAAGCCACTCTGCTCCCTGCCCTTCATGGACATCCACCGCCCCCTCCTCCCCCCAGGCCCTTGGTGCCCTGCGGCTGCCCAGCACACTCATCCATCACCGGGCCTGCAGCGAGCGGCTGGAGAGGCCTGAGACCTGCGGGGGTCACGCGCACAAGGGCACGGCCTCTGGCAGCCACTACCGGAGGAACACACACACACACACACACTTAAACAGCATGCAGCGCTGCTTCACACAAGGAAAGCACTTCCCTTAAGTCAGAGCAGGCATTTTAAACTACTAAGAAACGAAAGACAAAACAAAACAAAACAAAACAAAACAAAACAAAAACAAAACAAAACAACCAACCAACCAACAAAAAAACATGGATAAATGGGGAGGTTAAAATCACTGCAGTTGAAGAAAACCGAATGAGAGTTTAAAATTTACAGGGTCAAGTTGATATCATGGGAGCCTGGATTTATACTGTACCACTGGTTACAATGTATGCAGAATATTCATCAAGACAATTTCAGCTAGGCTCACAATATTTACAAGTGAAAATGGACAGGTTCAGAAATACAGAAGCAATAGAACAACAGATTCCACCTTGGAGCTGGAATTGGATGGAGTTCATTTGTACAAATCAAAAGTCTACATGTGAATGCACATACAAAAAAATGTCAATGACAACATACTGTAATACAAACCTATCAATCGTTACATGGGTTAGCCATGGTCTTAAAAAATACTGCTCTCATTTCCTTCAGCACACAAAGACAAAGCACTCTCCCTGCATGGAAAAATAATGACATCATCTTTGGTGAAGATTCCACAGCAATCTCCAGTGTCATGTTGCCATGACGTCTCAACAGATAGTCTTTTGGGCTCAGCAGCAGGTGCACCCAGATGGACCCACACACACACACACGTTCACACACACACACACACGTTCACACTCAGACAATGACATACACACACACTCGGACACACACGCACCAATACAGGGCATGGCTCAGTCCATTCTTGCTGCAACGTACTGCTGGGGTCTACTGCAGATTAGTACCAAAAGTCCAAGTCATAATCACCTTAGTTTTCCTCAGTAAAAATCAACGAGAACATGCACAACAAAACTTGCATGGTAAAACATCGCCACCCAGTGCCATCTGTGATCATGTGGATGCTGACACGGTGGCGTGCTCTCGGAGTATGTTGAATGGAGATGGAGTCACAAATGTGCACCTGTTCTACCTACCCAGACGCTCGGACACAAACTAGACAAAGCGGAGATGAGCCTGCCTGTGCAGAAGAATGCTGGCATTAAAATCCTTTCAAAGGAAAGATCTTTAAAAGCAAGCCATAGTGTTTTTGTTCAATTAAATAACACCCCCACCCTTCCCCACCCCTCATTCCTAAACTCCTCCCATGCAAAGAGATGGCTTTAGTCAACAAGAAACATGCAGCACTCACAAACTCACACATTCATCTGAGAAGGCATTCCCTTCTCCACACAACGGAATGCCCTGTCCTCAAGCTTGCCATGTGTTAAATGACAAACTAATGTCTACAACGTAAGAAAATACACACAATATGTTAGCAGGGGTGGCTATTTAAGAGGGATCTCTTATTATTATTATTTTTTTTTAAAAAAAGAAACTTTGTCGTGCAGCTAAAAGTAAGTTCGTAGCTTTGTGTCGACAAAACTAGACACTTGCTGTGTTTTTACTCTAGAAATCTTTGTCCATTTACATGATGCTATAGGTAAAGCCCCCGGTTAAGGGGACGAGCAATGCCTTAAAAAGGAAAAAAGCTGCTCCAGAATACAGGGTAACATGCATCTGACATATTTTCGGAGCTGAAAGCACTGCGTAACATTTGTCCTATTTTCCTTTCTCATTTTTTTTCGTTTTAAACAAGAGCAATGCACTTCGGTTGCATCTGTTATGACACAGTGACAACAATTACGCTGGATTTGAAAACATTTAAAGTCACCTCTTCTAGCATGTCAACCATGACGAGTCAAATAATCGAATGAGACATGTGGTCACTGTGACTAGTTTTTTTTTTCTTTTTCTTTTTTTTTCAGTGGTTTTCGACCGACTGGCATTAAAGGGAAGAATTGACTTCTGAGTTTTTCCATGACCTCTTCCACTCAACATTAAATGGATACAAAATAATGAAGAAATCACAGACAACAGTAGGAGGGTTCCCCAGATCCCAAAGCTATGCTACACCAGATCACCTGTATGGTCACTATCAAAGAAGACGGAGGGGGGTTCTTTTCTGTAAAAAAAAAAAAAAAAAAAAAAAGCAAACATGCTGTAAGAAATTCTTTGAAATCTGTATAGAAAATTACCCAGGTGACAGCAGTATGAGGAGTCGACATAATGAGGTGTTTTTTTTCCTGTTTGTCTTCATTGTGAACCTGATGTGACTTGAGAAGGCTGGAACATGGATTGGACACCCACCAATCAGCACAGCCTCAGCTGCCCTTGGCGGGCGGGCGGGCGGGCGGGCATGGGTGGTCCTGTGGAGCTGACCCAGTCCTTGTGATGGGCACGGGATTGGCACCAGTGTGTTTCTTGGTAGTTTCTAAAGTATCTGATACTCGTCCTCTTGTGTTTTTTTTCTGTCTTTTTGCTGTTTGTTTCACAATATGAACATTTCAAAGTATAAAATAACAAAACAAAACAAAATAAAAACATAGACACATTGTTGCCCATGTCAGCGCCTCAATTCCAGTTGTACATGAGTCAAACTCCCTGTTGAATGTCATTTTTTTAAAACCTAAATCATCTGTTCTTTTAAATAAAAATCACTGGTTTCTACCGACATCATAGATTTGAAAACAACAAAGGGTGGGTACGGGGTGTGTTGACGACATCACAGGTGCGGAGAGTGAGAAGTGATACGGACGGTTGTTTTGTGGTCGGGTGAAGCACGTACACACAAGTAGTCATACACGCAGGCACACACATACACACACACACACACACACACACACACACACACACACACACACACACACACACACACTTGCGCACACAAACGTAGACAAGATCAAGCACGAGTCTGGACAGCTGGTTGTGTTCAGGTCTCTTTGCTGCTCCCCTGACGAAGCACGGGCTCCACTTCAGGAGTTGAGGGAGAACTGGTCCTGTTCGATGGGCTTTTTCACCCAGGCTCCCAGACCTGCTTTGTGGAAGGCTTTGATGAGTGTCTGCTTGGCCGCGTGGTACTCCTCCGCAGCCTGCTTGGCTTCGTGGTACGAACTGGGCTTGGACACTTTGATCCGCAGCGTTGACATCAGCTGGGAGAAGGAACAGACTTTTGTTGAGGCATACGCAACATGGCTAAAATGTGGGCAATAATACCCACTCACATTAACCTGAGTAAACCCAGACTAACTTGAGACTGAGCCTGTGTCTTTTTCAGGGTGTATTTCCTGGGGTGTATCATTTAAAACATGAAATAGAAGTATTTAAGGCATACAAGACTGTGACAGTCTGCATGATCTAACTACTGAGAGCCCCCTACAGTTGCCTTACATGTATTTGGTTTGTAATTAATGCCAGTGTCCTAAATTCTCACCAATATATGGGGACTGGTTTACAAACCAAGGGATAGGAAGCAGCATTGCTAAGGACTTATGCTGACTGACATGGTAATGAATGTGATTTCATAAGGTACTAGGGTGCTGTTGTCATCAAACCGCTGTGGTATGAAGCTGGTAGATTAAGCTAAAAACAGCATAAAATGGTGCCTGGCATGCCTGAACGATAACAAAGATCTTTGGAATAGCAGCATCCTTCATGTAAATGATGGTCTTAACTGTAGTTGTTTACACTATTCATGTTTACGCTCTTTAAAATACATGGTTTAACCATAGATACCACAGATGCCTTCACCCAGTAACTGCCTTCACTGGTTTTGAGTCATATTAAACAAGGCCGGTGCTTCTGTAGATAAGTGCTTGTGATTTGTTCCTGGGTTTTGGACTGATTTGGAAATGGGCTGCAACAGTGCTCTCTGGATGGAGTTGTTGAGCACATTTTGGAGTGCAGAGTACGAGATAGAAGTTTGAGACTCAGTTCTACCTTGACCAAGTCCTAACCAACTCCAACTAAGCTGGGTGATGAAATAAGTGGTCAGTAGCTAGTGGTCCAATGTAGCCTGGAACTTTAGACGTACTGTACCCTAGCAGTAGCACATGGATCTGCTCAGCAAGTACATCTAGCCATGAGCCACATGTATTCAGACATCAGTGGTGTTCACAATGCTTTATGTGGACACTGACAGGGAGTTGTCAGGTAGGCTTACAGTAGCGCTGTTTGAATCGTTTGTTGCTCTGATACAGTGCCTTCTATGGCTCTAGTTGTACTGTACTATCCTGTTGCATGCAAAGGCAGTTTGAAAGTATTATCTAGTGTGGCCAGACTATACATTTTATGTTATAGTCTAGCTTGTCTGGCTTGGTACAGTGCATTGTACATACATAAATGCAACTTGTTAAGAAGGGAAAAAAAAAAAAGTTGTTCTGGTGTACAACACAATGAATACTCTGGAGCAATTTACAGTGTGGAAAATACAGTTTCTCCTTTTGCTGGGATTGTTTATCTGTGTTTTTCAACTAGACTTCCTACTCCACAGGAGTAAAACAAGTTGAAGGCTGGTATAAAGACTGCTTACCTTGTTGTAGAGCCTCATCCAGCGGCTGTAGAGGGCATGCTTGCAAAGGCGAGAAGGCCGGCCCATGTCATCTTTGCCGGTGGTGGCGTTAATCACCTCTAACGCCTGGTCCCCCACTGTCCAGTTGACGCTGAAGTTGGGGGCCTTACCTGGCTGCCGAGCCTCAGCGTTACTGATGCCTAAAGAGGAACGGTATGCAAGCTCAGCAATGACTTACAAAACACACGATGCACGCACACACACGCGGCTAGACCGCCTTTCACCATCAGCGTCCAATGCTGATTCCCAAGGCTTCTCAAAATGTGTCAAATCAACCAAACATTACATGTCATTCTGGGACAAATAAGAGAACAAGTAGATAAATGTGCAACAGCCATTTGGGGAAATTGCTTGAGTGCTTAATTGTGACACTGATAAGTGGAAATTGCACATTACTGCAGGCAAAGGCAGAGAGCAGTCACTGATGGCCTCAAGTGAGTGAAAAGGAAATTGTGGCCGTAAATCATGCCTAGATAAGTGTTGGTGTAGTGAGGAGGGCAGTTTAAAAGTTGGGAGTGTGGAGTGGGCCGCTCCTGCACAGGGTGGGAGAGAGAGAGAGAGAGAGAGAGAGACGGCAGCAGCACAGAGCCATTAGCTGTGGGGATTATGATTTAGGAGGCAGACTGGGAAGTGGTCATGTACAGTAAGCCCCACTAAAAACCTCTAAAGCGGAAAAGGTTAATTGCGCTTCACATTATCCCTTTACCTAAAGCTGAGAGAGAGAGAGAGAGCACAGAGCACATGGAAAAGGCTGCATTATGTAAAACAACAACAAATGTCTCCAGGAAACTAGACAGCTAGGACTGGGATGACTTTAGTAACTGTACATTAAAGCTGCTTGATGACGAGACTATGTAGCACTTGTAGAATCACTCCATATCAAAGAACCCCTGGAACACTAGGGCCCATAATATAAGGTAAGTCAAATTAAAATGTTGGCTGAGTTAGAAACTTTCCATATTCTTTCCGGAAAGTGATGCAATCCAGCGTAATGGTAGAGTGCTGTGTAAACACACAGACACACACAGAGTGTGATTAGGGCTTATAACAGATGTCCCTCCAACAAAGAGACTGAGCTCAATTATTCTCACAGATGTTCACAAGATAGATCACATCAAAAGAAATATTAAAGATGTCAAGGGGGGAGGGGAGGGGGAGGAGAGAACGACTCCAACTTCTCTCAATCTCAATAGTGCATAAGGCCAATAATGGGAGCTTACTGAGGAGAACAGAAGGAAAAACAACAACAGGTTTTTGTCTTAATTCTACACTCCAACACAACACTGCAGATATTCTGAGAGAGAGAAGCTCCCATAATTCCCAAATGATTGGAAAATCCAGAGGTGGTCCGTTTCTAGAGGATTCTATGGTGTGTTGTGGGCGAAGTGAGAGGAACTCACCGCTGAGGAGCGGCCGGTTGAGAGTGAACTGCTGCGGCAGGTCCTCGATGTCGGCGATGCGCTGGTACATGGCGCGGGACAGGTGGTCGGCGTGGTAGAGGCTGCCCAGGATGATGCTGGAGAAGTAGATGGGCTCGGTGAAGTAGCTCATGAGCGAGCCCTGGATCCCCACCACGTTCCACCTGCGGGGAGGAGGCCAATCAGCCATGAGACACACAGCTGGCTCTCACACACACACACACCTGGCTCTCACAACTCTACAGCTCCACACAGACACACTTCTGCTCCCTTTTCCTCTACCAGCTCATTTGAACAAGTACAAACATCCAAGCTTTATTATTTTTCAAGATACATTTGTGAGGGATTTTTTTTCCTCTCTCATTTTGCTTTGAGGTGCTTTTGAAGGGGGGAAATGGCGAGACAATTTGGAGACAAACAATGATGAAATCCGGTTTTAGAACAACTCCAATCTAGCAGCGAGCGTGGGTGTGAGGTGGAGTGAGACGGTGTGAAATTGAGACATGGGTTCCTGTCAGTGTAACGTACATGAACCAATAAAACAGCCCGGATTCCCAGGGGGCTTGATCCTACATGCTTGAGAGGGGAGGAGAAGGATGGAGGGGAAAAAAACAGGACTTGTTTCATTAGCCCAGTCTTTACCCCGCCCTGCCCTGTGCTCCTGGCCAATTTGGCTCTTTACAAAATCCCAGACAGCCTCAGCAGGGCTCTGCCTTTCAAGGTCGCCCAATCAAGGGCTCTAATCACGGCCCTCTAGGAGTGAGAGCTGCCACCTCTCCACGGCCAGTCCTCTCACCCCAGCTAACACCTGCTGGAGTGCACAGGGACCCAGAGGTTCGAGTGATTGGTGCCGTTCTCCAGGGTCCAGCCAATCAGGCACTCCTAAGAGCCTGCTGCCTCCCAGCCCAGGCCAGGATATTGCTAATGAGTGGGATTTCTCATTAGGACTGGGGGAAGTGGAGGCTCCCGTTAGGAGTCTTATTTGCAGTCACTTGCTGTTAGCCGAGTGCATAATCAAAGGAGAACTAGAGGGAGCGCAAGAGTGTTGTAGAAGGGGAGGGGGCACCCTGAATTACAAAGCTGACTGGATCAGGTCATGATGGGGACTTTTTCAACTTCTGAAAGGCTGGCTGTGAGGTTAATAATTTAGAGGGAAACAGGGGAGCGGCGGGGGCGACTGCATGGCTGTTACTCTGTGCTAGAGAGAGAAGCCATTCAATTAGGGCCAGGCTAGTGCTGTAGATGTAGCTGGGCTGCATCCCTCCCCGAGCGCATGCACTCATTCTCTTTCCCTCTCCTGCTCGAGATCCATTCTCATGGAGACGACAGCCCTTCACCCCCCCCCCAATCTCTTAGCAGCCCAACGAGGGGCCCGGAGCCGACGGAGCGTCAGAATGAATGTGTGTGCGGCGGTGTCTCTGCGGCTGGCGTGAATGCCACAGCTAGTGGCAGCTCCTCTGTGCCACCTGTCAGCGCGTGAGGGATGCGCTCTCCTTGAGCTGCGGCTATAAAAACCAGCGGTGCCGCCGAGGCTGTGGGGGGAACCGCTCTGGCCCGCCACTCGGCCGGACCTCAGCCGCAGAGCTGCCGGAGCTGAAAATCTATTTGAGTCTTCCTGGCAGCTCAACCAAATGTGGAAATGATTGGGTGTCTCACGGCAGAGCATATTAGCATGAAATGGTGCATGAAAATAGAAGATTATCTATGATACAATAAAATGTTCTAAGTGCTGCACATTTAGAATGAAATGCAGCCGTAAGGCTCGGGAAAACCAGACATCGATAAACAAGGTTAATATACAGTGAGCAACGGGAAAAACATGGGTCATTGCCTGGTACCCGCTCAGCACTGACAAAGCCTGCCCTGATTCATATGGAGTCACCTAGGACACATTACAGAAATATGGTTTCTCCTGCCCGTCTCTAGTTTAATCACCATTTACTTCTTGTCAGGCAGGCAGGCAGGCAGGGGTGGGGTGGGGGGGGGGGAGGGTGATGGTGAGTGACGGGTAGAGGCTGTGGTGGTGGTGGTGGTGGTGGCTGAGGGGGTAAATAGATAAACAGCAGGCTGGTGTCAGCTAGCGACATTCTCTCATTAGCACTGACAGAGCCCCCCTCTTACCCCCTCCACCCACCCACAGCCCTCGCACAAACCCACGCCCCCGCCTCTCCACCCCAGCCCACTGCCTGACACCTCCTTATCTCTGGCTGCGGAGCCGTCGCCATGCAGGGGTGGATGGCGACGGCAGCTCAGAGTAATGGAACACGCTGGTTAGCGCTGCTGCTACTGTCTCCGTCTGCGCCGGGCTGAGCTGAGCTGAGCTGGGCTGGGCTATCAGTGACAGGTCTTCCCTGGATGCCGTGCTAAGCCCTGGGTGAACACAGCCTGCTGAGAGCACGCCGCACTGGGGCTGACATCTCTAGCACAACACAAGCGCTCCTCAGTCAACACGGGTTGGGCTTGTTTTTCCATCAAAGGGCATGAAAATCAGACTTCAAAGGATTTATCTATCTAGGATGGAAATAATGCATCTGAAAAGGAGTAGCTAAAATTATACAATAATTATCAACAATTTCATTTGTTGTTTATTTGAAGACTTTCAGCTGTTATCATATTTTATGCCCTTCTTTTTAAAACTGGTTTGTCCAATTTCCAGAAGTATTTTCTAATTCATCACTTGCTTGCCTCCCCTGTGAAGCACCTCTGGTTATTTCTAAATATGCCATTGAAATAAAGTGAGAACTTGATTTTCCAAATGTTCCCTCTTCACTTTTGGTGTGGCCTTGTAAAGACCCAGTATGGAGCATAACAACCTGAAGGAGCCAGAGGTTTGGGTTTAGCATTAAGTCTTTTTGTTTTACTGAGAACTGCTTCTCACCTGGCGATCTTGTCGCTGCAGGACATGGTGAGCAGCCTCTCCCCCTGCAGGACGCCGTCCCACGTCTGGATGGTGTTGCTGGAGCGCACAGGGATGGTGCCCTCACCCGACTCGATCTTGGTGCGGAGCTGCCCCCGCGCCTTGCGGTTGGGATGCCGGTCTCCTTGGTCTGGCAGGAGAAGACAGTGAGCTGGGGTTAGTTCAGCTGGAGATCTCTGGCATCGCACAAGCTCCACTTAAAAGCCTTTGAGTATTTTCAAATGCCTTGGGATTCACAGCCCAGTGGGCTCTATAAATCTCAAGACGAATGGGCATTGTGCGCTGGTGAGACTATTGCAGCTTTGTGATGAACTATCCCAGCAGAAGGAAGCGTGGCTTTGTATGATGGAACTCCCCTACACTACAAATGACTCAAATATGACACTCGAGCAGGGGATAATCAACTACAGAGCAACGACACTGAGCCTCTACCTAATTAAAACGATGGAGAGAATTTATTTGCTACAAGCAGTTGGCCACCTGACTGAAAGCTTAATTAAAAGAGACTAATCATATGGGCGCAAACATGCTAAATGAATTGGTTTGATTATGAGGTTTGGGGGCTGAGCCCTCCTGTGTTGGTTGGGCGTGGGCAGCAGCTTGTCAGACAATCAAATGGAATTTAGGAGGCAAAACTGGAGCTCTGTCTGCCAGGAGACTCCAGAGGTTGCTACGGCAGCTGGTGTTTTGTGCAAAGCCAACAGCCCTCCATGCAGGTAGATCACGCATTACATTACTCTAACTACATACATGATCAGTAAACAAAAGCTTGTTGCTAATAATAATAATAATAATAATAATAATAATAATAATAATAATAATAACTTAACAAAACTAAATAATAAAAACTTAAGTATTTGGCCAACGCACAACTACTACGCATGGTCATACTTAAATTTGACTTGTCACTGGTTTTTACATTCAGTCGGCACAGGTCTTTACAATCAGCTGATCACCGTAGGTAACGCTCGCCAGGATTAGGCTATTTTCCGGTGAAGCAGAGCCGTTCTCTTAACATTCCAGGAACAAGTCAGGAGTACAAAATATGAGAGAATTTGTCAAATCCATTGAAAACAAGGGGAGTTTGCAATACAGTGGTGGTGGGGGAGTGTTCATAGCAGAGAAAAAGTATTAAGATCAGATTTAAAAAGGAAGAGAAGAATGCAGAACTAAAAAACCCAAACACACACACAAATAAGCAAAATGGTCAGATGCAGGCATACAGCAGGAGTATATGCTAAACAGTCGCAGTGGAGAAGAAGTATTCATGGAGGAGGAAAGTCTTAAGATGGGATTTAAACAGAGGAAGAGAAGAGCAGGCACACAGAGTTGGGGGGAGGGACTTTTACAGCTTGGGGGCTATGACACTGAAGCACCTGCCACCAAAGGCAGAGAGTCTATAGCGGGAGACAAAGAGGAGATTGTAGCCGTTTCTCAGAGTCAAGGACGCATGCTTCATCACGATCCCAGGTGCTTGCTACATCATCGAAGGCCGCTAAGCACTGTTCAGGGATACTCTAAAAATCTACCAGGTGCAGAGCACTACTTTCTTAGACTATTGAAGGATGCATCAGTGTATCCTCCACATTCAAGTAATACCCACAATACCCACCCCTTAACATACATTCACAAATCTGCAAATCGGTAGTAGCATCGCAGATCTGAAATGCTAGACAGGTTGTCAACCTTGCCTCTGTAGCAACTGATTTACAAGGAAGTGTTCTACTAGGGAAGCATTCTTGACATTGAGAAACTGTGAAAGACTGGGGGGTCTGAATATGTGGGATGGGGTGGGAGGGGCCAGGAGGTCAGTGAAGGATAGGCAAGATTACAAATCAAAACTAAGTGTGGAGTTAAGGAGTACACCAAGGTTTCTGACAATAAGCGATGAGTTAACAAGTGTACTTTCAATGTTGAATGTGAAACTTGTATTTGGACATGAAACTTGGGGATTTGGACAGTGGGGATAATAAGTAGAATGTTAGCTTTGTCAGAGTTAAGTTTGAGAAAGTTTTGTTGCAACAAGGCCCTTAACCCCTTGAAGATGAAGACCACGTTTATGGATGATTTGGCTAATGGGGGGAGGAGGAATATTTGCAAGAGGAGGGGCCTCAAGCACAGAACCCTGTGGGACACCACAAGTGAGAGGGAGATGATTTGTGCAGATCTAGTGTAACATGGTATTGGAGAGGTCTAGTTCTAGTGTAACATGGTATTGGAGAGGTGTAGATCTAGTGTAACATGGTATTGGAGAGGTGTAGATCTAGTGTAACATGGCATTGGAGAGGTCTAGTTCTAGTGTAACATGGTATTGGAGAGGTCTAGTTCTAGTCTAACATGGTATTGGAGAGGAACCAGCGGAGATCTCTGGAGGGAGACGAGTATGTTATTGTTGACATTGTCTGAAGCAGTCTAGCAGGTTGAGGATAGTGAATGAACCATTATCGGCAGACTGGGGGTCATTAAGTAAGAGTGGAGATGTGACGATATTCAGAGGATAGATGGATTGGAAACAGGTGTCTTTAAGATGGGGATGATGACCCTGTACTTATGAATGTCTTCAGTTATATAACATGGATGGTGACGTACTGTACACAAGCAAGGTGTAGGAAGTGTTGCATTATGTCTTGCCTGCAAGTAGCCTATTATACTAGTGTGCTGTGTGAGTGAAGCTGAGAGTTATGCAGTGCAGTGAGTGTTGGGGGTGAGTGCTAAAGACTGCTCTGGGTGAGCTGCGTCACTGTGTCCTCTTACCCTCGACCCCAGCCTCGTGTGGGGAAAAGATGCGGGCGTCTCCGCAAGGTGAGGTGCTGATGTAGAGGTGGAACTGCACGTTGTCCTTTAATCTGTAGCCGTGCTTGTCACACCGCGTGAAAATGGACTTCTGCTGGTCATCCTTACCGGAACTGGGGAAGACAAAAATTTGAAGTTGAAATTATCTCCAAATCTAGATAATAATGGAACTTCCTTACACTGGAACTAGGAGATGATAGGAAAGCCAGGACAGGACAGGAATGCACACACAACTCTGCTCCCTGCAGGGCTCTTACCACAGGAAGAACTCCAGCTGGGTGTAAAGGTAGCGGATGAGTGAGCGGCGGGCGATGATCTCGGCATGACAGTCGTTAAGGGCTAGACCACGGTCACTCATGTACTCGCCGTTTATACACTTGGTCCCCGTCGAGACGCAGATCACCTGGGCTTCTTTCACATCAGTGCCTGGAAAAGGGAGGGGGGAGGAGAGGAGAAGACAAGACATTGAGCAAAGCTCCTGTGTGTGTCTCACCTGTCAGTCACAAACCTCATCGCATTAACTTGAACAGGAAACAAAAACAGCATGCATCACTGATCTCATTTGTCAGCCATATCCTTGCATGGCAGAGGATACTGCATGTTCTGCAGGCGGTCTGCCGACCACTGAACCTGCCCATTACACGAGGAAGCAAAGCGTACCTGTCGTCATGACGACCCCTGCCAGGACTTTCCGCCGTGCGTGGGGGGATGTGAAGTTGTCCGTCAGCTCACTGAACTTGTCCACCACCAAACGGGAGACTGCGTCGGCAAGAACCTAAGACACCACGCAGTCATGGAAAACACCAAGCTGAGCAAAACCAAGCTACATTAAGCCCTCCTTTCACAAACAATAATGACAGTGGGATCCTGCTGAAAAATAATGGCAAAAGAAGACAAGGCACAACCGTCTACAAAGTTCTTTGTGGAAAAGTAGCATTGACGGGGTAAAAATAGTTAATAAGGTATATTTTACAGACTTCACATTTTTACTTTAAAGTTTAACGATATAAAAATCCTATGCAAGACCATCATAATTTGAGACACTATAAACAAGCATTAAAATCCAATGTAACTTTTTTTTCTTTTCCTTGACAGTGTCTTTAACGTTCACTCCTTTTTCATTCATTGCTAATATGGCAGCAAATGATTAGAACCACTGAAACGTCAACGGCTGAGTGGGTGCAAATGAAAGAGATTAGTCCAGTATGACTTCCAGAGTACTTGAGGATCGTTTGCATGTGAACTGATAATTTGACTCTAGAGTGCAGTGCTGGTGACAGGGAATGTCACAAAAATGTTGGCGTTAGTCCCTAAAAGACATTAGGAGCAAAAAAAATTCAACTGAAAAACAGGAAAGCTTGCAGGCAGCCAGGGGCCATTTTGCAGAGGCAGTGAAACACTGAGTGCTCCATCACGGCACATTTCCATGCTTTTCTAATTAGCTGGGACACAGCGGAGGGCACCTCTGAGCACAGTTGAAGGTAAATGAAATAAATATTAACAGACAGAGAATTAATTGGTCAATTAAGGAGTGCCACATCCGTGGGAGAAATCGTGAGAGAGACGGGCAAATCGGTGACAGGCGGAGAGAGAGAGAAAAAAAAGGGACTTGGCACAGGGGGTGGTGGAGGAGGCGGTGGCAGCATGGAGGAAAGCCATTCTCCCTGAGAGAGATAAAGAGGGAAATGGAAACAATGCTGCTAGGGGACGTCAATCTGCCACAGGCAGCTTTGCCTTGAACTCTGCCCGTATCTAACACCCATTGGAACAATCAATTCGCTGATGACACCTTATATATGGCGACCTCCATTCCCCTCACACCTCCACTGCCCAGCCTTCAAACACCCACCCACCTCCTGCCTTCCAGTCAAACTAATTTGTTTCTCTTATCTGACCGTGGATAAAGCTTTATTGGCAGTATGTTCTGCAAACAGGAATCAGATCATGACGCGTGTCAGA
>JAODXP020000016.1:40253275-40265775 GCA_027497455.2 Sardinella longiceps
GGAAGCCACTTAAATTATCCATGGCAGAGAGGGGGCAAGAGCGAGGCTCCAGGTCATCCTCAGCGCACAGAATAATTTATGCTTTGAGAGTGGTAATTATCATGACAACCTGCAGGCAGTACTCTCTGTCTCTGATTTGTGCGTGCATTTGTTGCTGTGTGTGTGTGTGTGTGTGTGTGTGTGTGTGTGTGTGTGTGTGTGTGTGTGTGTGTGTGTGTGTGTGTGTGTGTAGTTGCTGTGCTTAAAGCTAGGCTGAGGCACACAAGGACATGGGAGGCGGGCGGGCGAGGGGAAGGGTGAGTGGTTGGCTGCTGGCGGGGCTCAAACTGCTGTTGAAGGCTGCGGCGGCGGGAGCGGCGGTGCTCGTAATCTCCTCTTTTAGCATGGTGTCAGCGCTGTGCTCGGCCACCGGGGCCAGGGCTCAAGGTGGATCTGATCACATTTGTCACCTGAGCAAGGGGTCCGCTCCAGCCCACTGATAAGCCAGCACTGCTGGGGCCACGGCCAAATGGGTTCCCTTGCACTACCTGCCCTCGGCTCTTCCTCCGCAGCTGAGGCCAGCCTCGGCCTCACAGAGCTATTCTCATATTTGTGGCGACTCGAGTGAGTGGTGCATCGCTGTGTGCCCCCATCCAACAGCTAACAGTGCCTAACCTGAGAGCAGAAACCCACTGGAGCACAAATATTTCAGGACAGCCAGTAATGTCTAGCAAACGCAGCACCGACAACAATGGAGCCCAATCTCTGGAAGCATTTGTATTTGTGAGTGTTTGCATCGGCGATAGCACTTGTGCTGGTGTATCAGTGATGAATCTAAATAAGGACCTGTCAGATTCACTTCAGCAGGTGGGGGCGCGTGTGTGTGTGTGTGTGTGTGTGTGTGTGTGTATGTGTGTGTGTTTCTGTCGTAACAAATGGCCCCTGGTATCTATTGTCAGCTATGCTGTGCAGAGGGGAGAGAGTGAGTGACGCCACAATGGAGGCAGCGTTTGGGCAGAGTCACCGCCTGCACCCCGGCATCCATCTTCTAATGCAGAATTTCCTATTCATGTCTATTCATCTGGGTGCTGAATATCCCACAGATGAAGCCTTTCAAAGGGCGCCGATAAAATGTGTTCTCTCTTCCTATAGGCTGCAGCAGCAGCAGCAGCAGCCGGAGCGGAATCCAGTGGAGGAAATATCCATTCACTTTGACCGTATCTAGAAGGTAGTATTTCAGCAGAAAATAGTGGGCTAATCTTGCACTTCTCCACCAGGGAAATGGATGGATATGGGTAGATATTTTAATTACTTTTCCTTCCACTGGGGCTGCTTTCACAAAGGAACTGTCAAGAAAAGTTTACTTTCCCCTATTCCCTTGAGCGCTATAGTTATGATAAGATGGCCTTATGCAGCTTATATGACACACACTCCCCTGTTTCTGAGCCACAGGAGATGCATTAAGGACTAGTCCATAGAATTAGACTGGTAAAGACAGTGGCTATAGAACAGCTAGAACGCCATTTTAAGACCGTTCAAAATTTTGATGTCATTTAGATTGTATGAAGTAGTACCTAAAGAATGGATATCATTTTTTTTTGTTTTTGATAATTGGCTTCAATAACTCCAAACAGTAGCCTATGCGTGTGTGTGTGTGTGTGTGTGTGTGTGTGTGTGTGTGTGTGTGTGTGTGTGTGTGTGTGTGTGTGTGTGTGTGTGTGTGTATGTTTGAGTGTTGGAGCACTCACTCATGTTCTCCTCCTCATCCACATCCATGCTGAAGAGCTTCTGCTGCCCCCGGGCCTGACGAGCTCCCGCTCGACCTGCAACATACAGCACACCGCAGCACTGTCAGGCCAGCACAGCAACACACACACAAACACTGCAACATACAGCACACCGCAACACACACACACACACACACACACACACACACACACACACACACAATCATGTACATCATGAAAAACCCGATAATAATTTGACTCATTGTCTCAGACAGTCATCTACCACACACTCTACATTAAGCATGAACCAGACAAAAATGTGTATGTGTGTGTGTGTCTGTGTGTTGGGGTTGGAAAGAGACACGCACACACACACACACACACACACACACACACACACACACACACAGAAAGTTAAATGGGCATGGCGCCTGTGCGGGGTGACGGGCGCGTTGGGCGGTGATAAAGAGCCGGTGGCGGGCGGGCGGAGGAGGCGAGGGGAGATGAGAAAGTGCTGGCGACGAGGTTAAGCCTACAGTAAGTGAATAAATATTCAGCAGTGGAAACTAATCTCCCAAAGAGAGGGCCGCGCGCGCGCTTGACAGGCCGTAATAGCAGGAGCAGTCTATTGTGACTTTAATATCCATTCCATTAGACCTCATTTCGGCTGCCTTGCAGGGGAAATATACCGCTATTGACATCAACAGGCTTTCGCTTCCCAGACAACATGGATTGGGAGCAGCTTCAAAGGGAACGGCTGTATGCATATGATAGAAATTGAGATGGTATGGAAAATATACATATCCCATTTACTCTGCCTGTGCCACTGCCTTTCCCCTTCACAAGCAGCGCCTTAGCCTACATCCCAAATGCCCACTGGAGTTGGGGAGCTATTTTTATGTGCTGCTGCGTTTACTGTAAGTCGTAGCAGGTTGGCTGGACTACAGGCAGTCGGGAGGGACAAACTGAGCAGAGCAGAGTCTTGATTAAATGGGGTCAGAGCACAAGGAGAAACTAAAGGCAAGACAACCCAATCACAGACCTAACTGGAGTAACAGCACAGCACAGGAAAAACTGCGTACCTCTAATTTATTGTACAATTAATTACTACCTCTGGGAAACAGAACAGCATAGTTTAAGAGTTGTACTAAGCAGCAGAGAATTCTCTTTATGCTCTCTTTTACAATCATGCGTAGGACTAGGAAGAACCAGAAGGCTACTGTGGCTTAACGGCTTGAATGAAGTACAGCATGGTTCTGGGTTTATACACACTCACCATATCAGTCAGAGTCACAAAACATGATGCTAAATCTCACACACACACACACACACACACACACACACACACACACACACACACAGGCCAGATGAGTAGCAATAGTGCTGACAGGGGCAAATTCTCCAAGCGTGCCAGAGAAGCAGGCTGTGGGTGGGTGGGTGACTGCCACAGGAGGAGAGCAGCTCAGGGGCTGGTGGCGGAACAGCGGAGCAGAGCGGCACGCGGTCCAGAGCCCAGCGATTCCACGGCAGATAAAGCAGCTTGAGCTGATGACGGCCCTTCTGCTCGCCTGTGTGCACCATTCCTCACGGCCGACACCCTCTTAAGCTAAACTAAATGGGCTAATTAATCTGGGCTAATGGTGGGTGACAGCAAATATGCTACCACAATTATTACCATATTAAAGATTAATATTCTGTGGGAAATTTGGAGAATAAAAGAGAACAGAGCAGAGCGGAGTGAGGTTGGGGGGGTTGGGGGCAGCTTAACCCCCCCACCCCCCCATCCTCCAGTTTTGGTCCAGTCCAATTTCTCCCTCTAACCTTACATCCTCCCTTCCTTTTCTTTTCCTCCACTCTCCCTTCCTGTCTTCTCTGGTTTCCTCTATTCACTCTCTTCATCTCCATGTCTCCATGTCCACAGGGCCTCTAATGGCTGAGGCCACCCCCAGTGAGCCCTCCTCATTCTGGGCCTGTCGCTTCTCATTTGCCCCTCTCTGCTCGCACCCCCTTTTTTGGGGGGCCGTGAATTCATAAGCAGCAATGAGATCAACTTCAATCTACAAGTGGCAGACGAGAGAGCGGGCCGCCACAGTGGCAGCCACCGCGGGGGGTTGCAATCAATTTTTCATTTGCACTCACAGAGGCCCGCGCAGCAGGTAGCCCCGGCCTTGTTCTCCGTCGGCCATGAAGGTCACAGACGAGGCAGCTTCCCTGTCAGGGGTGGGAGCGAGGGGAGAGTGTGTGTGGCACTGGTACTGTCTCTCAGCATTGTTCAACCCAGAGGAGCTGAGTCAGGCCAGGTGCTAGGACCATGAGGGTGCCCGACCCGCCCGACCCTGTGGAGTTGGCGCTGATGAGCTGGAGCTGGACTGTGACGAGAGCGCTGCTAGCTCAGGCGCCGGAGCCTGCCTGCCTTTGGTGTTAGTTCAAGCTATTCTGCTTGCACAGAGTCAACACACACACTGCACTGATGTTTGGTCAGCCTGGTTCAGCCGCTCGAGTTCGCTGGGCGCACACACACACACACACACACACACACACACACACACACACACACGAGCCAAAGCCAGGTGCCCTTTTTTACTGCGACAACAGATCCAACAGTCAGGAAGGTGGGTGCTGTTGCTGGCCAAAACCCATGATGCGTCCCATTTCCAAGAGAAAAACAGGCACAATAAGCAACAGCACCAGTAACAGGAGCAGCAAATGTGTGGGGTGGTGCAGACAGTGACAGCCGTGTGCCTGGATGCACTGTCCCCGCCTCTGGCTTTGGCTTTATCAAATCCCATCACAACAGAGTGAAGACAAATGGCTATACCCAGAAGCAGCGGCTACATTCCTCCTGCTGCAACCTGATACACCGGCTCCCTCAACAGTAACACAAATCTGCTTCCACCTTGCCCAGATACACTTGCTCAAGCCCATGGCAACAGCACTCCATGTCCTCAGACTTTACAATTTTGATAACGGTGGCAGAGATGAATGAGACACTGTTTCTTTGCCCCACGGCAATTTTTGGGTAGTGTGTGTGTGTGTGTGTGTGTGTGTGTGTGTGTGTGTGTGTGTGTTTGGGGTGGGGGTGTGTGGGGTGATGACAAGTTTCTCTAACAAGCTCGCCAACACTTGTTCTCAGTGCTGTAAACAGGCGTAAGGAGAGGAGCATAAAGCGGGCGTCTTCGGGAGCGCGGTGGGATCCCTGACAGCCGGGGAAGGGAAGGGAGCTGAAGGCTTTAAGTTGACTCAGCTGACATCAGACGGCGCTCAGCGGCTCATCAGATGACAGCGGCGGCGCCAGGCAGGACCGGTGGTGGTGGCGGGCAATGATGAAGGTGCGTCTGAGGATGATAGCGAGCTTTTCACTCAAAACCTGCTTTAAGAGCGGCAAGATGAAAAAGCCAAAGCCTACACACAGATCCGATTTAACAAGGTGTCGTCTCCCATTTGTGACACGCTCGTTTCAATGGCAACAGGTGGAGACAAGCTCCTGGTGAGGCGTAGGGAGAGAAAAAACAACAAAAAAAACGCTGTTCTAGTTACTGAACATCATGTTAAAAAGTGAAGAAAATCTGCAATCTGCAGTGTGAAACAAAGATGGTGGTGCAGCGATCTCCCATCTCCCCTCACCAAATAACAACTTTTTCCCCCCACTGCACAGTAATGGAAGATCGATACTAATGAACTCATTTGTGATGAAAGAAGAAGGAGGAGAGAAGATGAAAGGGAATCTCTCCCCCGCGCTGCACTCCTCACACAAAGACGGCAAACAATTCAAACATCAATTGCATTCCTTCTTCATAACCTCACAGCTAAATCAAATCTTCCTTTCTCATCTCAGAGTTCGACAGAAACTTCACGGCAGAGCTTAACTCGGCATTATGATGTTGCCACTGACGGCCTCGGTAGCCCAGAGTAAAAAGCCTTTTTGATTTCATCACAACAAACAGTCAACACTTTCCCATCTCTCAAAGCAGCAGCTCTGGCAGAATGGTCCCAATGTCAGGACTGGTGTTGGATTGAGGTGGTGAATACCCCCATGCAGCCCCTGGAGCGTGATGGGATTGGCTGGTGTTGCTGATGAGACACACTTAGTAGGCTTGGGCACCGCAGCCCTGGTCAACACTGATGAGGAGATGGAGGGGTGTCAGGAGCAGAAGAGCACTTTGCGCCTGACACCTGAATTGCGGTGGCCTTTCTTCCATTGGCTTTAATGCCACCTGTCAGCAGGTTTGCTCCAGCCTCTGCTCTGACCTTTCGCTGAGGGAAAATAAATAAAGAAATAAATCAAAAAAGCTTTAAGGCAGGAAAAACTGTTTCCAGACTTGTGTTTTGGGCTATTTTCAGACATCTCAGCCTCTTTTGTCAGGGTTTGATGTTAGACAAGACCGTCTGACTCATCGGAGGCAAAAGTGCTGGATAAATGTTTCCCATTTCAAAGGCCTTTCATTCAACTCCGGTGTGTGGGGCACGGAGCGGCTTGCTGCAATCTGTTTTGACACGTGGGCTGAATTTACAGCGCCCTAAGCAGCTCATCGCTCTTTCCCCTGCCACCACTGCTGAGCAGGTGTGTGTGTGTGTGTGTGTGTGTGTGTGTGTGTGTGTGTGTGTGTGTGTGTGTCACTTCAGAGGCTCTGCCCCGTCCATCAGTCTTACGGTCATGAAGACTAGAAAAAGGAGCATTATTAACACTGGTGCAAATACGTCTGCTGCAAAGATTAAAGGGAAAGACGACACCCGACTCATAATTCCAGCAAAAGTGACAGGAAGTCCAAACTTTATCAGGCGCTAGAACAAACGGTACAGGCACCTGCTCTGTAAGAATAGCCCGTGGAGTAGAGCCAGAGGACACAGGGCTGCCTCCAAGATAAATAATAAATGATAAATAATAAATAATAAATAATAAATAAATAAATATTAAAAGGCTGCTCAGGCCAGTAGCCCCAAGCCCTCTGTGGCTCCCCCACAATTACTCTTCCATAATGGAGTGGCGGCGGGCGGCTCCATGGCTGTTTGCTTTACATGTGTCGGCCTGGAATGTACTACGCAGCAAACTGGGCCTTACAGAAAAGGTCACACCGCTACTGCCTTAACTTGCATTCTATCAAATCAGCCCTTTTCAGCACCATGGAGAGGGACCACAATGCCTGTGGCAAAACTAGCCACTGGGGTCCGCTTCCATTCATCAGGTGTGTGTGTGTGTGTGTGTGTGTGTGTGTGTGTGTGTGTGTGTGTGTGTGTGTGTGTGTGTGTTTAATGTTTGGCCCATTAGCATTTGCCTTGAGGTAAAGTATTCAGCTCATCCTAGCTACTTGCTCCTTAGAGATGCAGTTTCTTACAAGATGAAGTAAAGTAAGTGTGTGTGTGTGTGTGTGTGTGTGTGTGTGTGTGTGTGTGTGTGTGTGTGTGTGTGTGTGTGTGTGTGTGTGTGTGTGTGCGGGGGATGAAAGGGAAGCCAAGATAAGACTCATGAAGCTGATAGGCCTGCGATATTAAAAGCGTCTCAGTCAGGCTGAACGCTTGGCATGAGCCTCACCTCTCTCCTCTCTTTCTCTTTCTCCCTCTCTCCTCTCTCTCTCTCTCTCTCTCTCTCTCTCTCTCTCTCTCTCTCTGTGCCCTTAAGAGTGGGAGAAGTGCTGAGGCGCGAGTTCTCGTGGCGGGATCAGGGGATGGAGGTGGAGCGCGGCTCAAAAGCACTTTTATAGGACTCGGGGAGTTTAATATTTGACGGCCAGCAGTTCATCACCTGGTTGCTGATGTGAAGGACTGGCCAGGAGAGAAAGAAAAAGAGTATTGCCAATATGAATTTTTTATTTGATAGTTTTATATGAGATTGCTTTCTGAGGGAGAGGCCGTATGAACCTGCAGATGGTCTGCTCGCAAAAGTGAAAAAAGCAAGCAGGCAAGCGCACACACACACATATACAGTTTCTTTTTCAGTTGTGCATGTGTGCACCCACACACACACACCTCCAGTTTGCCTTCAGGCGTGGCCATAAATCATGAGCATGCATGGCTATGAAAGTCTGGCCATGGCTTGGGGTGTGTGTGTGGGGGAGAGCAATAAATGGCTGCCCGACCCGAGTCCATCACGTCAAGGACGAGTGACCGCCACACACACACACACACACACACACACACACACACACACACACACACACACACACACACACACACACACACACAGGGGACATGCAACGGCCTGCTACCAGCAGCAGTGCTGTCGCTCAGCTTTCCCTCCCATCAATCCCCCCTCTGGGACTTAAAAGACCCCCCCCCCCCAACTCCATCCAGCTGCCCCCCTCCCTCTCTCCCCTCCCTCCCCAAGTTCCTTTATTTCCCTGCCACGCCACCACCATTTAGGCGGAGAAATATGGCCGGGACTCCTGGCTGGCGTCCGCGCTGAGCTCAGGATTTATGCTTGGTTGCCTCGCCACAACAAAACTTCCAGAGAGACTTTGTTCCACTTTTGTGGCTCCGCGCTGGAGCTGGAGCTGGGGCTGGGGCTGGAGAGGGAGAGCGTGGGCCACTGCACCACTGTAGGCTGTGCTGCTCCGCTCTGCGTCTCTCAGATTGCTCCACTGGAGAGGCCATGCAGAGGGATGCTGCAACTCCGCGGCTGAATCTGCTTGATGGGAATCATGTCGTCTGTCTATTTGCTCACTGCAAGGTAACCAACCCTGTGTGTCTGTGTCTCAGGCTTGGCTGCTGGGAGCACTGGGAGTCGGAGAAGCTGTGATGCAACTGGAGGAAAGAGTCTAACAGGTCTCCAGACGCACTCCTGGTCCTCTCAACTATCTCGCAACACATTGAACTCGGCAGGGGAAAAGCTGTTCACAGACAATGCCCTGAGCTTTGTCTGCTGGAGAAAAAAACACATCCTCTGGGTGAGGGGTGGGGTGGTTTCATTTCTCTCTCAAACCAACAGTACTTTTCTTCAACAAAAACTTTTACTTGTTACTATATTTTCTTTGTCATTGCTGTGCTATGCAGATGCCCACATAGGCAGCAGTGAGCTCCTCATCTTGAACACAAAGTGGCCTTTAAAAGCTCAAACTGCTCCCCCATCCTCAAGCGTCCGGGAGAGAGCGAGACCGAGAGCGAGCGAGAGAGAGAGCGCCGGACGCAGCCTTCAGCATGCATCAGCGGGAACGAGGCCTGATACAAAACCCATTTCCAATTAGGCCGCAGCCATCAGCAGCCAATTACAGGCCGCCTCACTGGCCAGCTCGCCCAATCTCTTACCCCCATTACCCCATTGCCTCATCACCGGGCAGGGCTGCTGCTGCAGTGAAGGACAGAGGCCCAGCGCAGCGCAGCGCAGCGCAGCGCAGGAGGGGGGAAATAGAAGAATTAGGGAGGGAAGAGAAGCCATTAGGGCAGAGAAATTACCTCCTGCACAGGGCTTCAGGCAAAGGTGTCAAGAGCTCTCTCTCTCCCTCTCTGCTTATGTGCGTGTGTGTGTGTGTGCGTGTGTGTGTGTGTGTGTGTGTGTGTGTGTGTGTGTGTGTGTGTGTGTGTGTGTGTGTGTGTGTGTGTGTGTGGATGCAAATGAGCAGAGCATGCCTGCAGTCCAACAGACTCGTCCTTGGAGGTGGAGGATGGGGACTTCAAGGTCGGCCAAATTTGCTGACTTACAAACAAAAAAAATAAATAAAAAGTGAGAATTCAGTACTGTTGCAACATTACACCAGGAAATAAATGTGCTCAGTTTTTTTTCACCAACTATGGTTAGAACTTTCCTAGGGATGATTCTAGGGCACTGGGCACATTAACTTCAAACACAATAGTCTTATCTATTCCATCTGTCTACAAATTCTGTAGCACCTACACACACCATACTCTACCCAAATACCAGTACAACGATTAAGAAGACGTTTGACTTTGTCTTGCCATCATTTTGTGAATGTTGCTGATAGGTTTATCTATGAGCAAATTACAAGTTTTTTGCAAGCACATGAACTTCTCACATACCTGCATACAAACTAATATCTGCTGAGGAAGCACAAATTTTAAAACTTTGTTGAAACAGACACAGTACAATTGGGAATTCTTTCCACTGTATTCAACACTAATGTCTACTAGACTATTTGCAAAGCTTGCAGTGTGAACTAGCATGTTGCTAACTATAACTACATAATACACCTTTGGTGGGGAGCAAGAAGCCAAATGAAAGCAAACTGGCCAATCACAGTTCTCTGTCAGCCGTTGGAGTGGGGCTCTGTGTGCCTACGTACTGATGGAGTCAGATGACTTCTGTCTTGATTGACAAGAGGCTTTTATTGCCATGGGATGGGAAGAGAAGAGAAGAGGAGAGAGGGTTATGGGGCTATAGGTTTATTAAGAGCCCCAGGGGTTTGGAGAAATAGGCTGGGAAATATACGTTGGTTCACCCCCACAAACAGCTTCCAACACTGGACCCAGAAAATCTAACACTGACAAATCTCCAGAAGAGATGAAAACAGCAGGAGAGAGGAAGAGAGAAATCCATAGGAAGGACAGCAGAAATAAGATTGTGATGAGGAAGGATGAGAGGATGTGTGTGAAACCGAGAGGAAAAAAAAAACCTGTGTGTGTGTGTGTGTGAGAGAGAGAAAGTGAGTGTGTGTGTGTGTAAGGAGGTAGTGAAGGCAGGGGTAGATGGATGGCCTTTGGCCATTGAGTGTAATATGAGGGATGCCTGGCCGCTGCGTCCAGCCCAGCGTGTCAGAGTGGTTTCCCCTGAGCTCTAACGCAGACAGATAGACACTGGTCCAAGGAGATGAGCTCAGCACAACACACACACACACACACACACACACACACACACACACACACACACACACACACACACACATCTTCAATCTAGCAAAGCCTCAAGAGGATACACTCCTCCACCTTCAGCTCCCCCTTGCCCCAATACACAAGCTCTCTCTGTGTACAGCACAGCTATTTAAAGATGTTCCACACATCAGGCCATCACTGGCCATCCACAATGCAGCAATAAACTACAGGCCCAGAGGCAGGCTGGCTCACATATGAGTGTGGCCAGCACCTGCTGCTGCCGAGGGGGAAAAAAATCCGGTCTGACACGAGCAGTTAGCATGGAGATCTGCCCTGGGTGGGGCTCTGGAGACAAGGAATGGGCTCTTCGGATAGGCTATAGGAGGCCGTCAGTAGGAGGGTCAGAAGCTGCCAATAATCTATCCCACCCTGTTCAATACAAATCTGCATGCCAGCGCCAAACTTTGCCGCCACCAACTGTTGATTATGATTGAAGTCTCTTTTGTCAGAGCCGTTCATTAATATCCATTAGAGATTCTACAGGTTAATGCTACTGCTACTACTGTATGTTCATTGCCTGTAGTGCACTGCCGGTGTGAGGAAATAGTTGAAATGGAAAGTCCTCCACAATGCTTACGGAACCAGAGTGTGGATGGAGGCCTTTAGGATGGGCCAGGGGTCTGTCAGGTGTTGGGGTTCACATGATCCCACCTCTCCAGAGCTGGCCTGGCCAGCCCACCCAGTGCAGTAGCGCATGGGTAATGATTCTTAATGGGGAACACGTGTTTGGTGGGGTGGGGTGGCGATGGGTAACCGAGCATCTAATAGACCGAGGTCCCCGCTGGCCAGGGCTGCCTGTCGCTCTGCCTGATTAGAACTGATGGGATGGGTGTGTGTGTGTGTGTGTGTGTGTGTGTGTGTTGGCCTTGCTGCTTTCCGTTTGTGGCGGGCGCCATGGAAACGGCAGGGCTACCGCTTATGCCTCCACACACACTCCTGCGCGTTATTCAATTTCGCTCCTTTAATGACCAATCACAGGTTTGAATTAGCCTGCCAGTTTCCATTTGATTTGACTGCAAATTGCTGGGTTTTAGACTCCTAATGCACGGGCGCCGGCGCTCAGAGAAAGACCCTGCCAAAAGAGAGTTTGACAAAGTGGCGGCTGATTTGCGACACCTGAAGAATGAGACGGGGGTAATGGGGAAAGACGCACCTGCCAAAACAGTCCCTTGCCACCGTCTCTTACAAATGAGACAGACAAAAACCCCAGACACTAAAAAAGTATCCCCCCCCCACACACACACCCTGCTTTTCCCCTGGTTCTACATGGCGCTGAGAAAGAGAGCAGCAGTGCTTCCGTTTAGTCAGTGTCACACAGTTTTTGAAGTGAGCCCGCTGAGTCAGTGTGTGTGTGTGTGCGCTGGACTAACATCTGAAGTCATTAAGCAACAGCACCTCAAACTGGAGACTTGTGGCAGCAGCAAAGTGCCATCCCAGCGCTTTCGGTCAAGCTGTTTAGCTGACCACATAAACACCCTACAATAACAAATGACAACACAAGGAGACAGAGATATTAAAAACACTGAGATGAATTAGGAGCAAATCAAAGCAGAAATGAATTAGGAGCAGATAAAGGCAGGCGGTGTGTGTGTGTGTGTGTGTGTGTGTGATGCAGAAGGTGGACAACTAGCAGGAGTGGAGGGTGGGGGGGGGGGGGGGTTTGATTCAATTCTAGGAGAAAATGAGAAAAGGAGAGAGGAAGACTGTGTGTGTTTGTGTTTGTGTGAGAGTGAGTGAGTGAGTGAGTGAGTGAGTGAGTGAGTGAGTGAGAGAGAGAGAGAGAGAGAGGGAGAGAGAGAGAGAGAAAGAAAGAGAGTGTGAGAGAGTGTGTGTGTGTGTGTGTGTGTGTGTGTGTGTGTGTGTGTGTGTGTGTGTGTGTGTGTGTGTGAGTGAGTGAGAGAGAGAGACAGCGAGTGAGTTGGAGCCATGTGTGTTAGTGGGGAGCAGCTGGGAGCGGTGATGTGGCTGAGAGCCGGC
>JAODXP020000016.1:40270775-40280775 GCA_027497455.2 Sardinella longiceps
CACACACACACGGGTGTGTAAGAACTCGTGGCTTCAGAGTGCGCAGAGCTGGAGGAAGAAGGAGGGGACAGGCAGGCACCCTCCACAACAGACACACACATTCACACACACAGGCACACACTGGGGAGTCTATTGAACACATGGAGCAGGGCTTGTGTTCGACTTCACAGTGCATGCTGCTCAACTAACACGCTCTTTCTCTCTGTCTCACACACGTACACACACACACACACACACACACGTACACACACACACACACACACACACACACACACACACGTACACACACACACACACACACACACACACACACACACAGGATCAAGAATAGAGAAAACAAACACGAAAAAAGCAAAAGGAAACCATCAATGGAGTGGACATGACAAAGAGGCAGAAAAAAAGAGAAAAAAAGTTCACACAATATTCTCCCTTCTGATTTGAAATCTGAATTAGCATAAAGCACCCACACTCCCAGAAGTCTACATTCATTTCAAAGTTACATAAGAATATTCCGGCGACCTCCATGAACCTCCAGTCCCGTGGGCAGAGGGGGGGTACAGTAGCAGTAGTAGCAGCAGCAGCAGCAGCAGCGCAGCCTGGGGCTCAGTGGGGCGCCGGCAAGAGAGAGATCCCTCACTGAGAGCCCCAGCTTGGGGGACAGGGGGAAAACAAGGACTCCCAACATATGCTCTAGGACATCCCATAAACAACCCACGTCGCCACGGTGATCAATCAGACACCCCCGAGTGCACACAGTGCAAACACCAGGGCTGCCACAACTTCCACAGACCCCCGAAACAAATTAGCTCGCCAACGCAAGCATGTTGCCAAGCACGTAATTCCCAAACACGAGGCTACAGTACAGTAAGTGTCACCTGGACAAAGCTAGCAAAGGTTCGGCACAGTGGCAAAAATATGTCAGTGAGAAACAAGATGCACACGAACACAAGATTGCCTCTGCAACAATGTGAAACACTTTAAAGGCAATTTTATGATTAAAATCCTAAAGAACTAAACTTATCCATGGTAAGCACGCCTACTTTCAAATACAAAAGAGCCAGCGAGTTCTAACAGTGCACCAAGAGATGACGACGGTCAAGATGATTGGTCAAGACTACCTTTCCGCTCGGAGCGTTTCTTGCGCCTCCTCTTGAACCTGGTCCGCATCAGGCAGTAGTAGGCCCCCATGTTCTGGGCTGTGCTGTCCACAAACAGGGCCATGGCAGAGGGGCACGGCTGGCCCTGAGGGCTGAGCTGAGCTGGGCTGGGCTGGCCTGGGGTAGGTGCTGTGGGAGTCGGGCGCTGGACTGGGCTGTGCTGGAGCCTAGCTCTCCTGTGCTCTGTGCTACAAGCCCACTGGAGGTCTGTGCTATAGCTATAGCCCTGACACACACACACTCTCTCTGTGTCTCTCTCTCTCTCACACACACACACTGTAGCTCTCCCTCCCTCCCTCCCTACCTACCTCACGGCTCTAAGTCATAGCGCATGGTCCCGCTCTTTTTCTCTGCCTTGCTTACACCCGCTCACAGGCACACACACACTCTGTCTCACACACACACACACACACACACACACACACACGCACAGCACGCACAGGCAGGCGTGCGCTCATGCTCCACACCCTCCCCTCACGCCTTCAGCACTTGCTGGGGATGAGCGAGGGAGAGAAAAACGAGGAGGAAAGGAGGAAGGGAGGAGGCTTTCAGGGAGAAGAGAGGAGGGGAGTCATCTCACCCTCTCTCTCTCTCTCTCTCTTTTTTTCTCTCTTTTCTTCTCAGCTTAGAAGTGAGAGCACTTTCCGTGGCGCTTTCTTGCTCTTTCTCTGTCAGATACTCCTCCAGCAGTGCACTTCTATCTCAACTGCCTCTACACAAATCATTCGGCTTATTTAGTTGTTGCATCTCAATCAGGATTGTCAGAAAATGACAATCAGGAAACGACTCACAAACATCACACACCAGACACACACACACACACACACACACACACACACACACACACACACACACACACACACACACACACACACACACACACACACACACAGTAAAAGCTGCACTGGGACAAGCAGTCCAAATTTATGAAGTAGCTGCTCCACAATAGGAAATGAAAAGAGAGTTTCTGTATGATATTCGATCACCATAAAAGTTCCACTGCTGAGTCACAATGGCTGTGAGACTAGAGATGGTATGAGGCAATATATACTCAAGTTTTATACAGACTCTGACAGCAACGTCTCAAACCCGGCTTGAAATAGCAGTACCCACTCCACTGACCACAGCAAAAATGAGACTAGTCTATGAGCTGCTGATTATTTTACCGTTCTTCGTTTTGCAATTGGCTAAAATAAATGACTAATATTTTTGTAAGTACCTTAACCATGTTCATATGACTAGAAGATTGTCTGTGTAGTCATTTAACTGAGAATGTTTTGACCCGTTAGAGCTTATCAAGCCAACTGGTTGAGCCAATCAGAGGCAATCTCAACAGGTCAGCAGGATGTGGGGCTCTTCCACAGGCTAATCGTATGGAGAGTGGAAATGCAGCAGAGACTCCACTCCTCCTCCTCCTCACACTGCCAACACAATGGCATGATGGGACTCAGTACTTATTGTGGTGAAAGGCAGGTTGGTACAACAGGTCTGCAAAATTGGATTGTTTGAATCTTGCTGCTTGAATACAATATGCTGGATTCGATAAATGTTTGATTTTTTTGACAAGAAAAAAACAAAAAAATAAAAAATAAAAAAATAAAAAATCATTCATCTTAAATGCTATTTTCGATACCTCACTAAAAAAAGTGTCATTTAAACACCTTAAAAGATGCCAGTGCTCCCTAGTAAGAGCAATCCAGCCCTTAGAATGCCATCTGAAAGCAAGCTTATGTCACCACCTTGTGGATGTTTTCTAAAATGTCAATGAGATGGATAGTTTCAAAAATACTTCTGAAGCTAAGGGTTTGACACTGTGTAAATTTCTCTTTTTCCCCAGAAAATGCAGTGGCAGAACTAAATCAGCATTTTTAAACATTCTTAAATGTTTAAATCACCCATTAGTTTTTAAACATCCAAAAAGGCCAAAGTACTTTCCACAGAATTATCATCTATTTATAGTAAGGGTGCAAGCGGCTTTTTGACGTTGAAGTTTGGTGAAAACTATTTAATTTAATGGATACTGTATAGCAAGGCTATAGAGATAGAGGTCAAGAGGCCATCCCCACCTTTCATTCTAATATGGTCAACAGTGCTGGACTAAACTGCTTCCTTAAATAACCATTTTAAGGTGCACATGAGACCTCATGCAGTCTAGAGATTAACATAGCATATGCATCTCAAAAAAAATATTTCAATCTAAGATACAACTGAGGTGTGCTGCAATCACTGCCTCCTAGTGGCAAACACAGACATTACATCTTCACCTAGGATGCCCCATCACCCAATAAGAAACCCTAATGCTCACTGGAAAGTTCTGCTGTAACGCCAGCAACAGAAAGTAGAGGCCAAATGTTCCACTGCAGTATAATGTGTAACCTGCACAATATGGAGCTAAAGTGTGACATTCTGACTAAGGCTGGGACTCTCCCCAGTTCACTCTTCTGCCACACACCAGAGGAAGTCAGGTGATGCTAGTCGCCAACCTTCCCCCCCGTGTTGAGTGTGTGTGTGTGTGTGTGTGTGTGCGCGCTGTCTTTGTGGTGATTTGCCAGTGAGCTGATGGATGACTAGTGAGAGGGAGAAGAAAGCTGAAGGCCACACACCTGTGTCTGCGTCTGTGTCAGCTGTCAGCGCTGGGGGCTCTGGGCAGATTCACTGGCCTGTGGAAGAGAAGAAACACACAGGTCAACGGCGTTCGGCGAAACCACGGCAACAACAACACATCGCTTGAGTGACACAGCAGCAGCAGCTTCTGGGCCATCACTGGGAATGACAGCCGCATGATACGGCGCGGGCCCTTGACGGTGATGGAGAGGCCAAAACAAATGCTTGGTAAAGAGATTCTGACAGGCAGATTTAGCGTTCCCCCCAGTCCGCTACAAAACAAGCAGAAGCTCTTGGCGGTGTGCGGGGCTGCAAATAGCAGGAGACCACTAATCTGAGGCTCAGGATGTTGGGGTTTGGGAAAGGGCAGCGGGGCAGCTGTAATCCTGTGCATCCTGACAAGCCAGGGCCCGTAAAAGCAGTCATGATGCTAAACACATCCCTACGATGACGTGTCGATCCACACGCGGGCCCGGCCTTCAACCCACAGGAGGCACCAACACATTCAGACATGTAAAACCCTAACCCCAGAAATTAAACTTTACATTTCTGTGGCTTGGAGGGAAAGGCAACTGCTGGACTTCAACTTCACACCAAATGAGGAAAAGTAAAAGAGTGGAGAGTGAGAATGAGGGGGAGGGAGGGAGGGGGTAAGGTAGCTGCTTTAAAAAATGAGGGTGATACTCTACCCCAAACCTAACCTCAGAGTGAGCCTAGCCTGCGCTCCAAATGCAGCCTGAAGGAAGGAAACGTCTGGGCTGTGCTGAGCGGACATATTTAAGGTGGCGGCGGTGGCGGGCTTGGCCAAGAGCTGCCCTTTTCTTCACACACAAAGAGCCAGGAAGGGCTTTGGAGAGAGAGCGAGCGGGGGAGCAAACAGAACTGGCAGGCAGCCGCTCCGCACTAACCTCCAGCTAACCCTCTGGCATGTCTGTCTGTCTCAAGACCACAGAAGGGCTCAGGCCGCAGTCGGCAGCCAGAGACAGAGGGGCCAGAGAGAGAGAGAGAGAGAGAGAGAGAGTCTGGTCTGGGGGCAAGAGCCACACTGCTTTATGGGTGATGAGCAAAACAGCAGGCCTGTCAAAATCTCATCCATCCAACACTAACTACACAGCAGCATTTGGAGGGCTTCTGTTCAGACTGACTCCGCTTTTTAACGCACAAGGGTCCTGTGAGGACAATTCTGTCTCTTCTCATTGCTCAAAACACAAACGCAAAACAACACACACAGACACAAAACACACACACACACAGACACACACACACACACACACACACACACGCTGTGCCACTTAACAGAGTGCATGCTCTCCCTAGCTAGTTTAAGTAGCGGGCTGATTGTTTGTTTAGACAGCTTAAGTAGAGAGGAGGTGCTCTTTGCTTTTGTAGATGTGGCAGTCAGATGCACGGCTGGCTCACCCACCGACTCCCCCATCCCCGCATACAGCTCAGCTGCTTCTCCAGCAGGCCCCAGTGCTGAGAGTGAGTGAGCGAGTGAGTGAGTGCCCACGGAGGGAACGTGAGGACCAGTGAAGTGTTGCCAATCTCCTGTGGTCAGCAACAACTAGCAAACACTCTTTTCTTTACTCTACTTTAACTAGCAAACATTGTTCTTTACTTTACTTTTCTTTTCTTTTCTTTCAAACACTCTTTCCTTTCTTATTCTTACTTTTCTCCACACTAACACAGGGAGACGCAGCAATACAGTGCCAGTGTCTTTGGAAGTGGAAGTGTAGTCTCCACTCTGTTTGCATTAGAGCCCAACTTGTTTATCTGGACTTCCAACAGCATCTTAAAAACACAGACAAACATTCCTCTGTTTAATTATCCGGCCTGTGGATTCCAGTGTCTGTCTCTCAACAAAGGCTCTTCAGTCTAAGGAGTTAGCACAAAGACCATCAACATGAGGGAAAGTGTTGTCAGTGTAAGAATGCAAACACAGAGTGGGAGAGAGAGGTAAAAAGGAAACATGTCTGGCCAGCTTTATTAAGTTATTCTACTGATTATAGCCAGAGTGTGTGAGCTTGCACTGCTCGAAAAATGAGAATAAATTCCTCTTTCATCACACCCCACACACACACACACACACACACACACACACGCACACGCGCACACACACACGGAAGCAGGTCATAAATCACCAGAAGCCGGCAGCAAGCAGTAGGGATTATTAAGTCTCCGGTTGTTGAGCACTGCAAAGCCCAGCAAAATAAGTGTTCTGACTAATGGTGTTAAGTCCACCTGACGTCAGGTTTGACCTTTGTGGAGGAGCTCACGGGGGGAAGAAAGGGAGCCTGCGTTCACTGCACCTGGGGGCTGGAGTGCCTGCCTGCCTGCCTGCCTCACACTGGAGGGATGGAGCCAATCCAGCGCTACCACAACCGACCACATGGGGGCACCATCAGACTATCTGTGCCATTTGTGAGAGAAGGGTCTGAAATCCACTTGTCCCGTCTCCCCCTCTCACCACAGACATCCAGATAAATCACCACAGAAAAGCCTGTGTCTTTTGGACCGCACTCGGGAGTCAAAAGACTAAAAGTCAGACTTTATTTACGGGATAAAATCAGTCTCTGGAAAAACATGTGGAGAGGTCACATTCCTGTAAAGTGCCTCATGACAAAAAGAGGGAACGGAAAAACAAGTGGACACACAGTCTGGTGCTATGACAACCCCAGTGGTATGCTGGGATGTCCGGGGTGAGCGTGTGGTTCCGGAGGGTCAGATTTATTTACGCTGGAGTCAAACACAAGGCCTTTGGGGTGGCCAGCGCCACAGGGCCTAAACACACTTAAGAGAGACAGAGTCAGAGATAGAGAGAGAGAGGAGAGAGGAGACACTTCCACTGGGGCATTGGGTCCTTCCTCAAAAACACATGTTGAGTACAGAGGAGAGGAGTGAGAGAATCATCAGGAGTGGGATGATGGTGTTCTAGAGCAGTATTGAGTCAGTCAGGTTATTTGTGGGACCAGTGCATTTGGGGCTCATAGGCCGCTGCCTCACAGGCCAGAAGTGTCTAGGGCAGGGGGACTCAGGGCAGGGGGAGACAGATCAGGGAGACTCTGTGTCTGCTGTGGGTCCAGTGCTTAAGGAGACTGTATACTCGCGCGCACAGGGCTTTGCTCGCTTTTCCCCTCTCTGTACAGACATTAAATAAATTCACATCAAGGCTTTTGTGTCAGACGGAGCTAAATTAGGAGCTAGCCAATGTGTTGCTCATATAAAGTCCATTACTGACTGACTGCTACAGAAGCATCAGACATGTGGAGGAAGTCAGCAAGGCCCAGGGAAAGAGAGAGAGAGTAGGACAGTACTTTAAGAGTACTCTAAAGGGATTAGCCATCCAAGCCAAAGTCAAGATGGAAACACCAACCCTATTCTGTTTAAACAGAGAAGGAACGCAATAACTGGAGGCACAAATCACACAGATGAGGTTTGTCATCCAGAAAGAAGATCAAAACACAGACAGAAAGACAGACGGACACACACGCACACGCACACACACACACACACACACACACACACACACACACACACACACACACACACACACACCAGAGTCTGTTTAAGAACACAGAGATCTGTTTGGGGGAAAGCAGACCTCTGGCTCCCAACTCCAATACAAATGAGAAGGGGAAAAAACATCACACCCACGTCTGCATTCATTCATCTCTGTTTCTCCAGACTGTTGTAGAAAGGCCTGGGTCTCAACCAGCAGCAGCAGCAGCAGCAGAAGCAGCATTTCTGCTGTGTTCCTGGTGGGGGCAGTAGCGCCCCTGTGTGGAGTGTGTGATGATGCTGCTGCTGCTGCTGCGAGAGTGAGGGGGCTGAGCGGTGGTGCGTGGGTCTGTTGCCTAGCCCAGATTAGAGAGCATCCGGGGGAGCAGCAGCAGCAGGACACAGCCGGGCTGGATGCTGGGGGCGAGGTAGGGTGGGGTGGAGTGGGCGTCTGGGGGGAATGCAGGGCAGTGCCAGGGCCCTCCGTCATGCTCACACTGTCAGTCAGTCAGTCATCAGTGGTAGGGAGAGACCCCTGACCCGCAGGCAAGACAAACTCCCCACTGAGCGAGAGATGACACAGACGTGCCCCAACTTCACTTCTGAGATGGGTGGGGTGTAAAACATGGACTCAAACCATGGTGAGTGTGTGTGTGTGTCCATCTGAGAGCAGTGTTGTGAGCAGGACCCTCTCCAAAAGAAACAGTACAGGCATATCCAGTAGGGCCACACACACACACACACACACACACACACACACACACACACAGCATGCATGCCCTGGGTGTGAACTTCCGTCAGCGCAAAGCTGGTTGAATATTAAGCATATGACGTTGGCAGGCTAATATCCTCTCCAGCTTCCCCCGGATCTCTGGTCTTGTCTCCTCCTCTCCACCCCTCCATGCAAGGCAAGCCATCATAACGCTGCTGCCTTCCTTCCTTCCCTCCTTCCTTCCTTCCCCCCACTTGCAGTCAGAATGCAGAGCTTGAAATATTTATTACTGCAGTGAGAGCCTCGTTGGATGGCCAACTCCCAAAAAACACTGAGCAACGCCACATTGCTCCACAGGCAGGGAGCTACTGCAGCTAGCAGTCACTGGCCCAACACAAGACTACACACACACACACACACACACACACACACACACACTTCTAGTACCTCTTGAAGCAGGGCTTTGTGTGAGGCCACTGGTGTCTGCAGGGGAGGCTGCAGGGTGGTGGAGGGTGAGGTAAGTGTTTGGGAGGAGGAGGCAGGCTGGAGGCTGGACACACACACACACACACACACACAGGAGAAGGGGGTGGCCAGAGTGGCCATAGTGGTGTTTATGGGCGATGACGGCTCATTGGACTCGTTGGCTGTGGGCCGTTGAGCTCTGGGCAGGAACTGAGAGCTTGTTATCTCGAGCCCGTTAACCCCTGATCGCCACGGGGCCGCACGGAAACGGGGAGATGTGTGAGGGAGTGGCTGGAAATGGAAAAGTGTGTGCGTGTGTAAGTGTGTGTGGGCAAGCCAGTGCATGCAAGTGTGAGGGTGACTGGGAGGTTAGAGTCCCCCCCCTCCTCCTCGGCTTCTATTGGTGAGTGCCAAAATCATAGGGTCCTGGCACTGAACTCCTCTCTCTGCAATAAGCCACAACACTCACAGGAGGCCCATATGGGTGCCGAGTGTGTGTGTGTGTGTGTGTGTGTGTGTGTGTGTGTGTGTGTGTGTGTGTGTGTGTGTGTTGGAATAGGAAGCCGAGCACACAGCTGGGGCTGACTGTATGCCACTGAGCCCTGGCGTCCTGAACAATGCCCTGCTCTGTGTGCCTCCCAACAGGGGAGGGAGGAGGCCCAGAGCTGGAGGAGAGAGAGGAGAGAGAGGAGAGGAGAGGCCTTAGCTGGACTGGGCTAAGGGGGCTCAGAGTGGACTGGGACTGGGCTCCTCAGAACCGCCTCGGCCCGCTGAACCAGGGGAGAGGGCTCCACTGGTCTCACCCAGGAGGGCCTGGTGTGTGTGTGTGTGTGTGTGAGGGGGGGGGCTCTGTCTCCCCTAGGTCAGTGTGTGGTCAGCTGGCCTTCTCTTCTCCCTCGCTGAGCCCCAGTGCACATCTGTGTTGTTAGACGGCAAGCGTGCAAGACCACTGGAGTGTGTGACAATAGAGAGCTTTTGTTTTCTTCTCTCTTCTTGAACATTTCTGGTGGTCTACCAGCTCGGCTCGACGGCCGACAACCCCAAACCCACTCCGTCACCTGTGCATGACAGATCTGGGTTGGTTGCTTGTACTCTTTCTACGCTCACCCGCTCCTCGGCTCTCTCTCCATCTCTTACTCTCCCCCTCGCTCGCTCTCTCTCTCTTTCTCTCTCCCTCTTCCCCCACGGGAGTGAGAATCTGGGTCAGGCCTGGGGGGAGATGACAGAGCGAGCGGCGTGGGCCGGCCGGCCAGCTGGCCATCACAGCTGGAGCGCTCCGTGAAAGACCCAAACAAAAAAGGAAAAACACGGCAGGTGACATCTGCAGCAGCGAGGCCAAGGGCGGGTACCTGCTCTTCCACCTGGGCTCTGATGAGCCCCCCAGGGATGATGCGGGTGGGTGATGGGTAGCCTCTGTGTGTGTGTGTGTGTGTGTGTGTGTGTGTGTGTGTGTGTGTGTGTGTGTGTGTGTGTGTGTGTGTGTATATAAAGATGAATAAGGCCCACTCTAATAATAGGAGCATCTGCCAAAGCAGGAGAGTCTAGGCTGGAGTGAGCTTTATGT
>JAODXP020000016.1:40285775-40305775 GCA_027497455.2 Sardinella longiceps
TCCTCCCACTCGCACCTAAAACACGAGCACATCTGACACGACTGCACTGATCGGGGAGCGCTTAGGATTCAGCGCTCAGACAAAATGGTGGCAGCAGCAGCCATGGGGTGTGCAGGCCTGCTGTGCTGGAGCCCAGTGCACTGTGTGGTCCTGTCCTCTCTGCTCTGGTCTGGTCCACCAGTGTGAGCAGCACTCACTCACTCAAAGGGACATGAGATGAGAGGAGAGAGAGGAGAGGGAACAATTGGGACAGAGCCTGAGAAACAGACGAGGGGAATAAGAGAGGGGGGGTAGTTGGACACGGTGGCGGTGGGTGGGACAGTAAGGGGAGGGGGCGGCATCAGTGGGCATGGTGAGGGGCTGACGGAGCCTCACTCTGGCATGGAGTGGCATGTGTTGGACCCATGGGCCTGGCACAGACACCAAAGCGCTGCCTCTGGGCCGGAAGCCCCCATTTTTGCCTTGGCCACGCACTGAATACACATCAGACTAATGACCATTAAATGATGGCTTTATTCCACCGCATCACGTCCGCTGATGGGCCGCTAAGTGAGAGGACTTGAGGCCATATTTATCGCCAGAGTGGTTGAGGGTCTCATTCTAGCGCAGGGATAGCCTGACCTTGACGGCAGCTCAAGATTAACGTTGTCTCCTGCCACCACAACACCCCCCCCCCCCCTGCCTTTCGTGCTCAGAAAAATAAGGGACAAGAACAAATAAACCAACTTTATAGCCTCTGCACCTGTCTAGGCATGCCTCATAACACCCACTTCAATCACGTATAGGCATGCAGGAGCTGGCATGTGTGAATAAACAAACACAAACACACACACACACAAAATCAACATTTGCCCTTCCAGTCACACGCAATTCTGCATTCTAAACCATCTTCTTTGGAGCTCCACTTTTGTACAAGCCTACTGTATAAACAAACAGAAGAAAAGAGTGAGAGAAGGAGGAGCATTTCAATGAGAGGCAGCTGATCAAATCGAGGCCTGTGTGTGTGTGTGTGTGTGTGTGTGTGTGTGTGTGTGTGTGTGTGTGTGTGTGTGTGTGTGTTTATGAGTGTGCATTTCTCTCCCTGCATGTGGCTGCAGTGCGACGCTCATGCCGGAGGCGGACTGGCTGCTTTCGGGGAGAGGGCCGACGCACTACTGCTGAGCCACTAGCCACGCGCCACAGAGAGAGGAGTTGGGGAGGAGGGGTGGGGGGGGTAGCGTGGTAATGGGCTTATGTAGCTTTCAACCTCCTGCTGTCACCACAATCACAATCACACTACACACACACACACACACACACACACACACACACACACACACACACACACACACACACACACACACACACACACACACACACACACACTAGTCACAGGGTGGCAGCAGCAGCAGCAGCAGGCTGTGGCAGTCAGGAGCTGCACGTCAGTGCGGAGTGGAGATGCAGATGTCCACTCGGGCCTCTCGTGCCTGCCTGTCTGCCCACGGAGGAGAGCCTGAGCCTGAGCCTGGGCGTGAGGGAGGGAGGGAGAGAGAGAGAGCCGCTGCTGGTAAAAATAAACGGCGGCGTGCGTGATGGTGGTGGACTCCCTCATGCCGTGGCTAAAAGGCTGCTAGCTGCAGCTCCGCACTCGTATGCTCTCTGGCGCATTTTTGCAGCGCCAGCTTCCACTGCTTCTATCAATAAAAGCTTATAAATACTTAAAGGCTATTCGGTGAGCTACTGCAACAAACAGACAGTAAACCTCCACAGGCCCTCTAGCCACTGCATGGGCCACGCGTCAAGTTCTGCACCATGAGGTTGAACATAGAAATTGTTTGTTCAAATAGAGTTAGTCTGTTGCACAGAATAAATAGCCTTGGCCATGCATTCAGACAGAGGAGTCAAGAAGTCAAGTCAACAAGAATGAGAGAGGCAATACTCTCTCTGTCAGAGCAACATAACCTTTACAGGTGTCTTCTCATTGTGTGCTCAGCCGTGGGATAGAACTCTGAAGTTTGTACTCCACTGAGCTACTTAAACATACTAAATACAAGCATCTGCATGATTTACAAGGGTCTCATCCTCAGGTTGGAATGTCACGTATGCAAAAACTCATGTATGCTGATGGTGTGGCAAATGATTCAAAGCAAACGCACGCAGGCACGCACACACGCACACACACACACACACACACACACACACACACACACACACACAAAAAAACCTCCTTGCAACCATACTGCTTGTTGTGGGCGTTAGAATACCATAAGCAGACAGTGAGCTCATGTTTTGAACATGTTTATTGGCGAGTGGCTGTCTAGAGCACGGTGGCAGTGAGAAATGCAGACGCAGTGGCGGGAGAGGGTGGCTGACGCTCCAGGGCTTCATGTTCACACTGTCAGCAGCCTGACTGCCTGCCTGCGACTGCCTGCCTCACCTCACCTGCATGCTCTGTGCCAAGGCTGCATTGTGCTGCCTGCGCTGCTGCAATGCAATTTACTCCAGTCCAGGGAAAAATGCATATATAAGCAAAAGGTGGGGCACTGGCCCATGGATACATGGTGAAGAAGGAGAGCAAGAGAGGGGGAAAGAGAGGGGGGATGAGTGGGGGGGCTATGAGTGGAGTAAACAGAAAGGGAGAATGGAGGGAGAGGAGAGGGAGTGCGCACAGATCCATACATAAACGCATTAAGCAAGTGCATCCAAGCAGATGTTATTACCTTGAATGTGCCTGGGGCTTTGTGTGATGAAGTGTAAAGTGAGGGTTTACGCTGGACCAAGCCACAGATCTGATGGACTGGACACAAACAACAACAATAACAACCTACACGACTTCCTTGAACCTTAACGCTTTCAATTACAAAACTCTGGAGTGTATATTGTAAATACGAACACGAACACACACACACAGCTGTATGTTCAGATTTTTGTATAGGTGTGCGTGTTTGAAAAAGGAAGGTACCCTCACCAAGCTGGCTTTGAGCTCCGATGCCAAAGCTCTGGGTTTACCAACTCTGTGAGACACAAACACTGGCCCCACAAGAGTGCATTTTATTGGGCAGCGCTGGTATGCAGCAGCCCGACTATTACACTCCCCAGCAAACCACAAGAGGCAGACAGAGAGAAGGAAAAATAGAAAAGATACACAGAGAGAAAAAAAAGCTTGTTTTCATTGTCACTGTACAACTGCTTTACAGCTTTGGTAGTAATGTTGTTGAAATGGCCAAAACATATTTCAATGTCAACCTCACTGGCAACTGGAGACAGTGGCCAAGAAAGCGAATGTAATGGGTGAGAGAGAGAGAGAGAGAGAGAGAGAGAGAGAGAGAGAGAGAGAGAGAGAGAGAGAGAGAGAGAGAGAGAGAGAGAGAGAGAGAGAACAAATGTAATGGATGAGAGAGAGAGAGAGAGAGAGAGAAAAAGAGAGAGAGAGAATGTAATGGATGAGAGAGAGAGAGAGAGAGAGAGAGAGAGAGAGAGAACAAATGTAATGGATGAGAGAGAGAGAGAGAGAGAGAGAGAGAGAGAGAGAGAGAGAGAGAGAGAGAGAGAGAGATGTAGATGAGAGAGAGAGAGAGAGAGAGAGAGAGAGAGAGAGAGAGAGAGAGCGCGCAAGAGACGGAGAGAGCGTGTAGGATCCTTGCCAGACGGTGATGCTATGGCTCCGCACAGCACCTGCAGCCTCGTCCATTTAACAGGGGAGAGGCATCATCTTTGACAAGTCCCGCTTCTCCATGACCAATGGCGTGGCAGCATCTCAACTATGAGAGCCCAGAGGTCCTCTTCATCTCCCACTTCCTCTCCCTCCCCCCCAACCCCCCCGTGCTCAGTCTCATCCATCAGAGCTCGCTGCAGCCCCTCAGAGCTGCTCATTACACAAGTGACTAAACCACTAACATATGCAGCCACCACAGTCTGCTGGAGGAGCTGGGACAAGAAACAGGAGAGAAAAAAAAAAAACTCCGACATGAAAACGTGCGAGAGGCAGGCTGCTTGGTGTGGTGTGGTGTGGTGTGGTGTGGTGTGGTGTGGTGTGTGTGGTGTGTGTGTGTGGGTGTGTGGTGGTGTGGTGTGGTGTGGTGTGGTGTGGTGTGGTGTGGTGTGGTGTGGTGTGGTGTGGTGTGGTGTGGTGTGGTGTGGTGTGGTGTGGTGTGGCTCCACTGTTATTTTGCTGCAGTGCTGCTGTGCGTGGGCACTGTGTCTGTGAAAACAAACCAACTATTCTTAAAGCGCCGGCGTCTGAGCAACTGAGCCACTGAGCGAGCGAGCGAGCGTTCTGGGGCTGGTGCTGGTGTCGCCCCCACCACATGTGTGGACCTGCACGACTCTCTCTCTATTGCCCTCCTCCGTCTGGCACACACGGAGCCTGTGCCTCCAGGCAACCCTAGCCGCTGAGCCAGCCAGCCAGCCAGCCAGCCCAGTCCACAGCGTGCCTCTCTGCCTGGGTAGGGCTCACTCCAGATGCGGGCTGATTGCTCTGTTTTGAGTTGATGTTGACGCTGATGACTGTTATGTTGCATGGTTACTGTTTATGGAGTCGCCAAGGCTGTGCGAGGGGGAGAGCGCAATCCTACAAGCTACAACGGGCCCAAACAAACACCGGCGGGCAATTAGGGTGCAGTTAGCCCATCAGGCATATGTTTGCCTCCGCAAGTGTCCGCGCGGGCTTCCTGGAAACCGGGCTGCTGTGCACCGGAGCCGTGACGCAGTTCCAGAGTGGAGGATCGATGGGGGAGATAATTGACAAATTGGCAGAGTGCATAGGGGGCGGGCGTGCTCGGAGAACGCAGCTTTTCTAGCGGCATCCTCAACAAAAAGGGAAGAGCGACAGACAGACACACCAATTTGGAAGTCAAGCGGAGGTCAATTTCAAGCGCAGAGCCACAGTTGTGTCGGCCCACTGAACCGACCGACGCTTTTTGTCCCCTCATCACAAACTGGGATTCATTCACATGCCTTACCAAGCAGCACAATCAATCACTGGCACAAAAATGGCATTACTCAGAGCAAGGCAGGGAAATGGAGAGATAATTGCAGTCGCTTTGTGGTCGACTCGGCCCTCTGATCCACGGCAGATGAATTCTCTGCTTCTCCAGACGGAGGCTAAACATTTCAGTTAGGGGAAGGGCCCCGCCATTACAAAAGGCCACTACAAAGCAGAGGTTGTTGGGGGAAAAAAACATGGAAATAATAACTATAATTTGCCACTGCTGGACTCTTTAGCCGGTTGGAATTAGGGTCTTGGCATCCTTGGGGATTCAAACATAATCTGCAATTAAAATTATTTGACTGTACATTCCCCCACAAGTGACTCTCCCCCCCTCCATACAAACACACACACACACACACACACACACACACGTTCCTCCCCTCTCTCTATTAAAGTCAGAATTTTGAGTGTGTTACATAAAGTAGCCAATTATGCCAGTGGAGTTGTGGGGAGTAATTGGTTGCTCCTGCTCTTTTCCATGCCGTTGTTTTTTCTCTTTTTTTTGACAGCTATTACATCAAATCGCTCAGCACCAGAGAAGGGAATGAGAGCGAAAACACTGAGTGAAAGAATGAGTGCAAGGAAAAAATAAGAGGAACACAGAGGACAATGAGGAGAGAGAGAGAGAGAGAGAGAGAGAGAGAGAGAGAGAGAGAGAGAGAGAGAGAGAGAGAGAGAGAGAGAGAGAGAGAGAGAGAGAGAGAGAGAGAGAGAGAGAGAGAGAGAGAGAGAGAGAAAGAGAGAGAAAGAGAGAGAGAAAGAGAGAGAGAGAGAGAGAGAGAGAGAGAGAGAGAGAGAGAGAGAGAGAGAGAGAGAATGGCTGGAGGCCTCTCCGCAGGGTGGGACAGGGGCTAGAAGACGGAAGACTAGAAGAGTAGGGCAGAGGAGGACTGAGTGGGGCAAATCTGAGCAGGGTAGAGCTGAGTAATGCTTAGGCCAAAGTCATGACGCTGCGCACAGAGGAACGAGAGAAGCACCTTACCTCTCATCAAACCTCCCCTCCTTCCCAGCGTTGCTCTTCCACATCCTGATCACACCCCTGCCTTCCATTGCCCTCGGCTAAGAAAAGTGCTACTCTGTCTACTCTGAAAATAAAAACACCGAAAGATGCATTTTCACTTCCTACTTCTAACTCGGCCATCTCGGAGCCAGCACGTGGAGGAGCAGCCTCCGCATTAGAATTACTGCATCAAAACTACGCCACCGTCTTCTCAGCGCTCGCCCATTAGAGGAATCACGAAATCTCTTTCACACGAGTCTGACCATTGAGGTTACCGGATTCCAGGCTCCGCAGAGGGAGCGGGAGGGTCCAATCAGCGAGCCTGCTCCGTGTGCGTGACAAATTATGGAAGGCCTGACATTTCATCTAAAGCAGGACGACAAAAGCGTCACCCTTGTCGGCCGAGCGAGATTGAAGTGGCAGGACCCCGTTCACGCTCGGCTTAGCTGAGCCGTTGCACCCGTGGGACCCGGGCAGTGCTGGAGACATTTTGCTGCGTGCCCCCTGGGAGAAGCCAGCCAGCCAGTGCAGCGCCCGCGGTTTCCGTTTAGCCCCGTGGCTCCGCCAAGACCTGCTGCCTTTGATGAGGAGAATGGGAGCAAGGCTGCCACAAGGGAGCTGCTGGTGAGACCCAGGCCCACGGAGAGGCACTGCCCTGGGCAGTGTTCAGCAGGGGGCAGGGGCTAGAGGGGGGCTGGAGGGAGGCTGGAGGGAGGATGGAGGGAGGGAGGGAGGGAGCACTGGCTAGTCTGGAGGAGAAGGGTCCCTCATGCAGCTTGTCAAACACGGCACTCAGATTCTACACACAGAAACGGTTTAAAGCATAAAACTGCAGTTGTCTAGTGTACTGAATGCCGGGGCATGTTTGATCAATGACGCCACAATGCATCCAACAATTCTCGCCGTCAGCACAATGAAAAGTTAATCCAACCCAGAGACGGCGTACGATGTTTGCTCTCCATCACTGCATGGAGATGTCATCATATCGTCTTTAAAGAGCTGCTGCTTTGAACCTCAAGATTGACTGGAGTAAAGTCCTCAGATCCCAGCCAGCCAACCAGACATCCCATCCCTTCTAAGCGCACGAGCGGCACGAGAGACATCAGACGCCTCCTCCTCCAGATGCACGAGAGCAGAATGGGCCTCTGACCGCAGTGCTGTCAGGCCGCCCTGTAATTCTCTGCCCGGATGCAGTGACAGCTCACCGATCTAACCAGAACCAGCAGCAAGCTGCCAAGCCCGAGAGTGTTTGTCATAAAACAGCCTTTAGTCAGAGCACGTACGCTACTTACGTGTTGTTCCTCCTGCCCACTTGGTTACAGCATGGCACCAATCACTCCGTTAGGCAGCACAGGCTCGGTTCCAAGGGAGCGCAAGTGTTAGGTCTCTCGCTCGGGAGCTGCCGCAAGTGCCAGTGGATCCAGCCTTCAGCCTTCTGTGCAGTGGGAGTGTTTTCAAGGGCAGAGTGGACGACTTCTCACAGCGGAGTGATTGTAGCCCACCGGCTCCCCACTATTGATCTGAGCGCTGAGGCCCCCGCCCGCCTCCACGCTGCTAGCACCAGCCCTCGGTATTTCCATATTTGCACATGATGAGGAAGGGTCCTTCAAAGTTGCCCTCTACTGTAACTGGCCCTGAATGAAAGTGTGTGTAGTGTGTGTGTGTGTGTGTGTAGTGTGTGTGTGTGTGCACTAGAAAAAAGGAAAGAGACAGAACCCTCTCCTACAGCCTGTGTGTTTTTAATGTGCTATTCCAGGCAGAGATCTGGCCCATGGAGATGAGGGCTGGTTGTGTTGAGCCCCAGAATGAGCACCTGTGTTCAGATTGGCAATAGGATGGCGAAAGGGGCACGCGTGTCAGAATCCCCCGCCAAGACCAATCTGCCACCATGAAGAGTCCAATCCTCAAGCTCTTGTGGTCTCCCTTCCTCACCCGCCCGCACACCCAGCTGCCCCACCACCTCCCCCCTGCATTGGGCTGCCATGAAATTTATGAAGGAGGAGAGAGAATATATTTCTGTGCAGACAATGGAGATGGTGCTTTGTTTGACATGTTGGGATATTTTATTTGAAATGAAGAATTCTTCAAAGCCTGAGGTTTTTGGCCATAAAAATCCACATGAAGATCACTTGCAGAAAGGCGAGCCCATATTTTCTCTCCAGACACACAGACAGACACACACACACACACACACACCAATGTGTTGCACATTTTTAGCATGCAAACAGATGGGATCGGCGTAAACTGTCTAGCCCCCATCACTGGCTTGGCTCACTGTCTTTGGTGTGGCAAAACACAGAGCCTTTCATCCAACGCTTCCCTTTCCTCCCCTCATTGACGTTGTGCTCTCAGTGATAAACTACTGGCATAAACATCTCAGTCATACCTGACGCACGGCCAAGTCTGCAGGCCTCTTTCATTAAAAGCAGGCCGCGAGCTACACTAGCCTCACCCAACCCGTCGGAAAGACCACAATAATCCTGATTTATGCTTCCTGTTGAACAAGGCATCACGTGTCGGACATGTCCGAATGGCAGTTCTGTGTGAGGGGGGTCAGACAAGTCCCAACTACCAGCACTCTGTTCTGTTCTGTTCTGTTCAAGACGACTAAACCGTTGGCAACGAGGTATAAAAGGCACCTGAAACATTACGGACAACAGGGATGATGAATTTGTATATTATACAAACTACTTTCATCTGGAAAAAGTTTTTTTTTTTTTTTTGACGCATTCATTTTGCAACCTTTAAATAGCAACAGACTCATCAGCATCATTCCTCACTCCCCAAAGGAAAAAAAAAGAGAGAAAAAAGATGGCTCTTCCGCTTGGAGGAGTGTGTGAGTGTGTGTGAGTGTGTGTGTGTGTGTGTGGCTGGGCACAGAGGTCCAGTGGGGCTGAAGGAGACAGATTGGCTCTGCTTGCCCGTGGAGCAGGAGCATGTGCTGGGGCTTGGCGGTGGCTGCGCTACCCTTGCCTGCCCTTCCTCTCCGCCCGGCTTCCCAGTGGGAGTCGCTGTGCGGGGAGAGGGAGCCGCGGTGACAAAGCACACGTACTACGCCTAGAACAGGGTGTCCGTGACGCAGCAGGCGCCCCACACCAAATCACCTCCCTCTCCGCTTGCACACGGACGACATTCTCATGTACCCTTCCCACCGCCTCCTATGTGCTTTGGCATCAGCCCATCTTTCGGTTTGCTTTGTTCCACTTTCACCTTGTTCAATTTGAAATACCACCAAACTTTTATTTTAGTGTGCGTTCCACAAAAAAATTGTACCACAAACTAAGAACCTTCTACCTTCCAGGTAGAATCCTCGTTTCTCTTTGAACCGGCCAGGAATATTCATAGCCGTTCTTTAAGTCCCATTTTTCGGCTTCAAAGGCTGCCGGTCTCCTGGGGTAGGGGGTGTATTTTTAGCTGGGGGGATAGTGAGGCGCGCGCTCGCGGTCACAAACGCTAGTGTAGAAATGCCTTGCAGCCATGACTCTCGCCAGTCAGATCTATCAGCAGCAGCCTCACCCCGTGTCCATGAGTGTGGCGACCACAAGGTTGGGAAAACAACAAGAAAGCCTTCATAAATTATTAGCAAACGGACAGCATCGCTGCTGCTGCTGTTGCTGCTGAGGGAAAAAAATGAGTCATGCTCCACACGCAAAACCACACGGTGACACACACACACACACACACACACAAACCAATACAAACAGTCTTTCTAGTTTTCCTTTATATTTCTCACACACACACTTTCGAGATGGAATTCAGTCAAACCTTAATATCACTTTTCTCTCCTTTACTCAGGTTTCTCCCACTAGTACTTCAGGGGAAGAGAGGGAATACACACATGAATGCACACATTGTTCACCTCCACCACACACACACACAAAGAGACAGACAGAATGACTCAGGTCAGAGGTGTGTTCAGTACAGAGCAGGGTGTCTAACAGTCTTGTCTCCCCAGTCACATCAGCCTCTCCCAGACTCAGCATGGTGACACCAAAAGAAGGTTGATGGTGGTGGTGGTGGTGGTGGTGGTGGTGTGTGTGTGTGTGTGTGTTGTGGGTGCTAAGTGTCTAGTCACAGCTATGTGGTGCACTGGTCCCCATTGCTTTACTGCCGAGATGGAGGACATTCAATTAGGTGACCGCAAGATTGCTGTAATTCTATCTTCCTTCAGGGAGTCCCTTGCCATGATTGCAAGAGCGATAAAAAGAACTGGAGGAGCAACTGTGAAAGAGGAGCAAAGGGCTTTTGAAAAAGACTTCAAAACGGCAGGACCGGGGCCAAACTCTTCTGAGAAGAAACAGCAAGTAATGTGTGGCTGCATGCAATATGCTAACTATTAGAGGCTGGCTCTAAGTAAGTCAATATCACCTGAGGGAGAACAGTATGGTTCTGCTTATGCTTGATGCTTTTCCTGCTCTCCAAACAAGCCTGATTAAAACCACAATGGATTTCATTTGCACTGGTGTGGTCAAGCAGGAGCCATGGCCTACTCCATCACTCCATAGTGACTGTCACACTGGCTGTTTGCAGTCTGCACTACAAACAGGAGAAAAGGGAACTTTCTGTGGGTAGAGCCCAAGGGCTTGCAATGCTGCGCAGGAGAACTGATTGGTAGATTAGCAAACAGGGAAATGTTATTAGCCCTCTAATCCTTCCCATTCATACTCCACGTATGCCTGCCCACAAAGCCAACAATGGGCAAACAGTGTCTGAGGGGCCCGACCTGTTCAAACAGCACAGCGCCAGCCGTGCCCACGGCCGTGCCCCGACAACAGCCCCACAGGTGCCAGAGCAATCAGGACACGTGCTGGCACCGCTGCAAGCCCCACGCGCCAGCACCAGGAGTCCAGAGGAGAGGAGAGGAGAGGAGAGACTGCACAGGAGCAGAGGGCAGAGCGCTTTCCCTTTGTCATTCCATTACAAGAGATCTCTCACGTTTTGGGATGGGAATGTGTTTTTTGTGTGTAGTTCCTCTGAATTCCTGTGTGTTTATCCAGTGAGTTTGTGATGTGTGCTGGGTGAGTATCTCTGGTCCTTCCTCCAGCCAGCCCTCTGTGTGTGTGTGTGTGTGTGTGTGTGTGTGTGTGTGTGTGTGTGTGTGTGTGTGTGTGTGTGTGTGTGTCTACCTGTGTTCCAAACCCTCTCTGCAGATCTGCTCCCCACAGTCTGCACCCCACCCCACCAGCCCAACTGTCTGTGTGATGGATAGTCCTTCCGTCTGTCCACCCTGCATGTGTCTTCCTGTGAGTGGATCGGTCTTCCTGTGTGTGTGTGTGCGCGCGCGCGCTTGTCTGTCCGTGCGTCTGTCCCTCTATGTGGTCGTCTGGGTCTGAGTGTGTGTGTGTGTGTGTGTGTGTGTGTGCTTACACATCTTTGTGTGTCAGACTACTATGCAACAGCAGCAGCTGCATCAGCCCTTCTCATCAGACTGAACTCAATCACCTCCCCCCCTCCACCCCAGCCAGGGGATCGATAGAGTGTTTTGGTAATGCAGCCACACAGCATCCTTGTGGAAACTATTGCACCCCACACTACGCAAAACAAATGGCCCCCGGTGGTCTCGACGAGGGGCCGTTTGATGAGGCCAGGCTTCCGGAAGAATTGACCCCGACACTGGCAGTGGGAAGTTGCACAGCTTGGGCTTTTGGGAGAGTGGGACAGCTAGCGGGGTGGGATGGGGATGGGGATGGGGAGTAGGGGGGGATGGTTGACGCGTGGAAATAACCGGTCACAGTTCCACGGCTGATTTTTCCAGAGAGGCCAGAGCTACTTTCAACTCCAAAACTGTTCCAGAGGCCTGGGTCAGTGAGGGAGCTCAGCACCATATGCAATCACTATTAAAATAGGAGATTCACTATTAAAAAGGAACACCCACACACAGTGCTTGCTCAGGTCACCAAGCCAACACTCGAAACAGCAAATCAACTGAGCACTTAAAGTGCAGTCCTGATTAAAGTGGACAGTGCAGCTCCAGTGGAGCTCACTACAAGTAGCACCATAGCCTCTGGCTTTAGCTCCCACTGCACTGTACTGCCCTGGTCTGGCCTGGCCGGGAGGCCACCGCTATCTACTGTAGGGGCTGCACACACTGGGGTCTGGCTTTCAACTAAGGGCTGCTCTTCCTCAGCCTTTTCTGGAGTCCACACACACACACACACACACACACACACACACACACACACACACACACACACAGGGATGGGGAGAGAAAATGAGCTTTGGCAATTTGCCTCAACTGCCCTCTGCTCTTTAGTGTCTGTTCAAAAGAAAGCAGAGTGAGCGTAAAAGAGGGAACGAGAGAGAGAGAGGGGGAGAGAGCGAGAGCGAGAGAGAGAGAGAGAGTGAGCGAGCGAGGGAGGAGTGCAAAGCAGTGGGAGAGGCTTGCAGGCCTACTGAGCAGGTGCAGTGGAGACTGGCACTAGCGCTGGTGCATGTGTGTGCGGTCCGAGAGGGAGGGAGGGAGGGAGGAGGCGAGCGGGAGCCTGTGGGGGGAGGGGAGGGGACTGTGGGCCTGGCCTCATCCCTCATCTGGCTCACTAATTATATCAGGCGAATTAATCAGCTGAACCTGTAATTACGCTGCCTCCATGGTGTAATCTGATTGGGAGTGGGAATGATAAAATCATCTGCCTTGCCCGGTGGAGTGAGCGGACCACACCGAGGGGGAGGGCTGCGATTCAATTATTATCAGTTTTTTTCCCTTTTTTTTTTGCTTCCTCCATATGCAGCGCAGAAGAGGAGAAGGCTTATTATGGGATGAGCTGGTGGTTTGGACAGGGACTAGGAGGAAGGGAGGAAAACAAAAGCAGATGCTTTTCAGAGATACATAGTAATCTTGTGTGTATAGGTGCCAAACACACACACACACACACACACACACACACACACACACACACACACACACACACACACACACGCAGTTGCGCAAACACACACACACACACACACACACACACACACACACACTTCAAATATGAAGAGGTCAGACCTCTGTTTCTGGCAGCTGGCAGCCACTCTGATGAGCTATTGAAAATGCAGGCGATGCATATCATGCAAGCTCAGAGTCCCTTAGCATAGTGAGACATTAATGGATCCTCACTGACACATTTTTTTTTTACAGGCCTCTCCATACAGACGCCGTCCTAATATGAATTTGTTTACAAGGAATCAGCGATGATGTATCATCTGACAAGGTAATAAACACTCTTTCATAAGGCTTGTGTGTATGTTACTTTCAGACGCCAAGAGACTTCATTCGCTCTTGAAGCATAAAAATGGAGTCCAGTAGGAAGCTAGCGAATCAAGCTAAGATGCCTGCATAGTGTCCATTTAATACGGAATCCTGGACTGTTCTAAGAGCGGAGCCCAGTAGAGAGGAGCATGACCGTGAACATGAGCGTGAGCGTGAGCGCACGTCTCTTGCCAAGCAACACGAATGCTCCATTAGAGCGTGCCGAGGAACGGCTGTGGTTTGGGCAGAGGGGGGGAGAAATCTCCTGGGCCCTTGAGACAGATGAGGGGAAATGTGTGACGATGAGTAGACAGGGATCTGAGGGAGCCCTAAAGAAAACCTGGGCCTTTGAGTGTGTGTGTGTGTGTGTGTGTGTGTGTGTGTGTGTGTGTGTGTGTGTGTGTGTGTGTGTGTGTGTGTGTGTGTGTGTGTGTGTGTGTGTGTGTGTGTGTGTGTGAGAGAGAGTGTGGGAGAGAGAGGGAGAGAGAGAGAGAGAGACAAGAAAAAGGCAGCAACTATGTTAAATGCCACACATGCCCTCATCAACAGCCGGCAGAGGACTGAGTCAGCTTGTTCCTCACTCAAGTTGCTTAGAGGATTCCTCTGCATGTGTGTGTGTGTGTGTGTGTGTGTGTGTGTGTGTGTGTGTGTGTGTGTGTGTGTGTGTGTGTGTGTGTGTGTGTGTGTGTGTGTGTGTGCGCATGTGTGTCAAAGTGATTAAGTGAGCTGAAACTGCCAGTCTCTAAGGGCCTAGGGCAAAGTGACAATGGCACGTGCTCACTGCAACATGTCCTCTGAAGCAGTGGCACATTGGTGCAGACTGTAAATCACTCACACACACACACACACACACACACACCCTCTCCGTCTGTACATTTCTATGCATTTTCACTTTGAGGGCGAAGAGAAAGACACTCTTCACCACACACAAGTAGTCTTTTCCACCCTCTATCCATCAGACACACACACACACACACACACACACACACACACACACACACCTGTGTACCCTCTGTCAGCTGTGACAAAGCCATCAAGCAGTTAAGGGCCACCTGAGGTTTTTCTTGAAAAGCCGGAGTCATCACCTCTGGTCTGTGCTGTATTCTTTGTCCGGGCCTGGAGAGTGCTGAGAGCTAGCTCCTTGGATTCACGCTACACGGATGGATGGATGGATGACTCCCAAGGGTGGGGGATGGTGGTGGTGGGTAAAGGAAAGATTTAAAATGGCACACGCTTACGGCCATGGCACTGCTATGCAATGTCGGGCACTGAGGAAAGAGTAATGGCTTCAGCTTTGGTTCTGCTTGGCTCCCAAATAAATATGGCGTGGTGGTTGCCAACTCACATCTGTATCGAGTATTACAAATAACAAAACACTGCAGAGAAACTCGCTCCCTTCGGTGGGCAAAAAATGGACAAATAAAAATCTGCGATATGCATGACAGAAACCTGCTGTTTCTCTTTCAGACCAATGACACAATTGTTTTAACATCCCTGCTTTTTCCAAAGCACACAGACCTTTGATATGAGAGCCGCTGGTTTCATAAGACTCCGCTCCAAACGCCTGAGTCTGATTCCTTGACTAAAAATAGCAATAGAGGGAGAGACAGACAGAGAGAGAGAGAGAGAGGAGGGGGTGAGAAGAAGAAGAACAAGAAAAAAAAAAAGCTCAAATGAAGCAGAGACAATTTTCAGGGAACCAAGCCAGCCTTCCCGCATTCAAAAGCAAACGCAATGCTGGGTTATCCTCACGTTGTGTTCCTAACACACTCACACACACACACACACACACATCAATATGATCCTGCTTGACTGAAGGTATTGACTAGCAAAGCTGAAGCTATGAGGCCATGTAGCACGGAGCGCTTTCCCAACTCCGGCCATGTTTGTGTTTTCTTCCCAGCCTTCCCCCCCTGCTCCTCTACATGCTGAGCCCAGCCCCCTTGGGCTTCAAGCGGCGCACGCCGTTATGGGATCAGACAGGGAGCGAGAGAGAGAGAGAGAGAGAGAGAGAGAGAGAGAGAGCGAGAGAGAGAGCGAGAGAGAGAGAGCGAGAGAGAGAGAGAGAGAGAGAGAGAGAGAGAGAGAGAGAGAGAGAGAGAGAGAGAGAGAGAGAGAGAGAGAGAGAGACTGATGGAGAGGAAGGGAAGAGAGAGAGGCCATTCAATAATGACCGCATGTCCATCGCTACTCAGGAGGATGAGAGGGGAAGGGGAAAAAAAAAGCCTTGGCTAGAGACAGACACTGAGACTAGGGGGGGAAATCACACAGCGCCAGGAACACTGCGCAGGCTAGGGCAGGCACTCACAGGAAACAGCCCAATCTGCTGCATCACTGCTTTTACACCAGCTAAGACCTGAGCGAGCAGGAGGGTAAAAATGGCAAATTAGCACGCCAAAAAAAACCCCAAAAAGACATGAGATGGGAGGCTAAGAAAGGAGGACTTTTTGCAGTCATTTGGAGGGAATGAGCCCAGTGCTCCTGGTGTGGTGCAGTGTGCGGCGCTAGCTGACGCATTTGGGAGGCAGCAGCTAACACACAGAAGTGCAAGCACACAAACGCAGTGACAGGAGTTAATAACGCAGAAAAAGAGCGCGGGGAGCGCGGGGAGCATGTGTTGGCCATGCGGAGGAGCTTTATGAGGCACCTATAAAAGATGGGGGCTTGGCCTTCTTCCCCTTCACTTGTAAAAAGGAAATCTGTGAACACTTGCTTTCGGAAAAATGAGTGGGGGCTCCAAGGTCGGGGCTTGTGGGGGGAGATCAGAGAGGGAAAGACTGTTCCGGGAGCGGGAACGCTTCTGGGAAGTTAGTAGGGCTCGAGTCGGTACGGCACGTGGCTGCAGAGGTGACGGGCAGGCCATCGCCACACCAAAACTGAGAAGCATGGCCCCAACCTCCAGGTGTGTGTGTGTGTGTGTGTGTGTGTGTGTGTGTGTGAGAGTGTAATCACTACCCCAGCAGAAGCCCATTAGACCTTCCTGTGCACCACTACCTGCTCATGAATTAAGAGAGATATTTTAATATTGTCCCGCCACTGAAATATGGCTGTTCCATATAGTGCGGGACATTTCCTTTTCTGCCCCGGCTAAGATTTATGAGTGGCTGGATGGGCTGCATTCCTAATGGTGCTGAAGCATTAGGCCTGGCACTGCAACCCAGCATTTCTTATCTGGAGAGTCATCTATCAGAGCAGGAGGCTGGGAAAGTGGAGCAGTGACCAGAACAGCATAGTCAACACACACACACACACACACACACACACACACACACACACACACACACACACACACACGGTTACTCCAGCAGTGGGGGGTAGATGTGTAGAGGGGTGTGTGTGTGTGTGTGTGTGACAGGGGTAACTGCACAGACAGCGATAATGGGACAGGAGTCTTTGGCCAGGAAGGGCCAGTGGCAAGACTCCAAGTAGGTGGGCAGGCAGGCAGGCTGGGAGGAGGGGGGTGTTCTGTGCTGGGTCACTTCCTCCTCCAGTGGGCCCAGCTGGCCAGTGCTAGAGGAGGGAGATGGCTCTGTTTGGAGCCCAGCGCAGTGGGGATGCTGTACGCCAGTGCTGCTACCAGTGAGCTGAGAGCCTCGGCCTCCTCTGAGCCGTACTGATCAATACCCCGGCCTTGGAGAGGAGAGCAGAGCAGAGCACTGGGATCTTTACCCTGCTTAGCTTCACACACGCTAGACCCGCTCTCCACTTGTACAGGGAAGCCCCGACTGGCTCACTGACGCAGGTTAGACACACACATTGAGGGGCTCAAGGTCATTATGGGAAACCGTAGCGCATGAAAACAACAAGGTCAGTTTTTGGAGTTTCAATTTCAATGTGGTACATTCACTGTGTCTGAAAGGCCAACCCCACCAAGAGCAGATTTCCCTCCCAGCCCCAATGGGTGGTGGAGGTTTGGACTCTGCAGTCTGCAGTGGAGCCCTCCCACCTGATGGCCATGACTGCCAGCACTGCACTAAAACTCTCATTACCGTAATGGAGGCATGGGGGAGGGGGGGAGGGAGGGAGGGAGAGAGAGAAAGCAGGGGAGAGAGAGAGAGAGAGAGAGAGAGAGAGAGAGAGAGAGAGAGAGAGAGAGAGAGAGAGAGAGAGAGAGAGAGAGATGAGCGAGAGAGAGCAAGAGAGAGAGAGAGAGAGAGAGAGAGAGCGAGAGAGAGAGCAAGAGAGAGCAAGAGAGAGAGAGAGAGAGAGAGAGAGAGAGAGAGAGAGAGAGAGAGAGAGAGAGAGAGAGAGAGAGAGAGAGAGTGTGAGAGAGAGTGTGAGAGAGAGTGTGAGAGAGAGTGTGAGAGAGAGAGAGCGAGTGAGTGAGTGAGAGAAAAAAAATATAAGGGGGAGAGAGAAAGAGAGAGAGAAAGAGAAAAAGAGGGGAAGTGAAAGGGGAGAGAGAGGCCATCCAGTGGGCCGGAAGGCTGGTGCTTGCCAAGTCGGGCATCAGCAGTGTGACAGTGACACCCCTCCTGAGAAGTAATTTCCTTAATACGGGTGCCAGCGGTAATGGACAGCACGCCACACACACGGACGCGCTGTCAGCCAGAGCTGCCCAATCGGCATGGTCCCGCCGCCCCCCAAAGACCAAAAAAAACACAAGCTGAGCGCAACCTCACCGGCGCTATGTGCGGGGGAGGGAGATGGCAGAGATAGCATATGGTATGGCATACTGATTCTAACCCACATCGCAAGGCACCGCAGGCCAGCAACAACCCACACACTCACAAAAGAGGGGAGGGAGGGAGAGAGAGAGAGCGAAAGAGAGAGAGAAAGAGAGAAAGAAAGAGAAAGAAAAAGAGAACGAAAAAGAGAAAGAAAGAAAGAAAGAAAGAAAGAAAGAAAGAAAGAAAGAGTGATTACACAAACGGAGAAAGAAAGAGAGTAAAAGAAAGAGTGACCAATCTGCATTTCTGCATCCTCCTCTCTTGCATAGTGGGCCTGCGTGCCACAAGCTGACGGGTCCAGAAGGGCCCTTTCCCCCAGACCAAACTATTTACAAAATCCCTTCCTGGCCGAGCAGGTGAGAGTGATCCATTAGACAAACACAGTGATAGGATTTCCACCGGGGAGTACAGAGACAGGGGACACACACCGCTCCTTTGTGTGTGTGTGTGTGTGTGTGTGTGTGTGTGTGTGTGTGTGTGTGTGTGTGTGTGTGTGCAGCAGCTTTAATCATTCCCTCCTACAAGAGCCCCGCTGGAACATTGCAAATACAACAACTAAAACAGTGGCAGCGACTACAAGTCTTCATTTCATTTTCATTTTTGGACCAGAACACAAAAAAGAAAAGGGGGATGAGGTTTTGGAACTTTTTGGAAAAAAAGAGGGGGAAATGAAGGACTTCCTGCTGTTTCAGCCATCCTAAAATAGCGCCTAGACAGAGAGCGTCTGTAAGACACCTGCACCTGGGAGAATACTTCCAAAAGTTGCCTTGCCTCTTCATTTCAGCTCTGACGCAAAGTGAGCCATGCCTGTGATTGGTTGTGTCCCCCCATCCTAAGGGCTTAAATATGATAGGTCATCTAATCGCATGCAGACAACTGGGCCCGTCTGCCTGATAGAGAGCCAGAGCCACTAGGTGATCACCCCAAAGCTCTGATATTAATAACGTCTTTAATAAGTCATGGCCGCGCTTTAATACTTAAAAAGCAGGCTTAGGTTTCCACGCTAAACTGATTTGGCTTTCTGTCCGTGAACCCAAGCAGGCTCTCCAGTCATATCATATCAGTCATCAGATACGCTGCACAGGTGTCAGGACATCCACCCATCCGCAGCAGCGCTCGCTTGGGAAAAAAAAAAAAAAAAAAAGAAAAGAAAGAAAAGTGTTTCTGACTGCAAGTGTTGTGTGTGTGTGTGTGTGTGTGTGTGTGTGTGTGTGTGTGTTCTGCACAAGAACCCCCGTCTCTGCCTGCTGTTCCGTCACTCTACTGTGATCTGATCTGGGTGGAAATGCACGGGAGAGTCCGACTCACCGTTCCGTTGGGTGAACGCCGGAGCGTGGCTGTCGCTCTCCGCTGGCTCGCCTGCTCCTCCGAGGCCCCTCGCCGTCACTCACACCTGAAACACAAGAAGACGAACGCGCAGGTGAGAAGCGGCAGAGAGCTCCGACCACAAACACAAACACAAACACCACAAACGCTCACTTCCACACAGCACCATCCAGGTCACACTAACCCTCCTCTCCCACTGATCTGGGACCTGTGCAGCCAGAGGTAAGGTGAGTTTGTTCCACAGGGCACCATTAAACCAGCACAGGGCTTAGATCATCTTGATGAGGAGTGGGAAGGGGACAAGGGAGGGTAAAAAGTGGAAATAAACATAAAAGCAGCAGCAGCAGCAACAGTGTGTGTGTGTGTGTGTGTGTGTGTGTGTGTGTGTGTGTGTGTGTGTGTGTGTGTGTGTGTGTGTGTGTGTGTGTGTGTGTGTCTCCCTGCAGGCCGCTTAGTAAACAGCGCAACAGCAGCACATGGGGATAATTGCACATGGCAAGAGGAGCAACAAAGTGACCCAACACTGCTGTACCTACGCCAGCAGGCCACAGATAAACAACTACAGAAATACAAACTGCACGTACACACACACACAAACATTTTAAACACTGCCAACGGCATTCACACAACCATCACAGCACTGTAAGAGAACCAGTGTTTCCGGCTAGGATATTACTGTCAATCCTAGTTAATGTAGGTGGGCTGAAATGAGCCACTCTTTGGAAAAAGAAAAAAAAATCTGCAGGAAAAGAGGGGGAAAAAGTCTCCCTTGAGGGGGTTATGAAATAAAGCCTTTAAAAAGCT
>JAODXP020000016.1:40308275-40355775 GCA_027497455.2 Sardinella longiceps
ATTCCCCTGCAAGGTTGGAATGCCACTTAGGAACAAAAGCAGAACTGTGTGCTACCGAGACGGCCGCATAAAGAAATCAGTCAACACAACTGCGTTCCATTTATTTGTTCCGAACAAAAAGCTCAAGTCACTGTGCGGCAGGCAGGGCACGAGCCAGAACGCTCTAGTCGACTCCAGATGACTATGCTGGCCGTGTCTGCGGATTATTTTCATAGCTCCGAATTAAAGATTAATAGGTGAGACATAAAAAGGGCTGTGGAGCACGACGTCACCTTCCCCCGAGTTCACCCGGAGTGCAGAACCCATCACCGTAGAACCGCTGCTGGAAAGTGAACGGGCCACTTTGCCAACTTCTCCGGTCGTGAGAACGGCACAGCCGCTTTTATCGCCGAGCACGGGTGGATGCCCCAAACTTTCCAAGAGTTTAAACCGCAGTAGCAGCGACTACATTTACTGCGGTTAGGAGTGACACCATTTTCACCCCTGCACTAAGTCTGCATGAAACCTCAGCATCTGCAATTCAGATCAGCTCCACGCTCGCAGAGCACAGTCTCCTCTTTCCAAAACAGCCTGCCGTTTGCTTCACAACTAAATACACACACTTAATTTGGGGCTTGAGAAACAATGGGCTCCTTTTTAGAAATGTGAATCTTAAATCACAGGGCCCCACAATCAATGTGGTTTACTGGGTGTCTGAGGAATGCCAGCCATTTTCTTTCTATGGCCGCCATCCACATTCTTTTAATGGCCGGCTGTGTGGATACTGCTGTTCACACTAGCCTGGGAAAAGGCCGTAGAGAGAGGAGGCAGTAAGCATCATCGTGACAGCCATAGAAGTCCCTGTTATGGGCATCTTGAGATCCACTCTAGACGACCATACATTTCTCTGCTCGGCTGGGGCCAACCTGCCTCAAGTCCAACAGTCTTTCTGTACAATCCTCTGCACTATCAACACTCTTCAATATTTCAGTGTACACTGACACATGACACAACTATTAATGCCTGCTGTGTGTGTGTGTGTGAGCTGGAACGATCACACAGGGAGCTCTGAAGTACCTGCCGTCCCCTTTTCCCCGTGCATTTGGACACTAAATAATCTGACATCTGAAAGTGACAATGAGCACAGTGTCCCTGAAAGGATTGTGCTGTTCATGCCCATTTCAGTCACCTTCATCTCACCTGAGAGAAGAAGGGGAAAGAGAGAGAGGGGGACCGGCTGACAATAAGCCTATTAACCTAACAGGCACTTGCTATCTGCGCGGCATGATATGGGTCAAGAGGTAATGTAATGTGAGTTTCTGTGTGGCTCTGCAGACAAGACAGAATTAAGACATTACAGGACTAATGAGGCTGGGGCTGCCACAGTAGAGCAGCGGAGTCAGCACTCCCTCACTCCCTCACACCCCCCCTCTACAGCAGCAGTCCCCTTTTCCTTGCCTTTTTGTGCGCACTCAAGCAGCACGGCCGGGAGAGGGAGGAAAAAAAAAGCGCACACGTGCAGACACACACACACAAAGTCTGGACCCATCTGCACACACACACACAAAAATAGGTTGAGCTCTACAGCCTTCTGTGTGTGCGGACCTATTCGGATATGGTGTAATCATTCCATCAGCCTGGGCTGAGAAGAATATCTAGTTGAATCCGATGCAGCCAGACCCTATTGGTTGAATCCGATGTACCTCCAGTCCTAGGTATTTCTGCCTTGCTGCATCATGAGCTGGTGTCCCAGTCTCTGCCCCCCCGCCCCCCTGATCAGTCCGGTGCTGTGGAGCCTGAGGAGGAAGCGACTATACCCCCACCTCGCCACCCCCCCCCCCCCCACACACACCCCCACCACCCCCCCAACCCCTCCACCAACCTTATTAATACTCCCCAAACATGATTTATTATTTATTGCAGCAGAATGTCTACAAGGGCCTGGGCCGGCTTGATGGATATCCGCGGGCCCGAGGGCCATTATTTCCCCCGTGTCATATCGAATTCTACAGGGGTGTACTCCACTTTCAGCCGTGCTCCTGGGCGGCGTGGCGAGAGGAGCAAGGGGCCGACTCGCTGGCCTGTCACGCCGACATGGGCGCCGAGAAAAGAGGAACAGGAACAGGAGCAGAAGAGCTGCCATGGGGACGCTGGCCTAATGGGATGTTAAAAGATGCATGCAGTGGCCCCCCCCACCTCCACCAAATAACAACAATACGCTTCAATCCAACAGGAAGAGTTTGATAGCACAGACCTGCTATAGGAACAGCAGACCATGGGACAGTGCAGTTATTTTAAGCCAGTAAGTGCACAGGCAAGACTGCAGAGACGCTGCAGACACACTGGCAGGATTGTTAGAAAATGAACTATGACGGCGTGATGCTAATGTTGTCCTTCCTGCTGGGAAGACTGTTTGGATATTTAATTGAGCACCGGCTGGATTAAACTCTGGTGCCCTCTGTGCAGCTTTCACTTTGAGCCAATAAGGCGGCGGCGGCGCCATCTTCCAAATCAGCGCTGATGGAAGGGTCTCACCTGCGCGGCGGCGGCGGTGGGGAGGCAATAACAAGGCAGCGGGAGGCAGAGTGCTGTGCCAGACTGACGGCCTGATATTCCTACGCAGTACTGACACCATCACACATCTCACCACCCAAAGGCGTCAGAAGGACATGATGGCGCAACGAAAAGAGCCGGGGAGGAGGAGAGTTGTTGTGCTTCTCTTAAATAAGGTGACTGGGTGTCTAGTCATGAGGTTGAGGGGGGGGGGAGAAATGCACTGGTGGCAAGACAGGATGTAGAAAGGAGGAGAGAATGGAGAGATGGAGGGAGGGAGGGATGGAGAGCAAGAACGCTAGGATGGTGAAGACGCGGCGGCCAAAGGGTGAAGGGCGGTTTGTTTATCGGAGAGTTTTGGAAAGCAACGGGGAGGAGCTAACAGATGGAGTTTAATTAGCCAACTGGCAGAGAGCAGGGCGGCCTGGGCCTAACACACTGACTCAGCATAAACACTCCCCTGTGTCTACCACATGAATCTCACACACACACACACACACACACACACACACACACACACACACACACACACACACACACACACATTCATTGATACCTCCCTGATGTGGCATTGCAAGCAATTCCTAACCCCACCCTGACAGATCTCTCTCACATACACAAGCAAACACTCACACACCAAAACAGACACAAATTCAAACCCACACACACACAAACACCAGCAAACCCACACACACACACCCCCACATACTCATTCCCTCCAAAGTCCTCCCAGTACTATTACAGGGAGTTGTGAGCTGACTTTGGCCAGTTCACAGTTTAGCCAGTTTTTGAGTTCCCTCCAGTAACAGGGGGCATGGACTCCTTCAACTGGGCTTCATCGGGGACATCTAGGAGCCCGGCAGAGAAATAGCAACTCTCAGAGCTCCATCTCTGCAGCACATCCACCTGCTCATCCACCTCCATGTCTGCTCCACCTCCAGCAGCACATCCACCTGCGCTAGGAGATGTGCAGCAGTGCCACTGGGGGACAGGATCCAGGAAGCCCTTTGCTGCTCATCATTTACATGAAAGCATTCATCTACATGTATCCACACACACACACACACACACACTCCTTGATGTGGAGCTTGGCACTCAGGATGAACTCTCGTCACAGGAAAGCAGTGGCTCTTAATCTCTTTTCACGCTCGCTGCGGAGCGCCGCGTTGCCAGGGATCAGTAGCAGTTAGCCAGAGACATAACAAATAACTACAACAACAATGAAAAAAAAAAACCAACACACACACACAAAAACAAAACAACCCACGCAGGGTGATCGCTCTCATCCATCACGCTAACCTGCCTTGTGGGACACAACTTCCATCGTGCCGCATCCATCACCGCCGCAAAAACAAAATCCAATATGTGTCTATTCAATCTCATAGGCAGCACTGAGTGATGGGTGCACGAGGTGGCATAAAAAATAGACAAATAAATAAATAAATAAATAAATAAATAAATAAATAAAATCCCCCAGCCCTCCTCCCAGCCCAAGCAAATAAATAAACATGTCAGGCCATCAAATGTTGGTCGTCAGGATGTCATTAGCTCCTAAACACTGGCCAAGTGTCACATCAGCTGGCTGAGATGGAGTCTTGTGGACAAGCCCATCAGGCCTGGGGGCCCAGACGAGCCCTATGGAACGCCTCAAATGCGCTAATTAGAGAATATGGGGGGAGGGGATTTGCATTTCAGGCAGCCTGTCTGTGGAACACCTATATGAACCCTGGCAGCTCATTATGCGACGGTAGAGTAATCTAGCCCACAGCAGATACAGTGCAGCCTCTCGGCTCATCTCTATGCACAGCCATCAACACTGGAATTTACACTAGCTGGGAGAACTGGCTTGGAAATGTGGGAGGTTTGTGGTCCTTCATGCATCTCTCACACACACACACACACACACACACACACACACACACACACACACACACACACTCTCTAACAGGAGGCTATTAGAGGGAGGCAGCAGCACTCATTTACATGCTCACATTCCCCATGTGCCTTGTTCTGTTCTGCTTCCCAAGAGAAGCCATCATTAGCGATCTGCAGCGCCATTGATCTGCGGCCAGGCCGTCAAACTGGGCCTGACCCCCAGTCAGCCTCACACTCACACACACACATGTGCAGGCAAACAAAGACAGACACACACACACACAGGTTCAAGAGAACAGTGATTAGCAATGGCTGTGTGACCACTTAAGAGGAGGTGAGAGTGAACCTGCACCAGCTAACACTCACACACACTCCAATGACATGTAACAGTACAGACTTCTGGCTGCTTCGCTCTACTGATCTCAGAACAGCCAGCACTGCTGCCTTATCGGACATCCAGTCGCTCGTGTGTCTCCCAAAGTTCAGTGGGCCAATGGGCTGCAGCTTGTGCTGGCATGGCACAGCGAAGATGGGCGGGAAGAGGAAGTGGGTGGCGTGAGTCCGGGTCGGAGTGAGCGAGCGAGCGCCCCGCTCCCCACACACTGATCCACTTAGCGGGGCATCCTGCAGCACCCTGGGGCTCGGCTCGTTAGCTTCCTGTGCACTTGCCTCGCACATATGTCTCCCAAGTAAATAAAAAGCACTGGCGCTGCGCTAACGCTAATCTACTGAGGGAGGGACTGCAGGCAGAGGAAATGAAATGAATGTGGTGAGGTGTGTGTGTGTGCGCGTGCGTGCGTGCGTGTGGCATGTCTGGAGGAGCACTCCCACACATGGAGCTGGGATCACACACAGTGTCATGTATCTGGTTAAAAGGTGGTTTTAAGAGTGCTGAGAGGAGAGCTTGGTGAGGGAGAGTCAGGTGGAGATAAGACACGTATACTAGCCTCAGCCTGCCAGGGACATCTTCCACCTGTTCAGCACAAGTACACTTACACATTGTGTAGACACACACACGCACACACGCACGCACACACGCACACACACACACACACCTCACCAACGTATTGGACACTGTGCAAACACCATAAATCAGCACCTAGATCAGAGTTTTTTTTCTTGGCATCTCTCACTACTTTGGTGATACTCACTTTTTGTCCTAAGACAAAGCAGAGAGGCTTTTCTTTTCCAGCACACTGCATGTGTACACACACACACACACACACACACACACACACACACACACACACACACACACACACTCTAGAGCCTCTGAAAGGGGGCACTTGTGGAGAGCAGCAAGGTGAGAGTGGTGTGCTGTGTACTGTAGTGTAGTGTATGGCAGCTGAATGGGCCCATGTGTGTGTGACATTGCAATGCTCCTGACCTGTGTGGAGAGGGCAGGTGAGATGAGCGGAGCTCCTTGGCCCCGATGGCTGGGATATTAATAGGCTCCGTAGCGCAGCCTATGTGTAAACAGCTGAGGAAGGCTCCCTGAGCAGCGCATCCATATTTATGGGAGAGGGAGAAGAAGAAGAGGAAGAAGAAGGGCTGCCGGTGGAGTGAGTGGAGTGGAGTGGAGTGAGTGCTGTTGTTGCAGCAGGGCAAATAACATGCACAAGGGAGGGAAGAAAATGCTGTGCTGGGAAACACGGGTGATGTCAATCTACCTGACCTGCAGCTCTCTGCTACATAATCGCTTACACACATGGAGCATACAAACACACACACACACACACACACACACACACACACACACACACACACACACACACACACACAGAGAAACTGTTTTTTAAAGAAAAGAAAGAAAGAAAAAAGAAAGAAAGAAAACAAAAAAAAAGAAAAGAAAAGAAAAGAAAGAAAAACCTATCCTCCAGGAGACTCAATGAATTTTTGCAGTAACTTTTTAAAAATCTAAGCATTCTAAATAACATTTATGTACCAGACCATTTCAATTCTGCCTGCCATCATTGTGGAATGAATTAAAGTGGTCACTCCCATCATGGCCGTTTGCAGGCAGGCTGCAGAGGAGAAGAGAGGAGAGGGGCAGCAGTAACGCCACAAACACACCACACAGCCTCACCGGGCCTTGAGTCACACACTCACAGTGGGAAGAAAGGAAATGGTGGGTGGCGGTGTGTGCCCCCAATACACACACACACACACACACACACACACATCTGGGCGAGGAGGAGGAGTAGGAGGGTGGAGACGGAATGGCAGGCGGAGGCATGAGGCATGAGAAAGCCCCGTGGCTGTGGGGAGCGCAGGGAGGGAGGGAGGGAGGGGATGTACAGTACCTCCACATGGCCCCGGGGCCTGGAGCGGAGCAGGCCAGCCGTACAAGGGCACAAGGTCGTCTGCTGACCTCTGCTTGAGTAATTACACAAGTCATTAACCTCTGACAAACTGCATAGACCCTGACACATGCATTAATACTTGAATGTGTAGAGGTCTAAGTGTGTGTGTGTGTGTGTGTGTGTGTGTGTGTGTGTGTGTGTGTGTGTGTGTGTGTGTGTGTGTGTGTGTGTGTGTAGACTAAGAGTGAGTGCCCAATGCAGAGAGAGAAACAAACTAAGAGACTGTGAGGGAGTGTGTGTGTTTGTATGTGAGTGTGTGTTTATTTATGTGGGTGGGCGTACAAAACTGTCTGTAATGGACTTGAACTGGTCCTGCGAGAGGAATGTCTGGGCCAGTGAAAATTCCTGTGAGAGGGCAATCGGTCACTGAAGACTCACCACATACTCATGGTCATAGCGTGTGTGTGTGTGTGTGTGTGTGTGTGTGTGTGTTTACACGAATAGTCTGTGTGTGTGTCAAGTGTATGTTGTTCCATGTCTAGAGTAACTTGACTTGCCCATCAATATCCATCTGGTCCTTCAGGCAGTCCTCCACTCTGTAGTCAGATGGCTTCCTTCACCACACCACAGACAGTATTTCTCCCACGTCAATACAGCACATTGATCCCAATAAAACATGAAATTAAATATCGACAGAGCTCCTAGCAGGCTCACAGGAGAGCACCCAAAGGCTTCAGAGTAGAGGGGGGTGGGGTGGGCAAATCCAAACCCTAACCTCGGTGATGCTTAAGTGATCAGAGCTGTGAAGTGCACCAGCTAGCTAGGCAGGCACTGAGAGCAGTGACAGTCCTGGTGTGACAAGGAGCACTTCAGGGCCTGCCTGCATGCCGCTGCTGCTGCTGGAGATGTGCTGCCAATGGAAGGCCATTAGCCATGTCATGTGGACCCATTGCCCTCAAACGCTTTCCCCAAGCCCACCCTACTACACTGCATCCTCCGAGCGAGGGCGAGAGCCAGAGAGAGAGTGTAAGAGAGAGAAACAGAGAGAGAGAGAGTAAGTGAGAGAGTAAGAGAGAGAGAGATGGCCTCAACTCATAGCGCTGCACTCTGCTCTCCACTCGACACTCGCTCAAGGCCTTGCTGACCGGCGTGCCGTGACCCTCTGCCAGGGGTCGATGCATTTCCACCGTCACCGGCCCCCTATAGAGCGTTCTGACTGGGCCGCCGCACAAAAGAGCTTCTCTGGCCTGGCTGCCAGCCTTTACGTATGGACTACGGTATAAATATAGCATGCTCTTTGGAACAGCTGTCTATACGGGCGGAAATAAAGTGCCGCTGAAGGCAGCCCATTCAGCATAACGAGAGAGAGAGAGAGAGAGAGAGAGAGAGAGAGAGAGAGAGAGAGAGAGAGAGAGAGAGAGAGGGAGGGAGGGAGGGAGGGAGAGAGAGAGAGAGAGAGAGAGAGAGAGAGAGAGAGAGAGAGAGAGAGAGAGAGAGAGAGAGAGAGAGGGAGGGGGTTGGTCGGTGGGGGATTCTCCCAGGAACAAACCCCACGGAAGGCAGCCGCACGCTCTGGACATTCCTGAGGCATCAGCGATTTTTCTGCTTGTCTCCGTTTGATGTGCTTTCCTCTTAATCTCCCCGCAGCCTGTCTACCTTACATAAAGGCGTGCGCGCTGAAGAGGAGCCGTTTATTCATTCATTTATGCATTCATTCATGGGGAGGCCAGAGCACTGCCTCCCTCAACGACTCCATATGCTGATTATATTACACTTCAGAGCTGATACGCAGCCCACAGCCGCCCGCCAATACTCTAGGCAGGCTTCCATTAAACCTACACACACACACACACACACGGCCATAAACCTATACCTACCCACAATACACTGGCGTTTAAAGCCATAAGTATTCACATAAGCACATGAGAATTTAAGGCAGTACACACAACACACACACATATGCTCTCATCCAGCATGCCAATGTGAAAGCCAATGCGCGCTCTCACTGTAATTGTGGTCGAGCAGAAAAACATCCGCTGACTGAAAATAGAGTGGTGTGTGTGTGTGTGTGTGTGTGTGTGTGTGTGTGCGTGAGTGTGTGTGTGTGTGTGTGTGTGTGTGTGTGTGTGTGTGTGTGTGTGTGTGTGTGCGTGAGCGTGAGTGTGTGTGTGTGTGTGTGTGTGTGTGTGCCCTGTTGCCTGATCTCTCTAAACGATCTCGCGCCTCACTTCTCCTCCAACTCATTTTCCTGAGAAAATAGAAAGATGAAATTTGCAGCTACACAAACAAACCCTGTGGCGGGTTGGCTGGCTGGCTGGCAATCTGGAAAAGGAGGAGGCAAAAGTCCCGGGCCCAAAACAAACCCAACACACTGAGGTGTTCACTTGAGGGGCATATGGAGCATGAGAGGAATGGTGTGGAATTAGCACTGCATCTTACAGATCCCACCAGAGTCCCAGCTACACAACCAACAGCAACACTAAGACCTTACACACAGTACATGCAATTATATTGAGTTAAACAAATGGCCCTTAACTACAATATACAGTCTCAATATACCGGCCTCATTACATCCAAAAGTCTGTGTGTTTACTTTGTGTTTAAAAACACTGCATGAGCAGCGTGCAAGTCCTCAGCCCCACAGCCTATGGGTGCACTGCACCCTGTCATTAGAGGCGAGTAGCGTAAATGGGCCTCCTCTAGTCTCCAGAGAGGGAAGGCAGGCAGGCAAACAAACAGTGGGAGTAGACACACACACACACACACACAGGAGGGGAAAATGACTCTGGCACTGGCGGTGTTAATGGGCTGTCATGCTGGAGCCTGCCCTGCCCTGTGTGCCCTGTGCTGCTCACACATGCTCTCAGGCCGGCCTGCTCCATTGGACGACCCAATCTGCAGCAAGACTCCCAATCAAGAAAAGCCCAGAGTACCTACTCTCTCTCATTCTCTCCCACTCTCTCCATCTCTCGCTCTCCTTCACATGCACACAATTAAATCAATTAATGCCAATTAGTAAATGTGCATAGGGTTTGCCAGCAGCCAGCGCTCAGAGGTTTTCTCCTCACAGCAAAATCTTCATGCTTTCTGCATTCTAAACAGAGCAGGAAGTCAAGTGAGTTTGTGGTGTTCAGTTTCAGAGTAGAGAAGCAAGGAGAGGATTTAAAAAAAAAAAAAAAAAAAAAAAAACGGATTGGTACTGTATGCTCCATTTCCATAAGACCAGAATAGAGGCCAAATAGTGAAAAACTCACCAGTGTGTGTGTGTGTGTGGATGAACAAGGCCTGGACCATCAATCCATTCTGGACTAAATGCACTCAGGATGTGAGGATTACGGAGGTCCTGAAACTTGTGCATCATATCATATCCATGCTAGCACAGCAGGCTCCACTTGAGGGCTAAGGTGGCCTGAGGCTCGTCAGGCTGATTGTGAGCAAACACAGAGGACAGCTCACAGCAGGGCAGAAATAGCCCACTCTACGGCCAATTTGGAAGATCTGAGCGTGATCTTACTGCAAGCAAGGTCTCTACTGTACGACAAGACTGCACTGTGGAAGCCCCTCCGTCTCATGCCAGGAAAATAAATGTTGTGCAACATGAATAATTTACGCTGCTTAACTTGTGTTCATTTGTGCTGCCACAAAAGTCGAGGGGTTTCAGATGAGATGCAAGCTTAAAGAGGAAAACAAGACATTGGGACTGCAACTTGGCCGCCTCGGTTTCTCTCAGTCACTCTTCTAAAAAGAGAAATGTGCAAGACGTGGTCAAAAGGCCAAGTTCTCAGCATCTGCAGTGTTGTTGGACACCCAGCGACATGAGAGTCGACCTTTGATTAATATTTTAAATTCTGTACACACTGCAGTGTGTCGTGGTGTACGCCGAGCAGGAAAATAAGATTAAAAAGTAAATGCCCTTTGTGGAAAATGCCCCATTTCCACATCCCTTCCTATTACAGCTTGGCTGAAATATAGTGTGTCAGGCATGAAAAATAGATGGTGGACGCAAGGAGCCTGTATGAACCCGAGCAGTCCATCCTCCCCCATCCAACGCCCCTCCGGATTGGCTCATGCCTTGGATGGAGAATATAGGACACACAGACTGTAAGCGAGGTGCTGACGCTGGGGGTCCAGTGGGGAGCGGCGTATTAGTGCAGTTCACTAGGCACGGGGATGGGTTGACAGCACAGTGCACAGACGTGAGGGGGGGATGTGCAAAGGATTGAAGTGGGGGAGGGAGAACGAGTGAGATATCCTCCATTTTCCACAAAAACAAGTCTTACTGTCTTAACCGTCTCCCTTCTGTGTGGAGGTTGAGTGGGCGAGTGCTGAGCAGAGCAGAGCACAGTAGCTGCAGGCTTCAAGGAGACTCAAGGGGAAATGATGTCTGAATCGGAAGAAAAGTTCAGATGGCCACAAAGGTCAGGGGTCAGAGCAGTGACAGAAGGGCGTGGAGCTGCGGGTCCCCATCACCATCGGTTTCCCATCAAAAACTTGAGCTGGAGACGGGGGGAGCAGGGACTGGCCTGTCAGGCATGCTGAGTTCAGCACAGGTCAAAGGTCCTTATCAAGTCTATATCCGTCCGCATGCATATGGCTTTGTGCCAAAGAACAAGCTGCCCAGGCCCAACTTCTCAAAGTAAACAGTTTGGGAAGTGAGAGAAAGAGGGATAGAGTGAGAAGGAGAGAGAAAAATGAAATGAATGACAGAAGAGGAGAAATGCAAGGGGAGGGAGGGGGGGGGAAGACGTCTGCGGGGGAGATGGAGAAGGAGAAAGTCATTTATTGGCATCAAAATCAAAACACAAAAACGTCAGTTAGCGATGACGGGTGACAAACAAGCATCATGAGGCAATCAATCAAGGCACTCCACATTAGACGCAGTTATTGTGTGTGTGTGCGTGCGCGCGCTTGCGTGCGTGTGTGTGTGTTTGTGTGTTTGACAGCCGCTTAAGTAGATCCACACTCTGATGAAATAGAGAGCGTCTGGGCATGAAGTGGCATGGCCAGTCTCAGCTCATTGGCTGGCTAATTAAGCAAAGCCTCCTTCATCTGCAGCAGGCGAGTGGGCCGGCAGGCCATCAGCCTTGAGCAGAGAGGGACCTGGCAGGGAGGAAGGACGGTCCAGACGACGGTCCTCGGCCTCCGCACGCCATTTGTGCTCCGGACCACAGGAGGCACGTCCTCTACAGCCGACCACCAATCAGACGAGTGGAGAGGCTCTGGGACACATAGGGGAATACTCACAGCCACAGCCGGCCACCTGTTCACAAGGTCCTCTGCACAACTCAGCCATTCACAATTAAGATGCCGAGAGAGAGAGAGAGAGAGAGAGAGAGAGAGAGAGAGAGAGAGAGAGAGAGAGAGAGAGAGAGAGAGAGAGAGAGAGAGAGAGAGAGAGAGAGAGAGAGAGAGAGAGAGCAGACGAATGCCAGTGTTCTTCTCACGACTGCTGCCTCTTCACACACAGTGAGCCCTGCAGTGGGGTTGAGGACACCCATCTGTGTTGTTTCAGTCTCAGACTAAATATTTATTTTCATACATTTGCTTCAGTTTTTAGTCATAATAAACACAAACATCCATCTCTTCCGAAGGAAGCAGTGGGGGAAGAATGGCAGTCCACAATAATGCCCAAAAGGCAGTAGAAGCTCTGAGCCTGAGCTCCTGGCAGCCAACAGTCAGTGGTTGGGCCCACTGGGCCTCCTGACCTGCAGCTCTGTAACACACATTACCATGCAGCAGGAGTGGCGCTGCTACAATGGCAGCGCTGGAACCCTTGCTTTTTAATTACTGGCTTTTATGAGCTCCAGCGGTGTGGGGAAGGAGGGTGGGGAGGACTCCCACTCCTCGACTGTGGCCACTTTTATAGCTCTGGGAGCTTCCTCTGTTTACACCAATAATTCCCAGCTGCTAGAGGAAGGGATTGGACTAACCGAGTGGTATACCTCATGGCCCCAATGAAGGATGGAGAGGAAGAGTTTAAATGCGTCTTTGGTTTAACATATGTATTCATTATCAAGCAAGGTATAGAGCTATAAATGTAATTGAGAACCAAACACAGAGAAAAAACACCTTCCTTATGGCCACAAAAAGTGAGGGTATTTACACCACAGTATGCTGTCCATACAGTCAGCCCAATAGACCAATATTAAGAGCATTAACAGTTGTGATGCCTGTGCATTGTGTTTCTAAGCTGGCATCACAGGTGACTCAGTTGAGAGAGTGGGAACAACACTGCTCTGGAGGTTGTTTTTAGAAATGTTTGTCAGCAAGGCTCGCCTGTTAAGCCATCTCCTAGGCTGTCCTCTTCCAGCAGTGCTGTGAATCACATCGCGAGGGAGGAGAATCGGTGAAGACACACTCACATCACTCAGGTTCAATCTAAAGTCAAGACTCCTTGCAAATCAGGCTATGTCCAAATAAGGAAGCAATGGGATGCCAAAAGACATTAGGAGACGGCTTTGTTTTGGTGAGGGATAATTTTGAGTCTTTTCATAGACCGCACGACGTCTATCTGGATCTTCCCATCAAGGCGGTTGTGAGTGACGGCGTGAATACCTCAGGGGAGAAAAACAATAATCAGTTTAATTTAAATTGCTTTCAGTCAGGCAACAAGTCGGGGGTCCGTTAATAATAAGCGAAGGGCTGACTTGCCTTCGCAGGAGTGACATGCAGCAGAGAAGACAACGGAGAGGAGCCGAAGACGGCAGAAGCACAGCACAGCACAGAGCTGCGCGGCAGGTTAGCCAAGCGGCAGGATGACTAGACTCCAGCTGCAGGCCAGAAGGCAGGGATATGGTCTGGGGCATTTTTAAGACGTCACCCAGCATCCGACATGGGTGGGGGTGGGGTGGATGAGCTGGAGTGGGGAGGTTGCAGGCATCGCTGCTTTTGCTGCCAATGGAAGGAATGCTCTGGACTCAAAGGTCAAATGAAAGGCAAACGGTTTGCAAATGGATAGTTGGTAGGGGAAAAAATTAAGTTGTGCTAATTACTAAACCATGCATGTTCACTTGTCTGGAGAGTGCACACGGCAAGGCCAGAGGGTACTGAACGTTCGTGGAAGCAATGATGGATCATTTTTTTAATTCAACCTGATATTTTGGGTACAAATGCCAGGCATGAGTCAAGCAAATGGTGAGGTTTGAAATTCACTCCTGCTTTCCACAGTGGTGGGTCCTAAACAAACATAGGAGAGGACATTTGGACCAGGCGAGCCAGCGTAGCTGGCAGCCAAAATATCCGGGAGCGCAACGGCGGAGGGGAGAAAAACACCCCAACATCGCATGTTTGTTTGGACACTGAGTAAAAGCACCCACAGGCCTTGTCGTGGAACAGGTCTGGTGACAAGCGCAGGGGAGAGTGCTCAGTGGCTTTAAAGAAGAAGCCCTCCAACTCTCCAGCAGCAGTAGTCGGCTACAAGTCAGCGAGCGCTGTGGCCCTGTCGACAGCACGCAGGGGAGACCGAAAACGGAACAGAAATGGAGCCCAGGGGCCTCCCGGGGAAGCCTGCAGGGCCGAGTGGTGCGGCAGACGTGTCACTCAGGATAAACCGCGCCACAGTCCCATCCCCCGAGCCCCGCGGTCCATTTCTGCTGTTGACATGCGAGATGCAGAATTCACACTTTCGCCTTGTTCTGGGAGAGAGGAGGGAAAACGGCATCAGTGAAGGAAATCAGATTCATCTGACTGCTGCAGCTTGAGATCTTCCTTCGCCTCCACATGCTGTTAGGAACTTGGGGATGATCAATTTGACAAATACGGCCGAGCGCCTCCCCCACTCTTGCCAGAACCCCTGCCAGCCATGGTGGGGCCTTTTCCTCGCCTCGACTGAGATCATCGCAGAGGAGTTTCGCCCTGTCCAGAGAAATATATCCAAGACCCGTGCAGCTTGCTGGAATTGCCACGAGTCGCACGCGCACCCACCCACACACTTCCATTCACACTCCCAGCAGCCACCCAGATAAAGACATCATCTTAAACATCTTTCGCCATGCGCTCACTGGGAGCGGCGAGAAAGGGAGAGAGAGAGAGAGAGAGAGAGAGAGGGGAAGAAAACGGCATCGTCGTGGGGAACAGGGCGATGCACAGATCCACCCAGCAGGGATCCTCCTTGCAGGACATCAGCCTCTGCATCAGCGCCCGCTTAAAGAGATTAACCAATCTGGCAATGGAGCCGCAAAACCAAAAGGCCAAATGTATTTCTAATGTGACAAGTGACAAACACAACAACTGTTTACAAAAGAGCATCTCTGATGAATAAAACAAAGGCAATGGGCCAGTGGTCTTAATTTATTACTGCCTGCATTTCCTACGGCGTTAAAATGGAAAACAGCAGTACAGTATTTTTCTTAACCACCCCCCAAACATCTTCCACATGGATCCACCCATTACAGAGCCTCTGAAAAACACTGCAGCTGATCTACACACATACCATCATTTGCAAATGCAACCTATGGTTGACAGTCAGCAAAAAATAAACTTAAAGTTCAAAACAAAAATTAAGTTAAATAAAAAAAAATAATAATAGTTCTGCCACATATTTCAGCCAGAGCTTGTAAGGTACAAAATCTGAAGTCTTGACACTTACAAAGAAAAGATTTTTGCACTGTGAAAGCAAATTTACATATTAATTAGAAATGGCATTTTATTTAATTATTTATTTTGCACAAGATGACTTGCTTCCAACTCTTTTGAGGACTGAGCTTAATTCAGGACGAATTGTTTAATTAAAGCTATTTATGGGACAATGTGCTTTTCTTTTCCCACTTGCCGTTCACCAAGCAAAGCAGTATCTATTCAGCTTTTCTTTTTTTCTTCTTCTTTTTTTTACACAGAACTGCAGCTATTTTGTGGAGTAGAAGGAGCTGAATAGTAGTATTATGTGAGCGGTTGAGCCGCACAGAGAAATAAGGTCTTCATCATCTGAGTGAAATGACAAGGGACATGCCACTGCTCCCTATGTAGGCGTCAGCCCATGAGGAGGAGGAACAGAGGCTTGATACTAGCATACGCTTACTTAACCAAATGTGACACAGACTTACACAGGGGTTATTGTGGGAACAATATCGCTGATAAATACATGTCTACATATGCACACACACACACACACACACACACACACACACACACACACACACACACGCACACACACACGGCACACGCACGCACACACACGCACAGGAAAAAAAAATCTCCAGGCCTGTAGTCATCAGGCAGCGCATTGAGTGGGATCTTTGCAGAAAGCTAAATTGCCATTGATTTGCTGTGGCTAGTGTAGTGCAGGCCCAGCAGGGTTTAGAGCTGCTGTGTAGGGTAAATAAAGAGGCCCGTCCATCACGTCTGACTGCGCCGGCGCCTCCACACTGAGCCACCGAGACGCCCCAACAGCGCCAAGCACAAGCACACACTACTGCACCACTCTGTGTGCAGGAATCTCACAGACCAGTGCTACACTAGTGCACACTCTATCGGTGATCCTCGTTTGTCAAACATTTTTGTTATTATTTTGAAAAGGTCATGTGAGATTTGTTCTTTGTTTTCTATTGGTGAGGGAGGAGCGTATCACTCAGTGGGCTAAAGCGCTATACCATAAACTCAGGGACCCAGGTTCCAGTTCGACCCAAGGTAATTTGCCGATCCCTTCCTGTCTCTCCCATTCAATTCCAGTCACACTCAGCTGTCCTACCAAATTAAACAAAACAAAATAGCCCATTTTTAGCTTAATCATGTCGTAAATTATTTGGTCTTCATAAGTACGGTAGATACTTGTAGAAAAGATGGCTGAGATCATAAACTTTCGGCTTGAATGTGCATTACCAAGGTCATTGCAACAGGACTATTGAGGAAAAGTCAGGTCTGTCGGTCACCTTGTCAGCATGTGAACTCATAGTACATGTGTTAGTTTCATATTTTGGGGGGAGAGGGGAACTAAGGGTGGGAATCAAGAATTGGGAATCAAACAGAAATAAAAACAATATGCCTCAATCCACTGGAATGGTGTGTCTGACATTAGCATCCTCTGATCGATGCAGGCATGTTATTCAGACCAAGGCCAATGGGTCTTTTCTGAGTACAGAATCGTACCGATTACAAAGTTGTAAATGTTTCCCTCATTAAAATAAGCAGTTTTGGGCAGCAGCAGCATTAGCAGAGTCAGCTGTGGACCAGAGTCTGCCTAATTTGAACAGACAACGGCAGAGATGCCACAACCCTGGACTCTCATCCACTTGCTCTCCATTTGCTAAACAAGAGTGAGTAGGGGTGGCATCATGCAGTTTTTTTTTCTTTTTTTGTTTGTTTGTTTGTTTGTGTGAATGTCTGGGCATCTTTGGTTTATTTACTCACCCCCATGTTAAATTATTACTGCTTAGCACCGTTGCACAACTCTGCCAGCTGGGACTTTGGTGCGGAAGACGGGAGGAGAAGCTTTTAAAATTCTGAGCTTCTGCCGTTCGGCTAATGCTAAAACAGGATGCAATCAAGGCCTTTACCAACAGCAACTTTGAGCAGTGACACATTCCCCACACACACACACACACACACACACACACACACGGTCAGGTGACCCACTGCAGAGAAGCACACTGTTCCTCATGATGAGACTCTGCAGAGAGGAGCGACCAGGCCACACATTTTGCACCGCATCAGCACAGTGCATCCGTCACAGTGATCAAAAGGGTTCATATTTTTAACTTTGGCTTCTTTGTTGTAATGCCTCCTCCCTGGCAAGCAGACTGCGGGAGAATAGCAAGGAACTAAAGCTCTCATCAGCCAAAAAGAAAATGCATAAACTTTAAAGAGTGTATCTTGGCAGAGGACAACCACTACTTCCATTTACCATCCTTAATCCAGGCTTCACAGCCCCCCTCTCTCCAACAGCAATTATACTCAAGCTATGTTAGCATCAAGGGAGCTCTGTGCATACTGTATGGCCTACTACACAACACAAGAACACATTACAGCTTATTAAAAGACTAAGCCAGCCACTTCTAGTGGGTTTTATTCCACACCTGTTTTATCAGCATTTTAAATGACAAACGTACCACCACCACGACAGTGGATTTCCTCTCGTTTCATTTCAATGAGTAACCTAGGTGATAGCCTGTTCCCGTCTCAAACAAAAGGGCGCTTTGTATCTATGAGAAACCCTCATGAGTAACAGAGCAATTAATTCAGCATCACAGGCGCTGGGTTCCTGGGAGTAATGGCCACCCCCTGAATGAGGCCCCGGGCGCTAAGAGAGAGCTCTTTATTTGTTATGGCCACTCACCCACGTTGGGAAGAGGGGAGCCCGGTCTGCTACGCTACCGCCTTGTGCACAAACACAACACACAGCATGTTTTCATGCTCATCTTCCCCTTGGAGTCACCTGATGCAGAGGCTCCCCTCTTCCAAGCCCGCTGCCTTTCCACAGTGTAATTACGACTTCAAAAGATTTCCACTCCGAGCTGGAACGCCTGCTCAACCTCAAAGTGGATTTGGAGCACTTTTCCATGTGCAGACGGAGGCTGCGTTTACTGCAAGCCTTCCCTTGTCTGCAGCAGTACCACCCAACAACCCCGCTAGAGAGGAGAGGAGAGCAGCAAAGCCTGCTGCAAAGATTCATCCACGGCCAGGGGACGTACGGAGAGGCAACTGATTGCGACAAAAAAAGACAGAAGGAGCGATGGTTGAGGCGAGAAAAAGAGAAAGAGAGAACAAAAGGAGAAAAGGGGAGTGCGGTGCCGTCTCCTCTTCCTGCAGGGACCATTCATCTTCGGGCCCTGGGGAGTAGCAGCCCTGAGCAAGATGACCATGCCTGCATCAGCACACCAGCACCGCCTCGCCTTGCCTCTCCTCTCCTCTTCTCGCACGCCTTGTGTGTCAGAGGACACTCAAGGAGAAAACAAGAGACACACACAAGGTCAACAAGCCACAGACACGGAGAGAGGGGGAATAAAAGAAAGAGAAAAAAAGTGTGTGTGTTAGAACAAAAGAGGCATGAGACAAAGAGAGCAAAAAAAAAAGAACGGAATAGGAGTGAATGAGAGAGAGAGAGAGAGAGAGAGAGAGAGAGATGATTAAGCAGAAGGGTCTGTAAGGCAGGTGGGGGGAAAAAGCCTCACACAAAAGAGAGGGCGGAGGATAAGATCAGATGAGTGTTTTTCTGTTTGCCTTCCGATGGCAGAAGCCGGCTGCCCTCTCTCCTGTCGACCTCTCCAGCAGCGGGGCTGATGCCTCAGATGCCTGTGGTCTGCACAACTGCATCCCTCCGCAAAGACCAGGAGGGCTTTGTTTACACAGCAATTACTAAGCCTGCCCTCCAGGACTCATCAATCTCACCACGCGGCCAGATGTTGTTAAGATAATCAGACGAGTCCCTTTTGCTTGCTAAGGTCAGACTGATAGGATCAGCATCAAGTCAAGTGAAAGCAAAACAGCAGTCTCTTCTCAATCTCTCCTTCCCTCTTCCCTCTCTCTCCCTCCCAATCACACACCGACAGGCACACACACACACACACACACACAGAAAAGGAACTGACCTTTGAAGAGTGTGTGACGGCACACCAGACGAAGACTTCAAACTAAAAATAATCCAGAAGCCAATCAGATAAACAGGAGTCTGCTGGAGAACGATGGGAGTTCGCCTCTCGCAGTCTGAGTGCGTAACATGTCTGTGCCTTCACCTGCTCTTGAAGTCCTATCTCAAGCGCGCGCCCTCTCCCCCATCTCTCTCCAGGCACCATTACCTCTGTTGCCAATGAGCACCATTCAACTCCGCCGCGCTGATAGCGGCGTGCATGTGTTGACTGGCTAAGGGAGGCCTCTTAAAGAGCAACCGCTAATTAGCATTCAGGCGCCCCAAGATAACGGAGCAGTAGCAAAAACCCAAAGACACAACTACTCATGCAGTGGCAGACAAACTTGAAGGACTGATTTATGAAAACTAATAAAAAAAAATCTAAAAAATCCTCCAAACTTGCTTAAGGCCTTTTGAAATCCCATTCAGAGCATCCACCTATTGTTGTGCAAAGCACCCTGGTGTGTGTCTGCTGGTAGGGACATGCGACCGAGGGCTTGTTTCCCCTCAGTCTTGGTGTGGGTTAAAAATAAGCTATGGGAGATGAAACTTGAGGGAATCAAGAGACTGCTGGAATGATCCACGTCTGCTGAGGGAGGGGGAAAAAAAAACAACAACACTACAGCGCCCTCCAAACAGCGGCAGCAGATATCAAAAGCCAAGTCACTTAGCCGATCATGATTCGCTAATCCCAAACAAATGGTAAATATTTACCAACAAAGGGATGCAAGCATAGAATCTGACATAGACATCGGGGCAGCCTGACAGACAGATAAACAGCATGCCATGGACACATGCACACAATTTATAAACTCTAATGCTGGACAATAAAGCCTTTCTCCTTGAGTGACTGTGTGTGTGAGAGGGTGAGTGAGTGAATGAGAGAGAGAGAGACATCTGTATACATATGCATCTCATTCACACACACGCATAGACATACACACACAGACAGACAGACAGCACACACACACACACACACACACAAACACATACAGTGTTGTATGATTAATTGTGTTAGGTCTTATGTTAATTTCATGTACTATACACTACTTGTACTTGGTACAACTGGAAATGCTTTGGCAATGCAATGTATATTTTTGTCATGCCAATAAAGCTGAATTGAATTGAATTGAATTGAATTGAATTGAGAGAGAAAGAGAGAGTAAAAGACAGAGAGAAACACTAAGAGGTGAAGGTCATTAGGGAATCATGATCAGTGCGTGCGCTCCTCCTCACCACCTCGCTGTCAGGCTATTGTTTAAGCCCCGGACTGGTCCATATATAGGTCATGGACTTGAGATGGAGGGGAGCGCAGAGTCACTTCATTAAAGGCACTAACCATGTTTGTGAGCTGCCCTTTGTTCAGCAAGATCACTCTTGTTTGGAAAAAAGACAGACATAATAGCTAGAGATGCCCTTTACTTTCACAGAGGATTTGTACTCTCCAAAAAAAAAAAAATGGTGAGCGAGGGAAAAAGAATAAGAGATCAGAGGGTGAAAGACTGGTCTAAAAAAAGAGGCATTTTAAAAATCTTTTAGACTCTGGTAGCAATCAGTGCCACAAAAACATGCGCCAGTCTCCCCCATTACTGGGCAACATGGCTTTACTGCAGCACTAGGCAGTTATTAGACAGCAGTAAACAAGTGTGGTCAAAAAAACTACAACAAGCGGCGAGGCTAAATAAGGAGCGTCTTGGGCAACAAAGCCCATTATAGACCATGCAACACCACAAAGAGCACATTTTTCAAGCGCCACGTCGAAGGTGCTAAAAACTAATCTGCGCCTCCAGTTATTTGATCGGGCTCCTTTTTTTAGACATCAAACAGACAGCACGTCACCCGCTGGTTTCTCACAGAAATATCTCCTTAACGCTGTTCCTGGGTGCAGGCAAGGAGGGAAGCGGGGACGGGGGGCGGGGGTAACTCTAGTCATGAGATGCTCATGGCTGTACCTGTCACTCAAACACCAGGGTGAGAGAGTGTTTGGGGGGGGGGGGGGGGGGGGCAAACCAATGCAGCAGTCTTATTTTACCGCCAGCCACCGGGGAATCGGGATGCGGCCGTTTCGGTGACATCTGCCTCGTCTGCCTCATCAGAAGTGACACTGCTTCACAACTATCATTTTTTTTCTCTCCTTTTCTCCGAGATCGAGCCCACTGCACACATCACATTACCAGCCGCGCTCTAGCAGCTCTGGAAGATCTAACAACATGTATGAGCATATACTGTAATTCCAACTCTAAGGTGACAGGTTTCTGTAGAGAGAGAAGAATGATTTTTTTTTTTTTTTTTTTTTTGTAGCTGTATTATTTATTGTCAAACTCACTCAGCTATTTTCAGATGAGATGACACTTATTTTGTCACTCACCTTCTGCGAAAATGCCATCCCCAAGACTAACACTCAGAATGACATTGCAATAATTCTGACCTTAAAAAAAGCCAGTGAGTTTGTATGGGGAAAAAAACCCTCACAGATGGGGCTGTGCAAAAATAAAAATGTGTGGCGTCTGCATGAGAGCCTACTAGAGCGCTGGGTTTGGTGTTGATTGACGTGAACTAGAAAACAAAACTGCATGGCATTCCTGCCGCACAGGGCTCACAGGAGACTTTTACAGGGACAGGGTGGAAGCGGAAGGAGAGGAGGACGACGGTGAGGAGGAGGAGGAAGATGAGGAGGAGTAGAAGGGGAGACGTGCTGACAAAACCCAGCAACAAAAACACTGAAGTCATCTCAACACTAAATTTAGCTCCGTGGCAGCATCGTCGGCACGGAGGACAAACACAATCTGTTCAAATAGGGAACCTCGCCTTGTCTACCAAACATTTCTCATGCGCCTGACAATATTTTCCATTTTCAATTAACCGGTCACCGTCACCAGGCGAGGACTGCAGTCTATCACCATCTCAGCAGTCTGATGGGGAAATAACACAACAGCTCCATGAAAGGGCTGCATGGTAAAAGCTCTTCAAGAGGTTGCCTCTGATCATTAACCTCACATTTCAACATTCAGAAGCACATGTTTAGAATGCAGTGGACATGTCAACAGAAGCTTTAATGTTTCTGCATGCACAGGAATCCAATGGCTGCTATAGTTTAGGGGGAAGGTCTACTCAAAATCAGAACCCACTAAACTGACAACTCTTATTGAAGACCAACCGTCATTGGCAGAGCTTGATGTCAAATTATTTTAAGTCTAGCGAGTGAGTGAGTGACTGTATCTTTGTACCCAGATACTGTATAATAGTCAGAGTTAAATAGCTTTTTTTTACACCGAAATGTCTATGCCACATTGAAAAAAAAGAGAGACACAATAGATGAGCAACGACCCATATTACCTGCAGCACTCCGGGGTAACAGATCAGAGCTGTGTTTTCAGAAAAACACCGCTCAGTCAAATTAAAATGTTCCTATTGAGTGAACAAAGTGCACATATGCCCCACAAACCAGCTTGCACCTGCCAGGCTGAATGGTTAGCATGCTATTCTTTTTTTTCAAACATCAAACATTATTTCATTACTCGTTCCTCTTTTTTTTGTCCGACTTCCAGGCGCACCTGACGTGCAGATCTCTTATCTTTATTAATCAGCGCCGAGAGGTGTGGGCACTCCTGGCCAGGTGTCCAACAGAAGGACGCCAACTGCACAGCACCTCGTGTCCTCTTCATCAGAGCAGCGTAGCAGCATTCAGTCGGTTCTGGCCACAGCATTAGGACATTAGGAGAACATTTATAGAGTCATTTAGAGTGCTGAAACTAGACCCAGCTGGCCTTTTATGCCCACTTTCATTGGCATAAGTATTACATTTTAATAATCATTCATACCTTTAGATCGCAAATAAATAAAAGTGCACTAATAGTACACTATAGTATACTTAAGACAGCTAGGGGCTCTTAAAGAAAATTAAAAGAAAAAAACAGGATTCTTCATGCATCTCAAAGGCCTATTTCCACTATGACTGAAAATGCGTTGAGGTCTTGTGAATAAGGAGGATGGAGATAAATGGCTATGAATGGCTGACTTTTCTCTGGGCTTCAAAGTAGTGCTGTTATGGCAGGTCTGTGGCCTGACTCATGTGCATATTTACATTATCTCATGGCGTCCCTGGATTAACCAACCCTGCAGCACATTTTAACACATAGATTGCAGATGCCCGCAACTGGCCAAGATATATAAGAGCAATTAGCATGCAGCAGTGTCCAAAGGGCAGCCAGGAAACATGGGCCTCCATCGACCCACGCAACACAACACAGCCCAGCGATCACAATCCAGCCTTTGATCTGCCTTGAAAAAGGGTTTATTTATCAAAAGCCTGCTTGCTCACGTGACCTGTGCGCACCTTCAGATAATCCATGACCCAGAGTCCCACCACCATTGCAGCAGCCTGAGAAGCTGAGAGTCCCACACAAAGACATTTACTACAGCTACATTATGGCTTTCAAGACACGCCACACACACACACACACACACACTCACAAATTAGATATACGGTATCTGCCAATCGATTTCTATTCATGACTTTTTTCCTCATATCCACACATTATAGGAGGCTCTCACCCACACACTCATACATATCACTCATCCTAATCTCTGCTCCACTATAAGAACCACTCGTAGGCAGTCTACTTCCATCTGTGTATCTTGAGCAATATGCTGATAGACCTTGAAGCAAAGTGGTGTGGCGTCTCAGAGGTGGATAGGGGATGACACCTACGGAGCACGGAGTGGAGTGGCCACATGGGAATAGCTGGAGTGGCCACAGTAGAGCCATCACTGGAAATCCATCAGACGCAGCGGTGAGAGACAGGGAAGGGGTCTGGATGGATGGATGGACGACGGCAGGGCCAGCAAGAAGCCAGCTTGTAAAAAGACGGACGAGGCACGAGCAGATGGCCTTGCTGGCTTCAACAGAACAATGGCTCCCAGGGAATCAGCAATCATCCAATCACTGAGGAGTGCAATAAAAAAACCCAGATGCTAGTCAAGCCTCCGGTGCCTTTAGCATGTGCAATGAAGAACAGGATGGCCAGCAATAGCATTCAGTGAGTGTGCATGCATGGATGCATGAATGCTTGTGTGTGTGTGTGTGAGCAAGAGAGAGAGAGTGTGTGAGTGTACTGCCACAGATACACTACGTGAGCTAGGCAGAGAAATAATGAAAGAAAGCAGCAGTTAATAAAGTGCAGCTAATAAAGTCTTTAACGTTATCAGTTTGAAAAGCATGTCAAATTACTAAATGAAATGGAAAGTAAAGTTTCATAACAAGCAACCGCAACGTCCAAATCACCAAGCTGCTGTTTCTCTGGGTGCCTAAAGACTGCTTCGTGCAGGATGAAGAACAACACTGGCCAACCAGCTCAAGAGCTGCTTAGGTGAAAGCATTATGAAAGACATTTGCAGCAAGCCCCGTTACACAATCGCCAATCCGCAATCCTGAAAACAAACACACATTTTGCGAAACCTATTTTAACCCATTTCCCAGCCACTTAGCCTCTCAGACACTTGAAAATGTGCCTCTGCATCATTCATGAGAAAGGACTGTTCCATTTACCCATCCGGCCGGTGTCATTAATGCTGTTTGTTACACTGACAGCCACAGTCAAGCGCAGGCAGAATGGTAGAGTGGTGCAGGTCTAACCCCCCAAAAGGGAGAACACAGTGTGCCCGGGCTGCGCTATGTGGTTCTGGCAAAGAGGGAACATGCCATTAAGCCAGAGCCTAATGCAGTGGTGGGGTAAGGGGGGGGGGGGGGTATGGAGCTCCATATTTTATAAGGCCCCTCTTGTTGTTCAGATGTAGACGCTATGGGTGTGCTGCTGGCGCCACTGCCATGCTTAAAGGTGAGGGCGTGCTTTTGCGTTTGGTGTCTGAAGGTGTACTTGGCTGATGTTGATACAAGATGCTACTTGAGGAGCGATTGCTTCTGTATTACGGCATGGAGTAACGCATGGCATGCTGACAGACCTGACATTCCTCTCACAAGCATTTAGACACGGAGAGAAGGAAGTAAGGGTTGCTACCAATTTAAATATGAACATTCCAGGGAATGGCTGTCTCTATATAGAAAGCAGGAAGACTAGTCTTGCTGTTCACACTCAGTGTCAGTATATGCAATACCGTTTGGGAGCCTGGAGTCAACTTCCAATACAAAGACTCTGGTCCCAATACTTAGTCCACAATCTAAGAGACACTCTAGACTAGAGGAAGCATTAAGCCACCAGTGGACCATAGAGGCAGAGAGGACGATGGGAGATGAGGTCAAGAAGTGGGTGAGAGGACCTTTAACAGCACTCTCACCTGCCCAATGGAGAGAGGGCCACAAGGGTGCCTCCAGACAGCTCCATCTGCTGGAGATGACGCCAGTGGTGACCACTCACCACCCAGCACAGCAGATCCAGCCGTCAGCATGCATTTGTCACAGTCACTAGCTGCTGACCTGCATCATTTAGCAATGAGGTGAGACATCATCTGCGCAGAGCCCTCTTGGCAAAGAACATTTATGCACATCTTTGAAGACCTATGCAGGGGGAAAAGGCCCCAGGCATCGGCTGAGGGAAGGGGGGGGGTGAGCTTGAGATATGGAGGGTGTACTTCTCAAAGCGAGTTATTTATTTGCTCTGAGCAAATATCAGTGTCTTCCAGAGTTCAAAAACAAAAACACTACACTTGTTTGCATATCCTTTGCCAACTGTAAAAGGATGGCTCCTTTCGGTTCATTAAAGCCTTTAGAATGATAAACACGTTAACATCAAACCCAATAACCCAAGAATGGTCTGATGGGGGCCCTGGCCTGCTGGTAAAACATGAATACTAAGAAGCAAGAGAATCCCGTACATACACACACACACATGCCTGCACACATGGGCTGGGAAAAATAATCATTTCATAGACAAACTGCAAATGGATCATAAATCAACTTTTTAATTGAAACCAAGCAGAAACTATCCCTTAAAAAGAAGACCAGAGTTTGTCTATAGAATATTAAACATTGTATAGAAAACTGTGTGGATGGTGAAGCCTCACATGACATGCCCAACACACTGCTACATAAATCTAATGCATGTGACTGCAGAATCCGAATTAAGATTCAAAATAACTGACCATCATCTTCTCAAGATGATGCAAAGAGAGATACTGTAGAAGCCTTGCCATGTCCCCACAAACACCTTGGAATAATGGCTTCAGAACTACCACTGTATAGCATGCTATACAAAATAGTCAGTGTCAGGGGAGCCTCTCAGAAGAATAAATAAAAAACCCTTAGAAATTCTCACTCACCACAGCGTCCTACTTCACCATTCAAATTCCATCATCCCAATCACGTGCTGCAAATGTGAGAGCTCTCCAATTCAGAGAGGAGCCTAGGGATTCCTCACACAGCCATGGTCACATCAATGTCACTAAAATGTGTACGCACACACCAAGCCAAAAACCACACGAAACACAAACCTGGAGTGAGCCATCAACTTTGCTGCAGGGTCAACTGCAGAACCAGGACAGAAGGGTGTCCATATTGCGACCCCCCTCACTCCAGCACAGTTGAGTCATGATGTCATCAGCGCACTTGATGGTGACGAGCCTTGTCATGTGCGTTAGCCCATTTTACATTTCGCTGTGGGTCCATCGTCAGCATGTTAAGAGGTTATGAAACAGGTTACAAAATCCATGTCAGAAGTGGCCCAAATGCCTCCCTCATCTCCACCACCACGGAGCCCAATGGCCAGACTCATTTGTTTGAAGCAATTACTTGCAGCCCTTTTTTCCACTTGTCCCAAAAAGGAATTATGCAACAAAAGTCTCAACATACAAATAGACTTGGCATGAGTAATGGTTGGGACCTGAGGGTCCCACGTGGGATACACTTTGTGACAGGGAGCCGGGGCAGCTCAGATTTGGCCTTTGGGGGAGGGAGGGTGGGATACAGTGCATCTCGGGCATGCTGGGTTTTAGAGCCATCAGCCTCCCCACTACTGACCCCCTCCCTCCCTCCCTCCCTCTACTCCTCCTAGGGCTACAGTGCCACCCAATTAGTCAGCCGAGCCACCCCCACTCGCCTGCTCTTCCCAGCTCGCTCGGCCTCTCTCCCTCTCCCACCAGAGACCTAACGAAAGGCCAATACTTCCAGTTCAATAGACCTACTCTTAAAAGTTACTCGCAGCATTAAATTCAAGTTTGAGTCATGGCTTTGCTAGAGTCAAAACCACACGCAACTGAGTATTTTTGATGTTTTTGTTAATTATCAAATTTTGGGGACTAGTAATGCGCACACAGCACTGAGCAGCTCAATCATGTATTTATTTATTGTGGTGGCCGAAGAGAATAAACCTGGTGACCTTTCTCTAATTTGGTGCTACCATATTCAGAATGTTCAAAGATGCTTCAGATTTTGTCAGTACATTACCATACATGATTTATAGAGCTGAGGTTTCTCATCTTGCAGTTTTTATGAAATGCTTTAAATGTCTTTGCATGAACAATTACGGATAGACAGACAGAAGCATTAAAGTGTAGACTGCCCCAACATCTATAGCTGCACTCAGACTGTGGAAATAGATCAGGGATTACTCAGGGACTTTAAACATACATTTTAAGAAACTCTACTGTGAAGTGTATAAGCTTTTGCTGCATTTTAGGACCAAATTTAGAAAAAGATATACTAAATATATAAAAAAGGTCCACATTAATCATTTGATTTTCTCCAGGAGTAAAGCATATTCACAAGCGTGTTTGGGTCAAATCATAGTACATTATAACCTTCATACACATGTCAAATACTAAACGACCGTTTTTGATATAATGGTTCAACTTTATTTTTGTTCAGTAGCCCAATTCTTATTTTTCCTAATCCCAAACTTTCATGTAGCTTGGTAGTTCACATGGAACGCATGGATCCAGGCGAGAAGGGCAGATGTCTGTGGAGGGATATTTAAAACAGCTGTTTTGTCCCAACCAGGGGCTTACCCACATAATCAAGTAAATGCATAAAGATCTATGTTTTTGCAATATTTTGCACTTGAGTTAATTGGAAAATTTTCATTTTATGAAGATGGAAATGTATCTAGCTCCATTTGGTAGGGGGTCGACTTTTGTAATGTATACTAAACCTTTAGAGAACAGTGTGCTATAGAGAATGTGCCATCATTTACCTCCTGTAATGACATATTCAAATAACATGGTATAACTGGCATAATCATCCATAGAACATGATAAGCTGGATGGTGAGGGCAAAGTGTTCATTGACACAAACTGCAAAGTTTTTGTCCATGCAGTAATCTCTCTCAAAATAAACCTTTTAAAATGAATATTTACAACAGGAATATTCATAATTAGTAAAATACTATATTTGTTTGAACTGTATGCCATTTTCACTATGTGTGTTTTGATTGTCCCCATCAGGAGGGCAAATGGTACACACACATCCTACTTTTGTGCTATTTTTTTATTTTATTTTATTTACAGATTTGCCAAGGATCGTAAACTCAACTGCATTTGATAGAATAGATATAGGTAGCAAAAAAAATAGATGTCAATCTTGCACAACATTTCTGTAATTTACATTGATGTAAAAAGTGTTTCATTTGTCCTGGTTTCACCCTGCTATCTACAAGCAGTTAATGTAGCCTTCTCCTCAGTAAGAGAGTCAGAATCAAAGATTAAAGTGGTAGGAAGACTGCTCTACAAAGTGGCCATTCTACACAGGTAGCAGGGATTGGTGCGGTAGGAGACATCACAACCTTTAGAGCCATCAATAACTCTGGATGCAACAACAGCAGGGAAAAGTAAGTGTTCAGAGACTCTACTTGAAGTCAAAAGCTTCAACAGCTTCTTAACCTGTGTGATGCTGGCTCTCCTTATGCTGAATTTATGTATATAATGATCCGTGTTTGTTTGTGCAGGCAATAAAAAATGTGCTCAAACAGTTTCTCAAACAGTTGAAGACATTAAACATTTAACATAGATGACTTAAGGTCCAAAATGGTTAGAATCATTTATGCCTTGTTTGTTCAGACAAAATTAGCTTGTGCATCACTGTGTCTTAGGTTATTATGCTTTCCTTGTTTGATGCATGACATCATCTACACCCCAGATATATATTCCCCATAGAATATTTCAATAAGGGTTTATTTGTTTAATTTACTAACATAAATGTGCACAAACAATGCACATACAAAAACAGATCATTTTATATACCATACCTGGATAACATTTTGGAAACAAAAAAAAAACAAAAAAAATGGGTGAATATAATTCTAAAACCAACAAAATCATATTCATATAAATTCATAACCAATTATAAGAAAAGAGAGGGTAGACTATTTAAATGGCAATCTTAATAAAATACAAATAACTTATTTAGGCCTAAATAGTAAATATGTCCATCTTTAACCAAAAAATAACTTCCAAGGTTTTATGTTTTTTGGTAAGCCAGTAAATATCATCATCAAATGATCAAAGAGCAAAGTTCAAAGGTGAGAGAGGTGATTCATATTGCTCTTTCTTCTGGCTCCAGAGGCATTTCCGCTGAGAGTCTGTGTTTTAGCTTTCCAAATCTGACAAACTTCAATCGTCTTGAAGTATTTGGAAAGATCATGTTTTCAGGGTATAGTTCAAGGAGTGAGCATAAGCCCAAGTGAAAAGCTCCTGCAGGGAGATGCACATAGGCCTGCCTGCCTGCCTCTGACGGCAGTTTGAGAACAGGATGATGATGCTGACTGCTCTTCATTCGCCATCATTATTTCTGTGCATCATACCATACATTAACAAGAGGCCTCAACTGTCACTCTTTGCGTTTCCAATTCCCCTGCAGACTAGTGCAATAACATTAGTGCTGGTAGCGTGCACTGGACTAATACTGACTGCTAGGTCAAGCCGCCTTTCAACAGTCTAAACGTAGAGTCATCAGTCATCACAATACAGCAGAATAGATGGGATCTATTGTAAAGCAATGGCAATGGATACAGATGCTATATCTGTGTACTGTAAATGAACCTGACAGTGATGTAAAAGTACAGTAGGTTTAGTTAGTTGCAAATGTAATTTAAGTCAAGGCATGGGTCAATTTCAGTCTGTTGTATATGGATCCACAATGACGCATAAAAATAACCACAAAATGTTGACTTGTTCAGTCTGGAAAAAAAAATGAAAGCTCCCTTTCTAAAGCTCCCCAGCACAGTACTGTATCCAAACTTTAGAAACCCTCAGATCAGAGCCGCGCAGCATTGGGAGTGATTTATGTGCTGAACACAGCACCCAAAGCTGTGCTGAGAGGGCTAGTTCTGTCCACACAAAACCAATACATCTCACACTACAGCACTGCCTGACAGCTGCCACCAGCCTAGTAATTAACCACCATATGACAATTCGAGATGCAGACCAGGTCATACAAGCTCTGAGCATCACAGAGAAAGAATTAGTGATTCTACTAAATTAATCTAATTTTGAGTAAGAATCTGTAATTAAGCAAAAGTCATGGTTTGTTGAAATGTGATTTCTAATGCAAGACACATCATAAGGACAAATCTGGAGACATGATCTTCACCTCTCAAGTAACTTGTGTCCATTTTATTTTATCTAGGCTTTGCCCATTCATAAGGAAAGCATTTGAAGGCACTAGCAGGGTTGTAATTCGTATTTAGGTTATGCAAATAAATCTTCGGATCTAGAACTCCAGCGACATGGCCAGCATGCCTGCTTCCTGTTGTTATAGTTACCATTCTAAAAAGCATTGATATGGAACGGAGGTGAAACTTTTTAACAGAAAAACATCTCAGGTAGCCGGTTACACAAAAGTAATGGCCACCACATCAGCCCAGAAGAGAATCGCATTCTGAAAGGAGATAATGCAAATATAATTTGCTTGAGAGAGGTGGTTTAACTTTAATGCGACAAAGGCATTATGCGATTCAAATTGGATGGAAACTTGCTTAGGTCTACAGTATATTCGCATTTCTGTCCATAGCTTATGCTTGATCCCACAGCTGGGAACACATCAATTGCCTAGCACAAAAGTTTGCTAGTTATTCGCATTACACAGTTAATGGGAACTCGCGTCAATGTGAATATTCTTAAGCCGAATTAGCAGCTGGCCTCAGGATATCAGAAAACATAAATTAAGACAGGTTCCACCCCCCTCCTTCGTTTGATATCCATTTATAGATCACTTGGTTCTGGTGATTTTGGCATATAGCAAATACATTTGGACCTGGGACGCCAAGAAGAAAACTGATCTACCCTGTATAGTACACCTTTTCTGAAAGCATACTTAAGCAGGGTGTCATATAATATAAATTGAGACAGGTCCCAACCTCCTTATCTCTTCACTACCCATGAATACAACAATTTGTATTATTAATATGGGTACAGTGTAGCTTTTTTGCATACTTCAATTCATTTACAGAAAAACTTGTAATAAAAAAAAATTAATGTATACTTTCACTGTATAAAGTTTTATTTTGATTGGACTACAGGGAAAAAAATAAGCCTATGCAGGCCTATTGTTTTACATTGGTATTTTTTAAAAACTTCAATATGGCCACCATATGGACATCTGAGCAAATGCAAACATTAATTTTCTGATTCCGTAGACAATAACCTTTCCAAAAATAGTTTACCTAATCCCCAAACGATTCCCACATAGGCCAAACTTTTGACATAAAGAACTGGACTATGTCAAAATGAAACTCAGTGCTGACTGTTCTGATAGCACTTCAATTCAAGACAATTAAACAATGACAACTTGCATTTGCTTGCAAACCACAATGAAAGTAAATGACATGACTACAGTCAGTAATATAAACAAAATGATCAGCACATAATGTGTGACAAACACAATACCATTTATCATCATTTAGTCTGGCCTAGAACAGTCACAGACTCAACAAATGGCGGTCCTCTGTCCAATGTTGGCTGCTAGGCTACTGAACTTACACTAGAAAGAATACTGGCTCTATTATTATTATTATTAGTCGTCAGACATGAGAAGCATGCAGGTAATTTGACTTTCGACAACAACTCCATCCCTCACTTGACTCACCACGACTGGAATGAAATCCAGGTGCATTCCACTTTTGTTGACAGTGTACATGATGTATGCTTGAGCATAACTGTTCAATAATGTAGGCTAACCTCACAGACAATATTGAGAGGAGAGAAAAAATGAAATTATTTAGTAGGTGTGTTTCAGTAAAAGGCCAGTTCCAATTGGCCAACTGGATAAGTTACTATCCTTAAATATTTTGGGGGCCTTTTTTTCCTTCATCACCCTTACAGCTGATAACAGAAAAGCCTAAAATAATTAAACAGAAAGTCCACTCCACTTCTCGTGAAACTATTCAAAAGATAGGCCAAGTGCAAGCTCCAATTGTTATGGTACCTTGTCACAGCAATGTTACAGGAAATAGCTATGCAAGCACAGGTGTCCGTAATGACAAGCATCTACAATTTCCCTGTAAGAGAATTATGTCATTAACTGTGCACTGTGCTTGCCTTGCTCTTTCATATAGCCTAGCCAAAAATTGGCTATTGTGACAAGGGTCCATTGAGGCCAAAGCAAGAATACATCTCGATGAGGTCCTGAGACTATAAAGCTACGGTAAAACTTTGTCTAAAGAATGAAGCATCACAGTGGTTAATGCCGGGCTTCTGGCGGCCAAATTTATTCTTTCCATTACCGAGGTTAGTTTACCATCACTGGAAGCATTGTTGTTGGAAAACATTCTGGTAGGGCCACATGACTGCAACAAGGCATTTAGAAAAGCGGGAAATAATTGTCCTACGGAGATGCTGAAACTGACAAGTTCTCCACCTTCCATAACATAGCCTATAAGTAACGTTAAACTAATAACGCCATGAAAAAGACACTGAGCCTACAATACGGTAGACGCTGCCTTTAAGAGGCAGAAACTGGTGGTAGCCTATGCAATGAAAGAACTGTCGCATTCTGTTCTCCCAATCTAGGCTACAGCCTGTTTTGCCTCACTGTTATGTTAGCGTTAACCACGTCCTTTCATTGCAGCTAACCTAGCGAATGGTTTAGCTTAGCAAAACAGACCCGTTCGTGGGACTCGCATTAGACTCTGCATTATGACAACGAAGTGTGTCGTGCTCCCACAGAACGTCGTGAACACAATGTATCTCTTTCTGGCGGAAGAGTTGACCACGCTTGTGCAGTCGGCGAGCTAGCGTTGAGGGCTTTTATTCAATTGAGTGGCGTGCTATGCAACACAGTGGTGACAGCTTAGGAAACAATGTTTTGTAGCTGCTCGAACATGGTGACACAATTTGAAATACTCGTCGAGTTGAGATCGCCGTCTGTGTTCACCACTTTTTAGTTTTCATTGTTTTCAATTCCACCAAATGGTTAGTTTGAGAGCGCGTAAATGTTACATAAACGCAAACGGAGCGACAGCAAAATAACCAGTTTCTAAAAATATACATGTAAAACAAAACACGTCAGTGGGTTTACTTACAGAGTTTCTTGCCGTGTTGGAGAACGCTTCGGGGATTATTTGGTGGTTAGGCTACTCGTTGCCCATCAGTTCCTACTGCACAGAGCGCCTCTTGTTTGCAGTTCAGTCGCTACGTCTGATTGAACGTATTCGTACCGCTCGACGTGAGGCACACACTGCATTTGATCAGTCGGCAGCGGCCTAAGATACACTCACGGGGTCGCTCGTCAGGAGCGAGTAACGTGGTGAGAGAATCACGTCGTCATTGGATGAGGGACAGTCTCAAACACTCCCGTCTTGAGAACTGGGAGTGCGCAAACAACAAAACCGGACCCTGCACTAAAATATGATTGGATTGTCTGCGGAAGGTGGTTACCTAGTGTTGAAGAATGATTGGACGACCAAAATCGTGACAGAAGGAAAAGACTATCCCAAGAATAAAGTGGATGTGCGGGACTACACCATAATAAGTGTTTTTCCCCTCCTACTTAATATTCCATGGAACACCTTTGTGTCTTTATATAGGCCACAATATAGGCCTACAACAGTATTTTTTCTATTCCATGGTCGTTTGGGATAGTAAATAGGCTAGGCTAATAAATCATATTTAGTTCAACAAGGAAATGCAATGAAATGATAAAGGAATGTTTAATAATTCAATGCTTTAAGAAATCATAGTCTGGCAACACAATAACAACTTAATAACAACTTTACAAATATGAATTAAGAATAATTTAAATGAATTATTTATCAATTATATCATCACAATATGAATGGACACATCATCATACTTTATTAATGCATTGCAGACAGCATAAAGTGCTTGCCATCTGTTCATATATTTAGCATATGGATGTCATCGCCAAATCACTGATCAAAAGTGCAATGGCAGAAATCTAGTGATCATATTCATGAGCAGAATCTGAAACTCTGAAGCTTGGAGGTGATGGAGCGGCACACTACACCTTATATGCACAATATAGGCATGTTTTCCAGTTAACAGTAGGCTAGGCCTACTCAAATGTAAAGGGTTTGGTAGATCACTGAATCGTCTGAAGCTGGTCTGAAGCATGTTATAATTTCCCCTTTGTTATTGTTGTGCTCCAAACCTTTTATAGCCTTAATGGGATTTCATACTTCTTTCAATACATTGCCGTAGGGATGCTTTAATTTTTAGGGGCTTTTCATTCCTTTTATAGCCCTCCTAAAGCCTGATCAGTAGGCTGGTAGACACATGCTACCCCAGACAGTGAGTGATCCCCCTGATTGGACGACAGTGCTCATGCTTCTTCAAACAAAAACCTGCGCCACAAAAGCTTCACTGCAACACCTGGTTGAGTGTTTGACTAAGGAAATAATCTTTTCAGCTCTACTTTGCCAAGAATATTTTGATTACAGGCTGCTATATCCTTAGACTGTCTGATTGCTACTTACTCTTATAAGACAATATTCCGTGGTTGTCCTCAGTCAATGTCATAGAGTGGATAGCTCAAAAGTTCAAAGGTTCAATGCTTTCAAGTGCAAGAATCAAATGAGAGAAATTTAGAGAGAGTGCTCAGGCCTTTTTTACTCAAACTCTCTGCTGACCCAAACAAAATGCTTTCAAATTGCAGATATATGGAGCAGACACACCAAAGGCTTATTAGAGTGGAGAATGGCGTTGGCAGACAGCATTAATTCATAAGGGTATTTTTTGCTAGTGATTGTAGTATAAAAACGTTACCAGGTTTCCATCCAGATTGTTAATGCAGATTTTAGTTGTTCAAATAAAAATCCTTACTTGGAAACATCTGCAAATGTGTATCATCCTAACATGAATATAAATTCGATTCACATGAAAGAGGTGGATTAACTCTTGAAACACACTGACCATAATGCAATGTCTATCCATTGTCTTGCTGACATAACAGTTTCATCCCTCAGCTGGTTGATTAATGTTCATTTTAATTCCTATCAAACAGTGGATAGAAATACAGTTTTTTGTGGAGTAAAATTCCCTTAAATGTCAATGTAAGAATGTGAAGATGAAAGTAAATCATTCTATGGCAAATTTTGCATGTATGAGCAAAGTATTTTTTTACATCAGAGAGTGAGCTTCAAATTTTACCTCAAATATGCATGACTAAAGGAGTCAGATGTTCACAGCATGTTGGATGTTTGCTATATGCATGTAAACAAAAGAAATGTTGCAGTTAAGAATCAAACGTTTTAGTTGGTGATGCGTAGTGCATGTCCAACATACTCATTATAACTACGTAGTTAAAAGGAAAGGTGTTCAAAGGCCAAGTTTTTGTCTTATTCCAAATGTGGTGCTCTGACTGTAACAAATAGTGTCCATTGTTAGGTCCAACCAAATCAGACAGGGAGTTGGGGGAAAAAATCAATAGTGCATATGTTTTTTTAAGAGACCAGTGTTTATCGATCTAGCCACTCTGATACATCCCAGATGGAGGATTAAAACTTGAAAGTGTGTCAAAGAATGAAGAAAGTTTGCAAAGTCATCCTATAGTGTTACTTTCACTTTCACTGTCTGGGTGACTGAGGTGCACCATCACGTGTTATTGACTGCAACCTACTGTACATGCCAGATAGGAGAACAGAGATAAATGATTATAAAAGGTAGCATAAATTTGTCAACATCGCACAACAGGCCGACATACATTATATTCACTGTCACTGCCCTATTTTCCTAGTATGCTTACACAGGCTTTTAGTTTGACAGAAGTATAGTTGGATATTGTAGTAAAACAGGCATAGAGTTAAATTTTTTAAGCAATCTGAACATTTCTTTTAATTGATTAACAATAAAATATCTTCCATAAATACTTGATAAACAGATAAGATCAGATATGATAAAATAGTATTCATCCCGAAGGAAATTCAAGATTTTTCTCTTCTCTAAGATATGGTAAACAAGGTTGCAGGTACCCAATCAGTTCAAAAAATTCCAGTGAAGACATTGTTAAACAGTTTGGTATTGAAAGTTAAATGGTGGTATGTCTTTCAAAATAGGCTATTTGTGTAAAAAAATTTCTTCCCCACTGGAACCATGTTGAAGAGAAGAAAAACACAGCACTATAAACAGTGTAACTATTCGATTCGGCATACTGTTCAGTTAGAAGCCAGAGGTGTGAGGACAGAGGTGATGTACGATACAGTAGTAGACAGAGGCAAAGCAGGCAGAGAAAGGCAGCACCATGAAACAGTTTTGTGTTTGTTTCTCTATGATTGTCAGCATGCCCATCCACAAATTAGCTTTTGTGAATGTCAGGGAATTAAATACTGGAAGAAATATGCGAATGGAAAAATAACATTTATTCACCAATGAAAACATCTCCAAGCTTAAAGACTCTTTAAACGTTATAAATTCCCACACCATAGCTGGCACTCGGTTTTGGTGAGTAGAGACTGTTAAAAGGTTACGTCAGATTGCATCATTGGGTCTGTTTGGCTGAGAGAATTCGCGGGTCACAGATATTTAGAATATTATGATGACACACAAATATTTGCCACTGTTGTCATGGTTCTGTTTACACTAATGCCTGCATATTGAACCACACTGCTTTGTCATCCTTTCAATCGGGCTGACAGAATGGTTTGTCATTAACCCAGATACGGAATCAGCATTGTTCCAGAGTCAGACTGGAATATGGGATATCTCCACGTCCGCTGCACAGTGAACCATCAGCTGAGGTCAACGCATTAATACTTTTAAAGGCTGTTGTCATGGAGACTATCGAGCTGCTGTTGTTGGGAGATTTATTTATTGCTTAGATAATGCACGGGTGATGCCAGGGTGTAAATATAACACGGCTCCATCAATAATTTCCATATAATAGCCCAGTTAGTATCAGAACATGTACTGATGGAAGGGGACGACTCATTCACATAAATAAATCTGCTCTGTCCATTTCCAGTTGACTCCTAAGATTTACACTCCTTTTTTTTGAGCAGAGTGCTGTTTGTGCCGCTCCTATTCATCAATTTTTGAATATTTTGAACGTGGCTTTGTGTGCCGCGACTGCCAGCAATTTTCTCGACATTCCTTTTTGCGCAAAAGCACTCCCACGTCACACGTCTCCCCCGAGCATTCACCCACCAAAGCCGCCAGAAATCACTTCTCCACAGTACAAGCCTAAGAGAGCAACCTCTCTCTGTCTGCACTCTCTAAATATAACCCTGACTGCCATATAGCACAGCCTGGGCAGAGGGCGGACAAGGTGGCCATGTTCGCTAAAACATTAAGAGGTTTTGGGAGCCGGATGGCCACCCTTGTGCATCATTGATAGGGGACAGAGAGTATGAGTATGCCTTCACATAAACCCACGGGAGAGGGGAGAAAACAGACTGGATTCTGCACTTCCGGCTCACCTCTATAAAAACGAGCTGTTTTACCCCCATTCGTACTATGGCGAGAATAGGCGCCCTTGAGAAAACGCACCATGTGTATCAGCGAGTGTTCAAAAGCATCAATATTTCACTCCTCCACTCCTCTACTTGGCGGTCTGTGATAAGGTAACACAGAAGCATGGAGATGAAAGACAGCAGCAAGTACACTGGGTTGATAAATCACTGCTACATCATCATCCAAAGGAGAGCTGAGCCACGGGGGGAAACTGGAGACTGCCACAGTCCTCACTCCAAGGCTCTTTCTATTCTTGATGTGACCCACTAGACTTACTTTTCTTACTTCATTGGTGTAAATGGGGAAGCAAAGATTATTATCTGTAACAAGACAATGGTATTTTTGACCGTATACTATGTTCAATCTTTAATGTACTTTAATAAAGGGTTTTTGAGAGCCGAGCCGACCCACCCACCCCTCCCAGCTCTTGAGAACAGCGCTGATGAAAGAGCCTCACAGTGAGGCGATATTAACTTACTCCTGCAACGGTGTGAAACAGTCAAGTGTGGAGGCAAAGGGAGGAGGTGCAAGGAGGTGTTTGTCTTTTTTTCCTTTGAAGTCTGCTTTTATGAGTCATGCCCAAGTTCCCACATCATCTCCGGCTGAAACAAACTTTCCCTTTGCTTTGCCTTTAGGAAAACATCAATGAAAACAAAGTCAACAGAAAGATGGTCCCTCTGGATGCTACATGGATGTAGTAACATTACTTACGACTATTGCAGTTGTTGCAATGGATCAAAGATAGACTAATGATGACTGAATAAATACTGTACTGGTATATATGATGAATGAATGACTACATGAGTGATGACCACATTAAATGTATGCCGGAATGAATGGATAGTTGGAGAGATGTTTGGCTATGTGACTAGAGGGAGAATGATTTTTAAATTATTTATTTTGTATTTAAGAATCAGGAATTACAGCATCTTGTTGAGGAAGCATACATTACAAAAACTGCAAACATATATCAATAGTTGGAGAAAGTGGACAGATAAATGAATCCAATTACGTCTTGCTCTTTAGAGGTCACAGATGACGTTAGTCAACAGCTGTAAGGCTGGGTGCTGGATGGGAGCAGCACAAGGGTGGTAAAAGCATGCAGAGAGGCAGAGGGGCGACGCCTCTCCCCCTCGCAAGACTGCCAGGCATTGTAATTGGATGAAAGGGAAAGATTAAAGAACGGCGGGCCCGCCAGCATGGGTAATTGATTCATAATGGATTAGCAGGGCTGGAGAGGGGCTGCGGCGGCAGGGAGGTGGGCGAGCTGGAGTGCGTCTCAGACGGAATGATGAGATGAGAAACGTCCTATCAGTAAGGGGGCCACAGGGGCCTCCGTGGGCACACACACGCAAGGGCTAGTGTGGCCGATGGGCAAGAGAACCAGAGAGAATGAGAGAGAGGGAGAGGGTGAGAGAGAGATGGAGAGGTAGAGAGAAGGAGAGTGAGAGCACCAGGGAGGCTGGGAGCCATGCTGACTACTTGTATGATGTATAATGGATACCCAGTGGAAGACTTGGTGCTCCTTTGGCAGCTTGGCCAGGGTGATGTGGGGTGAAGCAGTAGAGACTTACCAAGATTTTTCCCTCTTTGCCTCAACCAAAGGAGCCTGGCGGGACCTTGGTGACCCTCTCCTGGCAGAAGGACTTGATAATCGGGCAGTTTGAGGAGCCCACTCTGGAAACCAAAACAAACACAGAACCGCATTGCGACATAACAAAACATGCCTGAATAATTTAAACAGGGAGCCACAGTCTGTAATGGCTATAAAGTGGTAGGATGCATTGTACATTCTTTGCCTGAGGGTAACAAAATATGGGCACATAAAAATTCTGAGGTCTGCTCGAAAAAGACAGCATAACACAAAATGGCATGTGTCAATAATGTTATGTGTCTATAATATATGCACAAATGAAGGCAAAGCATTGTAAGATATTTTATGTTTGAAGCATACAAATCTTTTTTCTTGATCATTTTCACATAACTGCTTCAAATAGAGATGTAAATCCACCACATTGTAAAAAAAAGAATGGGGAAAACAAGACTTTTCTTTGAGAACCCTATTTTTGGATGGGGTCCTGATATGTGTCTTCTTTTCATATTCACCTTGAAAGCAGGTCAGTCTCCTAAAGCACTCAGGTAGCAAAGGCAGCCTGTTTCTGTTTCCTTTTATAGTCCCAGGTGACGGTTGCAACAGGAGGGGGTTGGCTCTTCCTGGCCTGCTTGGCAAGGCCGTTTCATATCATGACTGGTTTGGGTTTCTCACCGGGACAGACTCCCCTGCTTAAGGGCAAAAGAAACGCTTGCTGGATGCCAGCGCAAGACTTGTGCAATCATTCCAAAACCATCTGCATAAACATTGATAAACAGGCAAATAGGTACTTAGATCCAAGATTCATCTGCATTGTGTCTTTGAGGATATGACTAATGAAAGTAAGATGTTTTCTTCCCTCTCTCTCTCTCTCTCTCTCTCTCTCTCTTTGTGTGTGACAGAAAGAGAGGCAGAGACAGAGCATGGATGTAAGAAAGAGAGAGGGGGGGAATGTCAAATAGCAAGAGAGAGAGATAGAGATTGATAGAGAGAGAGAGAGAGAGAGAGAGAGAGAGAGAGAGAGAGAGAGAGAGAGATGACTCACTCGTCCTGTCCCTAGGCATGAGGAGATAAAAAAGACCTGGCATCCAGCAGTTTCTCATAGTTAGCGGGTAAGATCACCTGAGGGCTAGCAGAGGGGGAAAAGATGAACATAGAGGTCTGCCTGCCCTTCAGTTCTACAGGCCTCTCAGAGGGATGTGTGGACAGCTTAATATACCAACATCACACATGGAAATATATAGGGTAAGTAGGTCTTGTCGCTGGTCAACAGTGGGCTTCATGAAAGGGTAGAAGACTGGAGAAAACAGATGGATGATGGGAAATGTTGGCAAGACTTCTGCTAGCCAGTCTGTTGCTCTGACAAAAACAGCTTTGGGCTCTGTTGTGCTAATTTAGCCAAATGCATTAGCATATTATAGAGTCTCATCTCTGACACCAAAAATATGTGGGCCTATTGACTTAATCCTTTTTGATCCAGATTACACTTTTTTAGGCAATTAAAGGACATTTCAGAGCATTCCGATCCAGAGCCCTGTTGCTCATACAGACCATATAGACCAAATAGCACAATGGACAGGTGCGCAGAAAAATGAAATTGAAAACAAGTTTATGTGGCTCATTCAGATAGAGTTAGCTGCCAGTCTACTATTTGGACTACACTGTACTAAATTTTCTCAGTCTTATAAGACAAAACCTTGACAACATCGACAAGTCTTACTGTATATCTCCCTAGCCATTTTCATGTGATTTTTGAGACAAATGCTGAATGTCTCTGCCGCCCAAACATGATGACTCATTGAAAGTAAGGTAAGAGTTGCTAAGTAAACACATATTACTTTTTGTAACATTCAGTAAATATCTCCTCACACTGTCAGTCTACACGCATGTGTGTGCTGTATTGCTTCTAAGAGAGCACTGAAGGGAAGGGTGTACTGTATCTTTCGTAGCTATGTTTGAACTGTGCTTCACATAGAATGTGGAAACTTTACACAAGACTGTTAAGAAATATAATACTATTTTTTAGGTTAAGCAGTAGATCAAGGTAGACAACAGTTAGAAAAATCTGAAACAGAATTCTACCTACAATGACGCACATTAAAGGAGAAATCCAGTGTGGATCAATCTGTAGCTCCATTGTTCAAGGTCACAAATGCTGTCAGAGGGAAAAAGAAGGAAAATATTATTCAACATGGGCCGACAGAACCAGCAACTAACAGTAAATAAATGTGGCACAGTAAATTACATTCAGTTTCATTTCGCTATAACCCATTCAATTTAAATTAGTTAGTGGCCCAGTAGGCAAAGGCAGTCACTCTTCAATATGAATCACTTTACTCTTTTCAAGCACATCTTGCCACCATGCTGTGTTTGCCCACTGCATATCAATAGTAATGGTTACCATACCTATTTTAGGAGGAAACATGCTTGAGTGAAAAGCAGATTGATTTAATGAAAAGCATTCCAGGACACAGCCTGGTCCAGCTGTGTTAAGATCTGAGAATTTGAAGAGGGCTGTTGAGGAGTTGGAGTAAGGTCGACATATTGTACATGTAAGTACAACTCATCTCTGACAGCGTGTCACATCAATGCTCTGAGCGCTGGGGATGAAAGGTGGTGGTCACATGCTTCCCAGAGACAGAGACAGAGCCAGGACTACACCAGGGGCGGTTCAAGTTCAACAATACAGACTCCTCAGGCTCCAATAATAACAACTGACTTTTTACATGGGAAGTTGGGAACTGTTGTGGACAAGAATGGAGTCCATGTTGGAATGAGTGAATGGAAAGCGTGCTTGGAGGCAACACCCAGGTAATGAAAAGCAGAGAGTGACACATTGGGCTTTGATAACCTCCTATGATTATCATGTAGCCAGAGGCCTCTCAGATAGGAAAGGATTTTGCATGACGTCTTTCAAACAAATAAGAGCTGGTTAATCAACTAGCAAAAACTCCAACATATTGGACTTGGGAATATTTGCCATTAGAGGACTGGGTTTCAAAATGGGTTCGTTTAAATAAGCTTCAATAAAGAAGCTCAATAATTCTGAGATTATAGCCCCAGATTTCATGGACCCAATGGTGTAATGGTCAGAGACATCAAGACCAACACTTAATATTTGATTCGACAGAAAAACCGTATGAAATGGCTTATCTCTGCCATATATTCTCCCTGACAGCTCACTCTGTGTTTAATGAATCTACTTCCAGCAAGGCAAACAAACTCGCCAGAATATCTTAAATCAGAAAGTTCAATGCTGTTATCCAACAATCCTATAAATCACATCCATGACACTCTAAGCTACTGTTGCTCTAAATTTTTCATGCTTATACAATCTAGGCATATGATTATACTGTTTTTCTTTCGGTTCAACCCACTCCAAATATGTCAGCAATGCAGAAATTGCATAGATGTGTAATATCCAATAACAAGCCGTACCACGGCTCTCCTTAAAGCGGGCGAGGGGAGTGGGTTCATGAAGATGAAGAGCACTAAAGAGGAGGAGGAGGAGGAGGTTCACACGGGACAGTGCTACAAATCTGAAGACCTGCTGCAAAGTCCGCTCGGATGAGAAGGAAACACGCCAGTGTTTTGGCAATAACCTTATGTGGAGGTTCCCAGCATCAACAACTAAGAAAACATCCTCATTTAATCAGGACACTACTTGCTCTAAGGCAAAGCCGTAAACTCCAGAGTTGCACCACCTAGAGAGAACAATAAAAGGACTGTATTTTTTATGGGGAAAATGGGAACAGTGGGTGCGTCTTTCATCCCAGGTGCGGTGCCAATCAAGCCCACATTCACATACTTGGGCACTGACTGCCAGTGTGATCTGCCAATATCCCCCTGGGTTCATGTCAGGCTGCGGCTACACAAACACGGCTGGTTGCTATGGAAACAGCCTCCGAGGCACGCCGTCATCTTTTCATAGAAAAATTAAAGGCTAGACCGGTTATCGCACATTCATTAGCACCTGTAATGAAAGTGTCTGAGGCGGGTCATCCTACTTTTTCATTAGACCAATCGCCCGGCACCGCACACAACGACATGGGTCTTCCCCTACTGTTCTACGCCCAAAATCCCACAGGACACAACGGACTATTTACAGCTCACTACTAGTGCTGGTGACTAAGACCAGACATGAAATAACACTAAACACCAGGAATCTTTTTTTATTTCCTCTGCGGCAGTATTTTATAATAGAGTTCTCAACTCCTTTCCTCGCTCACGCAGTGGGCTGCATCTTTAAGAGATTTCTAATAGCTTATGCAACACATAGCACTTAAAAAAAAACACCATCAGCGAAAAAGGCTTGTGAAACACTCTGCAAAAGCAGCAGCACTTGAGAGGGCAAAGCTTATGCTGAGAAGCCCTCCTCTGCCCAAATTACAAGACAGACAGTTGCATCAGAGAGCAGCGAGCTCCTGGCAGGCACACAACCTCCCAGCACTGACAGAGCTTTAAACAATTTTGCATGCTCACATGCTTTACAGGACACATTTGAAAATAATAATAGCCTGCCTGCTCATAAATAAATTTCATTTTTAGTTAGGCACCACCACTCCCATCGCTCCGCTGGCCAATTTGTTTGTTTAATCAGGTGCATCACTACTGGGAATGCTTCGCCGTCACCTAGAGGGGGAAAAAAATCTCCTCATTGATTCCAGTCAGTCCAATTTCCTGCTGCCTGGCTGCAACCTGACCTCAGCAGTCCAGCGGAGGCTTTATCAATGGGTTCCAGAGGGGAGAGGAGGTGGCGGCGGCAGCCATTACACTGTCACCTGTCACTCAGTGTTCTCCCTCAGCCGCTGTGCATTTGGGAGCAGAGCTGAGATAAGAGCGCCAGTCTGAGGCTCATCAGCAACAGTGAGCACTGAGCTGAGTTTGGGCCCAGACTGACACGGCTTTAGGCATTATTGGGAATGGACTCGCCAACTAGGACTGTCTAAAAGACTTTCTGTAACACATAAACAAATCTTGCAGATACACAGGAAATACAGAGGATCATACACTTGGACAATGCAGTTGTACAATCAGAAACCCAAATGCATGCAAATACATGGGCAGACACACCCAGACAGACGCACACGCTCACGTTCCAAAATAAAAATTCGCACACACAATCAATCCAATACACATAGCATGCATGTGCTACGCATGGCCCCGAGGCTCATTGAGATGCAAGGTTAACCACAGCAATCTGAGACATTTCAAAACGCATTTGGAAAACACAGGCCTCAGCTCAGTCTGACTAATTGTAAAGGAAGTTTTCCATTGATTGGGGCACCAGGCACAGAAAAAAAGTGTCAGTACATTTTTCGCCCTCTTCGCTGGGTCAATACGGGTTGATAAAGTAATGCACGGCTGGGAGTTGAATTTTCACGTCCCTTTGTCAGCACATTGGGATTAGACGACAAAATAAACAAACAAACCGGATGATTGCCGTGCCGTGGCCTTTCAGTGACGCAGAACAAAGGGGCTTTGGACAGCTTACTCACTCAACAGCTGCAGCCAATCTCTGCCAAAGGGACGGGGGAAAAAATCCCACAACGATTTTTATAGTCCACAATAAACCTGAAGGAGCATAAACATTGCTTGATCATGTTTTCTGATGTTTCCAGGGAGAGCAGAACGAAGCACACGTACCGCAGTGCCATCAGCACAAATGATAAATCACTGAAGTTGTGGGCAATTTTCTCTTGCCTTGCAAATGTCTGTGTTTGACTCAAAATGGACAGTAAAGAGAAAAACAAGTACAATGTGAGTTATTTGTGTAGATGCACATGAAACAGAAATGAAAATTGTGTAGGTGTGTGTGGGTGGGTGTTTGAGTGTGTGTGCGTGTGTGGAATTTGGGAACTAGTCTAACTCCATCCCAAGACCACACACAATTAAATAATCTCTTTAAAGTGGTCACAGCAAGAAACATTTCATTGTCATCTGTTTTTTATTATCAAACCACAGAAAGAGATTTCACAGCGAAGACTTTAAAATTGGCTTGACTTGGACCATCTAAGGTGGATCTGCAGTTTTTCAAAAAAAATGAAAATGAAAACCAATAGTAAGCAAATTAATATTGTGTAAATTATGAAAAGTGAACATTACATGAATATGAGAAATTCCATTTACTACCAGTGCAGAAAGCAAAGGGAAGACAGATGATTTGAATATCTTTTAAGTGAGATGGTCCAAAAATGAACGGCAAGTGCAATGTTGTGATGTGTGCTGTGGTGTGTGCACACGTGTTGTCACAGGGCGAGGTGTTAAGTGCACTCCTCCTGGTTGCAGGCTGCTGCTGAGGCTCCAGTGGTTGAGACACGGCAGAGGTGAGAACATGCCACTGTCGCCTCAGCAGCAGCCACAGGAGTGGGGACAGACCATTAGGGTCAGAGTGGAAGGGAGGGGGGGGGGGGGGTGGGGTGGAACTACTTCCTCTCAGACCTCTATCACACAGCAACCACTATACATGGAGATGTGGCAGATAAAGCCTTCACCTGTCCCATTGTGTGTGTGCCAAGTGTGTGTTGGGCGAAGTGGGGTTAGACCCGAGACCCTGTCTGTCTGTCGGAGCTCTTTAGGAGGCTTGGGAAATGTGTCAGTGTGGCGGCAGAGACAGCGGAGGTGGTGGCATTGGCTTGCCTTCATGGTCAGAGGTCACTTCCATTAAAGGTTGCTAGATGGAGCACCAGGAAGGCATTAGCTCCACTGCACTCGCTGCCACAGCACTTTACACAAGAAAGAAAAACTAAATAGACTAGCTGAGCAAACTGCCTAAGCTGCCCGACTGCAGCAGAAGGCTCACCTTTTCTCCACACCTGTTCCTCAGCGAGCTTAAAAGCGTGTGTGTCGGTCGGCAGCCACACACCTCGGCCTCGCTCACCAGAGCGGGAAGGTTTAGATGAAAGGCGAGGAGAGAGCTCTGGTGTTAGCCGCTAGCTCTCGCATTAATAGTCCAGATCTCTCTTGCCGAGAGGAGGGGGGATTTGGAGAGCACATAATAACTTTATTGATTAAACTTGCCGCTGTAAAGCCCCCCCACCTTCCCCCTGGCCCACGGCTAAATCTCCCAATCAGTGGGCGAGCTGTCAGTGCTAATGTGTGTGCGTCTGACAGGGCTGAGGGGAACACTGCTAATCTGTGGCAGGCCGAGCCCTTTGGCTCCCCTCACATGGATCTGAGGCTGGGTACTAGGGCCCTAGAACACCACCCTAGTCTGACAGCAATCCTCAACCAGTCTTAGGTCAGAGTGCTTATATGGGGTGTGATTTTATACTGTAGCCATGTGTATGTGTGTCTGCAAACAGGGCAGCAGTCTGCACAGGGCTGTGTATACGTGTAATGTGCAGCAGGAGAGCAAAACTGCTTTTTCCTGTTTTTCTGATTTATTGAATTGTGGTGGGAAGTGTAGGTGTTTGCAGCAACATGCTGGAGCAGAAAGACAAGGAGAGATGGATTACTTATGCTACACTATGGATTAGAAGTAAGGAGAGCACTTTAGTTCTGTAGCCAGAGAATTGTTTTTTTTTTTTTTTTTTTTTTCAAAGCTGGTCAAATGGTAGCCTGACATAGCCCGCCCATAATACGAATGTTCATCCGTATCCATGGTCTGGGAACGGTCCTCTGGGGCGTGTTTACATCGGTAGAGAGTCTACCGGCCAATAAGCGAAGCTGATTAGACGAGCTGTCCAATCGTTTCAAACCAGAAGTGAATGCCCTCCCCTCCGCAGTATAATCGCGTCAGGTTAAAGAACCCCCAGACCATGAATACGGATGAACAGCAGTATTATGGTC
>JAODXP020000016.1:40360775-40638275 GCA_027497455.2 Sardinella longiceps
ATCCAGTCACGTTCATGCTCACTCACATTCAGCTCTCATCTATTGGCTCCTACGGACAAAGACACACTATCATTCACTCAGCGGTCAGGGCAACACTGTTGTGACTGGCGCACAAAACCTGAGAAAAGCGGCAGGCGAAATAGAACACAAAATGTTTTAGAAAATCACGTCACTCCTAGTGTGCATACTTTTTTTGCGAATAATTAGAAATTCGAATGTGATTTTTTTTATTTTGCAGAATCGCCCCTTCAGTGCAAAGACTCTTAGATGGAAAAACCCTGGCTACATCGCAATTTCAAACCCAAATCATGAAGGAATAGGATCAAATATTATGAAGGGCACCTGTGATGTCCTGTGCAGTGTGCAGTCCATTTGGCACTCCAGTCCATTTTGGTCATCAGGGCTTTGACCCTTTCCCCTTTCTGTGGCCTTCCCGCCTCCTCCCAAAGCCAAGCCCCTCCCCCTGCTGCGCTGGGCTGCGCTGCCTCTCTGTCAGGTGCATCCACTTCCATGGGCAAGGTGAACCTCGGCCGCTGCACAGCGTGGGGCTTTCATGGCGCGCACGTGAGAAGCGTGCTAATGCAGATAACACAGACAGCGACGCGCACACAGCCAGCACACCAACACTGATCCCCAGCTCACAGCAAGGAAGGAAGAGAGAGAGGGAGGGAGGAAAAGCGGGAAAAGGAGAGAGAGAAAGAGTGTAAGGGAGGGAAAGAAGAGAGAGGGGGCGGATTGGCAGTGTTGAAGGGTGCTGAGGGGAGTCAGGAAGCTTTCACCGTAGCCATCTAACTGTGACAGAAAGGTGTTAGGTGTGTGTGTGCGTGTGTGTGTGTGTGTGTGTGTGTGCCAGAAAAGAAGTGGGAAGCCTGGCGAGGATGAGCTGCTGTGTGAAGAGCGGAGCAGAGCATGTCACAACTGGATATTTCTCCTAGGTGACGGCAGAGGCTGAAAATCCTGGCTGGTGAGATTTCCAGCACCTTGACCTCCAACACGTTGGCAGGGCGCCTCCAGCAGTCAGTCAGTCAGTCTGCCATATGGTGTGTCTCTCCCCGCCACTGGGCACGCTCACTGGAGCCGCTGGCCTGCCTGCCTGCCGACTGACTGCTGCACCACTGATGCAAGCGAGACATTTACTTTGAGATTATTCATTAGGTCTGCATATGGTTCCAGGAAGAGGCGCTTGTGGGACACCATAGCGCATCTCAATCACACAGGCTGGTCAACAGAGAAGTGCTCACAGGGGCTTAAGAGAGGAGGACAGGACCAAGAGTCAGAAAAGAGTGAAGGAAAGAGAAAGAACAGAAAGAAGAGAGAAGGGAGGGAGGGAGATGGTCTAAAAAGCAGGAATGTAAGAGTTAATTAAATCACCCCACAGACTAGCACATACAGTGCAATCCCAACAGTGAGCTGTTATGTGGGACCACTGACCACCCACATCACTGGCTCTGAATACAAGCCAAACAAAAGTGCAGACGACACTGGAGAGATGTCTTACAGACAGACCTTGTGACGCAGATAAGCAGAGTACCTCAAATATGTGCGCATAGCAAAGCAAGACAAAGCAGCACAGACACAAGAACATACCATACATACTTCCATACACAAAAACACTCTATAGGGACAACCTACTAGATTCAATTTACTAAATAATCTTATTCAGTCAGAGAGTAGAAGAAAAAAAGAATGAGAGTGTGAGAGAGTGAAAAAGAGATGGAGGGAGAGAGAGAGAGAGAGAGAGAGAGAGAGAGAGAGAGAGAGAGAGAGAGAGAGATGAGCATGGTGTTCTACATCCTTCAGAATATTTTTTTTTCTTTTTTGCTGGGTCAGCCTTTTGCTGTGTCCATAAATAAAAAAGCATCTGACAAATGTGCTCAGGACTCAACAGCCCACTGTAATACAGGACCTTTCTAAAGCAGGAGAGAAAGAGAGAGAGAGAGAGAGAGAGAGAAAAGGAGAGAATTTTTATGAGATGAGGAGAAATGGTAAGACAAGAGGTTGGGGTGTGTGTGTGTGAGTGTGTGTGTGTGTGAGTGTGTGTGTGTGTGAGAGAGAGAGAGAGAGAGAGAGAGAGAGAGAGAGAGAGAGAGAGAGAGAACACAGAGAGAGAGAGAACAGAGAGTGCAGAGAGAAAAGAAAAGTGTGAAAAAGGAAAAGCAGGGAGAGCAGGTCTGAGCAGGACATAGGGAAAGGACTACCAACCCCAGACCCCCTGGGATGAAACCAAATCTCAATCCACTGATTGGTTTGTCAGGGCGGCATTAGAGACACACGGCTCTGCTGGAGAAGATGAGGACGGCCACAAGGTCAGAGGGGACATCAGCAGGAATAGAAGCTCAGGTGCGTAAACCCCCCATACGCCGCCTCATACCTTTCCCATCTTAATGAGACTACAGAGAGAGACCCACAGACAGTTTTCAGAACTGTCTGAACAATCATACTATGGAGCCATAACTACGGTGGCCGAGGGGTGCCACAACACAGCACGATTGCATAAACCGACAGCACAATTGCAAAAGTCCACAACACAAATACAAAAGTTTACAACACAAATGCAAAAGTCCACAACACAACATGAACGCAAAAGCCTACAACTGGCTTTTGCTTTTGCTGTGGCAATTGTGTTGTTTTGTGTCACTTCTCGGCCACCATACATAACAGTACGTTGTTTACTTGACTGTCCTGTGTGAGTAGAGAACACAGCCCCGGATGGAATGGTGCGTTCAAAGCCAGGCAGTGTGCACGAGATAGCGGCGGCAGCACTGCGGTGAGACAGAGGAATGCTAAGAGACATGCACATCTTTTCTCAATCAGATCCACTCCTTAACCCACATTATTGAATGTGTCCTAAGCGTTTAGCTCCTGAGGAGGGAGGGAGGGAGGGAGGCAAGGCAAGGCAGGCAGCCTGACTCATTTCTGGACTGCATAATGAGGGAAAGATGGAGGTCGGCCTGCAGAGTTAATCTCCCATTATCTGTTTCAGCAGGACTTATCTGGCAGAGTAATGCCCCAGCATGGGCAGGCAGGCGACTCCACATCTCCTTCGCTGTTTTCTTTTTCCTTCTTTCCCTCTCTCTCTCCCTCTCTCTCTCGCTCTGATGATATGAAAACCTATCGTCATGGCCCCACTATGCAGACATGTGTCAGAGGAAGGGGAGCCTCAACCATCACCTCCTCCTCCTCCTCCTCCACCCCTTCCTTCACATCCCTACTTCTCTTCCATGCCTTCCTTCCTTCCTTCCTCCTGCATTCCACACCATCCTGCTGGTTTAGGACTTTTCCCGCAGAGAGGACAAAATAAAATAGTCCCAAAAAAAAAGAATAAAAGAGAATAGATAGCCTCCAGACATAAACAAAGCACATTTCTCAAGCCCAGACAGTTTGGCCCATGGACTGAGGAAGACAAAAGGGGGCCATATATGTGTGGCCACCAGGCTCTGCAGACTCATTCATATCAGTGAACGGAGAGATTATAAGATCCATTGCCTCAGACAGCTTTGGCAATGCAGGCACATGCTTCTTGCTCTACAGATAAACTTGGAGGTACAGTGCAGAGAGAGGAGCAATAGATCAAGCTCACCTTCCAGACAATCGCTTAATCCAAAACTGCATTTAGATTGCTTTCGATCTCCAATGCCCCCAGGGCTATGTGCAGGTGTACTTTAGCTGAGCTACTATGAATCACCTGGAACCTGGTGCAAGACATTTAAAGGGATCATGTCATGATTAAACATACCTCACCTTAGTACTGCTATGTGTGTACTACTATGAAAACATACATTACATTAAAGCAATAAATGAACGCACCTGATCCATCACATCACAACCCCTTTAGCAAACACCTTGCAAAAACATCACTTCAGTGCTTGATTGAATAGTCTGACACGATTTGTCATAGCCCAGATACGGTGGTTAGATCTTTTGACTGGTCATGAAACTATAATGAATGAATCAGGCGTAGCCCTCAGGCCCTGTAATGACGCTAATTGTCTTTGTAGTCAACATTTTTGTCACATCTCACATTAACTACAGCAAATCCATCCTGTCTGGCACAAGTCAATGATGCAGGCCTACTCCACTGGGCCCCATCAATAGAAAACTCTGCACATGGTCAAATCCATTTGTCATAGAACACCTGTGTGCATGCAGCTCCATTGACATCCAGTGGCACGTTGAATACACTTTCAAAAAGCATAATCCACTCTCCTATTACCTGACCAACCATTTTTTATACCGGTATGCAGACTAATTCTCAGTTGCAGCTACACAACGTGCTAAAAAAACCTAACCTACTTATGGCACAAACTGGTTGTCTCCTATTTTGAAGGTATCAATCAATCAAGTAATATAGCCACTGTTTGCTTTAACCACACACTTCACGGGGAGCATATTTGAAATGGGTAAAGGGCTACAATCCCTCTTTTAATCTGCTAATCACACATCAATCTGCTCTCCATTACCATGGCCTCCATTCAGGCCTTACATAAGAGGCCATGTATGAGGAAGGCCAAGAGAAAAGTGCCTGGCCATCCAAACCACGGACTCTTTCAGCTGCTCCCATCTGGCCAGCAATATAGCAGCCTCTCTCTCTTTCCCCCTCTGTCTCTCAAACACACACACACACACACACACACACACACACACACACACACACACACACACACACACACACACAAAAAAAAACTTGTGCACTAAATTCTGACTTAATCTATAACTAATCTACTGAGGAGCCTAAACACAAGCATTTTACGCAATGAAAATTAGATCTAAAATGGTGGAAATGAGACCTAATAAAGAAGTAGCCTATTTGCATAAGCTGAATGAATCTACTTGATTAGTATTTTTAGATTCAAAAGGATTTTAGTCAATAGTGGTTCATTCATTTTCAAGACACAGGAGTGCACATTAGGTACTGAGGAAAGCCAAAGGAAGGAACATTCTACCACAGAACGTAAATAATTACAACTTCTAAAAAATAACTGTAATTTAGCTTTTATGGGAGCAGACTATTCACTAGTTATTTTTCTACACAGCTCCAGCTGGCCTTGGCTCTAAGTACCCTGTACCCTCTGTACCCTGTCCCACCTGAATGGGCCTTTGACAACCTGATGAAGGTGCAGAGATCATTAGGGAACAAGGAGGGGAGGTATGTCCTTGTGAGACCTTGAAAAATGAAAATTAAGATTCAAATTGTGTCTTTACTGTAACACCACTTATTTTGTGAATGCTTCAGGATGGCTGGGCTCTGGAATGTGGACGAGTCCAATTTCTCACTGGCTGGCAGTGTGTTGCCCAACCGGCCCTGAACCTTTGGACATGTTTACTCAGGTTACGGGCACTCCAAACGCTCCAGGCTACTTGCCTTCTACAGCAACACATTCCGCTCCCTCCCTCTCTTTCTCTCAGTCCAATTAAGAGGTACAGTAATATGTTTGTATCAGTGTTGGCTTTGTCATTCTGCGTTCACCAGCAAGGCAAAGTTGTGTTGTTATTATGGATTTGTTATTATTGTTTTTAAATTAGAGACATACATGGTAATTGTATTTCAATAGCATAGCATAGAATACAGTGTATAGATAACAGAACTCACTTATATGCATTTTTTAGAGAGCTTGGAATGAAACTAATTGCAACTATATGTGGCACCTCACATCTTACATTTGGTTTCTTTCGAATGTTGTATGGTCTATTGACTCAATGTAAAGTGCTCATTGGCGTTTGCATTCAACCTATGTTGTCATGTGTTTTCATTCCACTCATTATCTAGTGCAGTAAGCGTACTTGTACAGCACACAGCATATTAGTGCAGTAAGCATACTTGTACAGCAGGGCCATGCTTGAATTACACCAATCCTTCGCTTTAACCTTGTGCCCAAAAGTTAAAAATTCCCAAACAGCATATGAAGTTTGTTTCACAACAAAAACCGACAGCTATTTGTATTTTTGTCAAATCATGTAAATCACAGCTTAGAAATCTCAGCTCTCTATGTTGGGCCTCAGAGGCAGACCTTTTGCACCGCATGTGGCCTGTTCTTCTGATCCCCGACGAGACGGGCTGCGTCGTCTATAAACCTGGACGTTCTAAAACTCTGAAACTGTGATTTGACATGTTAAATCTTTTGCGATGGCAAAAAGATGGTAACTGCCTGCAACAACCTGCATCTATTCATTCACACCGCCGCAACTCCATCCTAAAACTGTTTCGCCTAGTCGCGGATCTTCAGTCTGAATTGCCCTTTAGCCTGGGAGTACCCATGCTGCTTTGCTGGCCCCATTTCACTCTTCAAAGCAGCATGGTGACCATGGCCGATTTTCTCGCTCCTTTAGGTATCCAATCACAGAACGAAAAGGATTAGTACGGCGTGCGATTCCATTTTACATCACGTGGTGGCTCTGATATTGGCTCTGAACTTTGTACAGACACTATGATAGACATTTGTAGCGCCAAATAAACGGCTCTGGACAATCATTCCGCTACGAGAAAATCAATAGGTAACTATCACTTGTGATTATTTAGTTTGTGCGATAGCCAGGTACTATTTACCGATGAACATGAATATGAATATGAATATATATTGTAATTGTAAATATAGTGTAATCCAGAATGGCTGGAATACTGCTGACACATTTTTGAGTACAACTGTCGAGTTACAGTGTTCAACAAGGGTAATTTCGTAATCTTTCTTGTCCTTGTAGTGTTCTAGTATGTTCAAGGATGGTGATTTCTAAATACTTCTTGTCCTTCTGTCCTAGAGCAGGTGCTGTCTCAGGATGCATGGCCTCATGCTGCTGGCTCTGTCACTGCTGTCTGTGTGGCTCTCTGGGGCCAGCGGAGGGAAGGTGCTGGTGTTCCCAGTAACGGGCAGCCACTGGATCAACATGAAGATCATCATTGAGGAGCTGCACTCCAGGGGCCACAGCATTGCTGTGGTGCGTCCTTCAGACAGTTGGTTCATCAAAGAGGATTCCCCCCACTACAGTGCCATCAACATCCACACCGGGACACCTGATAAAGATGAAGAGGAGCTTGTTGGCTCCATTGTAGAAGAACAGCTCAATCTAACCATAGAGGGAAAGGCCAACAGGGAAGCAGAGCAAGCAGCAAACTTTGTGAAAGCATTTACTGCCTTTAGTAGGATTGCATGTGCAATGATGTCAATCTTGTTCAATGATGAAGCACTGATGCGGTCACTCCAGGAAACTAAATATGACTTGGTTTTGACTGACCCTGTTGTGGCTGGTGGCGTAATTCTGGCCCATCTTCTACGGGTACCCCTAGTGTTCAGTGTCAGGTCAACAATTTATGGAGACCTCCACTCCCTTATTGCCCCTTCTCCTCTCTCCTATGTCCCTGTGTATGGAAGCAACCTTTCTGACCGCATGTCATTCTCAGAGAGAATATTCAACTGGTATGCATTCATAATGAATCAGAGGTTTGGAAGATTGATGTCTGAGACACAGTCCGAATTTTCTGATCGTATTTTAGGACCAGACGTTGACTTGAAGTCATTGTACCAGAATGCAGATTTATGGCTTGTGCGATATGACTTCACCTTTGAGTTTCCGCGCCCAACTATGCCCAATGTGGTCTATATTGGTGGATTCCAATGCAAGCCTGCTAGACCACTTCCTGTTGACCTGGAAGAGTTTGTTCAGAGTTCAGGGGAGCATGGGGTCATCATCATGTCCCTCGGATCTCTGGTTGCCAAGTTCCCTGAAAGCATTACAGAAGAGATTGCCGCAGCTTTTGCTCAGCTTCCACAGAAGGTCATCTGGAGATATAATGGAAAAAAGCCCTCCACTCTTGGCAACAACACCCTACTGCTGGACTGGCTCCCTCAGAATGACCTCCTGGGGCACCCAAAGACTAAACTGTTTATAGCCCATGGGGGTATGAATGGTGTGCAGGAGGCCATCTACCATGGGGTTCCAATACTGGGCTTGCCCCTCATGTTCGATCAGCCTGAAAACCTGTCCAAGATGGTGGCAAGAGGAGCTGCTAAGGTGGTGGACATTGCCACACTGGACAGGTCAATGTTTGTGGAGGCTTTAAAGGAATTGCTTTATGAGCCGTCCTACAGGGAGAACATGCAGAGGCTCTCCAGGTTCCATCAAGACCAGCCCACGAAGCCTCTGGACCGTGCCGTTTTCTGGATCGAGTTTGTCATGAGGAACGGAGGGGCCCCTCACCTACGCACTCAGTCTTTCAGGATGTCCTGGATCGCTTATCATTCGGTTGACGTCATACTGACTCTGCTTACGGCATTAATGTTTTTATTATTAATTACGTTCATGGGAATCAAAAAATGCTTCTCTGTCTTATGCAAAAAGAAAATCAAAAGTGAGTAATATGACTAAGAATCAAAGCTGTCACCCCATGATACTCCACAACAAACATTTATGGAAATGAGGTTTTAGATCTTAAAACTTCATATATACATGTACTGTATGTATAAAAAAGGAATTCTGAGAATAATACATGCTTATTGTGATCCTCCACTGCTGGTGGAATTGGCATTGATGAGAAAGCCCAGGACCTCTTGTTCTTTTAAAGGATAGCTCTGGAGTGAATTAAAGCATAGCCCGGTTGAACGAATCTGCTAAATGCACTAGTTAGCAAGTGGAAATAATTCGGAACAGCATAGACTGAACACGAAACACTTTACATTGAGTCAAAGGTACCTCAGATCTTACTTTCGGTTTTGAATAATCAGTTTCCATTGATTCAGTGTAAAGTGCTTGTTCGCTTCTGTGTTCACGTTCGGTCTATGCTGTTCCAAATAATTTTGTTCCACTCGCTAACTAGTACATTTAGCAGGCTCATTCAACAGAGCTATGCTTGAATTCACTCCAGAGCTATCCTTTAAAGCACACATGTCAAACTCAAGGCCCGGGGGCCAGATCCAGCCCACGATGAAATTTTATCTGGCCCCCCAAATAATATCTAATTTCTATTAGAACTGGCCCGCACCGTTAAAACTACAAATACCACAATACATCGCTGCTGCCCTGGTATCACGTCAATCAAGGCTGTGAGCCCTGGCCCCTGGTTCCCACTTTTGCCTAAAGCCTACTGTATTCATTAAACAGAAGCCTGTTTGTGATGTCATGTTGCCCAGTGCAAAATGTTTATTACTTCGCTTGCTTAAAAATGGCAAAACGAAAGATGGACTTGGAAATTAGAGGCTTTCAGCAGAGGTGGGAGGTTGAGCACATGCCCAGACAGCAAAATGCCCACATTTGCCTATGCTACCCGCGAGTAGGCCAAAGACAACTTTCAGATTTGTATGTGTTAAGACTAAGTTCATAATAAATATTGAACATGTTCGGCCCCCGACTTGGACCCAGTTTTTGTATTTCGGCCCACTGTGTATTTGAGTTTGACACCCCTGCTTTAAAGGATTGATAGTATTCATTTCAGGGCCCCAAAAAACGTGAGTAAAGCCAGTTGGACTACGGTTTAAAAAAAATCCGGAACAGATTAACAACCCCCCCCCCCCCCCAAAAAAAAAAAAACATGGTGCACCAAGGGAGAGACAGCATGCTACCTGCAAAAATCCATCAGCTGCTCTAACTAAACAGGAAGTTGCCTGAGTATAAGTACAGTTCCAGGTCGACAGAAGATGACGTTGGACATCCTGACGTGGACCGCACAGTCAGACCATAGTGCCAGCGTGGTAACCTCAGAGTAGATAGCCACAGATAGATATACGCAGGGGACAAACGCAGGCAGTGCAAGTACAAAAACAATAGCAATAGCAAGGACATAATATTCCACCTTATCTGTAATGGAGGAACAGCAGGAACAGAATGACTTAAAATCATACACACACACATCCCAGTTATGGAGAGAGAGTGGAATCAGGCCTAACTCAAGCATAAAGACATAATAAAAATCATATTGTTTTCATAATAATTATACAATTAATATTACGTTCTTATCCCAATTCCTTCAGGATTATGCCTTTTGTGTAGATTTGTGAGTGTATTTTCAGTCTTCAATATTGATCTATCATAAAGAAGAATAGGCTATACAAGCAGCGAAAAAATAAGATGTCAAAAATGATCATCATTATTATTATTATAAAATTGCAAGCACAGTCACTGTCCCAGTCCCAAACATGGTCACCCTGTTTAGCTGTGAAGCAAACAAACAGATCAAACCATGGCATGAATGTCAGTGGCTGTCACAGAATGGTGTTGTAGACATGATTTGTACTCCTCTAAACAGCACAGACACGGACCTCTGCTGCCCATACTGCTGTGAACACACTGCTCTCTAGAGTGGAAAGTCATCTAGCCTCTAGCTGCTGTGTGCCTGCCTGCCTGCCTGCCTGCCTGCCTGCCTGACATGTTGATGAGGCAACAGACAGACTTATTTTGGAGGACTGCACACTGAGCTCACGCCAAATCAAGATGGGCAGATTGATCAAAACTTGTATGGCACGCAGTCGGACAGGAGGAGCCGTGTGTGTGTGAGTGTGTGTGTGAGTGTGAGTGTGTGTGTGTGTGTGTGTGTGTGTGTGTGGGTGTGTGTGGGTGTGTGTGTGCACGCATATGCGTGGGTGTGGCAGAATGCTGGGATGTGCTTGAGATGAACTTGAAACAGCCCTGCTGTAGTTCAGTGATGGTGAATGGACAGGGTAAGCTTTTCAAATCAGCCAAACAATAACCTTCATCCTCTCCTCCACCCTAAACACCACACACACACACACACACACACACACGGTCTCCTACCATCACCCTTCAAATGTCAGAACATGCCTGGGACAGGACTGAGAGACTGTGTCCTGTCAGCCGTCACGCCAATCTGCCACAGATGACAAATAACCTTGCCTTGCCTTCCGGGCTTTTCCATCAGTGCCGTCATCACCTGGGCTCTCGGGGGCAGGCACCTAAATCTGCTTCTCCAAAAAAAAAAGAAAACACATTTGAAATGGATGACAGATGTAGAACCATACGTCTCCTTGGACATCCATCAAATTACAGAACCCCTCTGCCTCTGAAAGTGAGTAGGACCTATAAGGGCATTTTTGCTATTTAGAGATGTCCACTACAAAGTCTTAAGCTCCTCATATGACCTTCTTGCCTGGCAAATGAGGCAAATGAAACAGACTGACAGTGACAATGTTTAAACTAATGCCCATCACTTGAACATTCCCACTCAAAACTCTTCCCCGAGGCTTGGAATTGAATGCGTAATATTTATGCGTTCCTGTCCACTGGAATCAACATGGCACTGGCAAAACAGAGAATTTGACGGCAACTCCCACTTACAACAGAACTGTCTCCCTTCTCGCATCAATCAGGGTGTTGTGATGGCCTCGCTATGTCAGAAAGCTATATATACACAACATATGCTGTGATTGCTATCGCCTGCTTCAGCAACACCTCTGTCAGTCTCGGTGCTACACAGCTAGGACTATTTCTGCTTGCCATCTGTTCATTTATTTAGCTGTGAGCTGAAAGGGCCTAACAATACTGCTCCTTCTGCACGGCGCCTCCGCATTCGTTCCTCTCTTGGATTTAATTAGGACTTCATCCGTACTGTTAAACACGTGAAGCAGAAGGCATTACGACAGCTATAATCTGCATTTAATTAAAGCAACATGTCACAAAATGTCATGTCACTCTATTCCTGTGCAGTTTACACTTTGCTTTCACACACTCACACTCTTACTTCCTCTTCTGCTACTTGGGCCACAGGAGAAGTTTCTCTGAAATTATACAGTGTACATTTGGAGACGCCATAATATGCCTAATTGAAAGGTGGACACAGAACATTTCTGGGTCAACTGAGGTAGCTTTCCATCACTCAGAGGTAAAATAGATAAATAAATAAATAAATAGATAAATAAATAAATAAAAACAGGAAACAATGACCAAGCATGACAGCAGCGTTCTTGCTGGCACATGAGTCAAGACTGTCACTGTTCCTGGCCTGTATGGCTTTTAGGCAGATTTTTTTTAAAGAATGATTGGGGGGAAAATGATTGTTGTGAAATCATTGCTTAATCATGTTTACTGTAACCATGATGACTCATCTGTCAGATTAATCATGCAAATAATTTCTACTTCAAACTAGGTCAAAGTTGTGCAGAATACAACGAAATATGCTGTAAAACATAACTTTTGGCTCAGGAGCTCTCTCTGAATGGTACTGTTGGCATGACTGTAATAATTTGCAATACACTTTCATTTGCAAAACTTTAAAGCAGACTTAATTTGGCCGCCTTTCCAAAAACAGTGCTAGTCTCTCTCTTTCTCTTTCAATGAGAGTCTATGTGTTTGTATATGTGTGTGTGTGTGTGTGTGTGTGTGTGTGTGTGTGTGTGTGTGTGTGTGTGTGTGTGTGAGATAGAGAAAGAGAGAGAGAGAGAGAGAGAGAGAGAGAGAAAGAAAGAGAGAGAAAGAGACACACAGAGAGAGAAACCTCCCGGCAACTATGATGTAAGAGGAGGTAAACTAGTTTGAAGTGTCAAAAAGAGGCAGTCAAACCTCCCACAAAAAAAACTCACATGATGGATTGGAGCCGAAAACCTCTGATCCAATCTCCAGCCCAATAAATAAATAAACAAAAAGCAGGCGGCTGACCACTCTATTAGATTTAAGGACACGCGACGCCGGCTATAAGGAATTAGAGCATGAGTGCAAAGTGCAAGTGCTTCAAGCCCAGATCATTTGAAGCCGATGAGTCAGCCTCGGTAAGTGCAGTATACTCAGGCATTTAGAAATTCAATCGTGAGGTCTTGCTGCCGCTTGGGCCGAGGGTAATTACCTGTGAAGCAAGGGTGTAAAGCTTGCTTAGGTAGGACCTCGGCGGATGGTTTCATGCTTCGCTGACACAGAAAACTCAGTGGGCGAAAACCACTTTTAGCCCATATCAGCTCAGCCAAGCCTGGTAATGTCCTCCACACACAAAGAGAGGGGGAGAGCAAAGGCATGCTCACTCACACGCACACTAACACAAACACAGACACACACACACACACACACACACAGAGGTTCTGCTGGACGTTATGAGGGCAAACACCTGGCTGTGATCTCGAGATCTTTGCCGTTGGAGGAGATATACAACGTGAAGATTCTCTTCACAGAATGAGATCATTGCAACAGCTGATGGTGCGGGACAGCGCGATAAAAAACGCCTGACACGCTGATGAAGAAGTGAGAGTCCTGCGCCACGCTGTGAATCAGACAGAGCTCAGCTCACTGTAGGCTGCCTGCCTGCCTGCCGGCCAGCCTTGATTTGCAGCACTTCCCTGCAATGGCAGGCGTGTGGGCTCTGTTTTATAGTCTCACACTCTCACAGACACACTCACAACACACAACACACACACACACACAGAGACACACACACACAACACACACACATACACGTACACTCCATCGTTCTCTTCCCCTCTCTCCCTCACTCCCCCTTTCTCTCTCTCCAATCCTCTATTCCTCCTCCCTCTCATCTGGTGTGTTGTTCATTTTTGGCATCTCATTATCTGTCCTGTCACGCTTCTTATCATGGCCGTCCTGAACTGCCTCTGTCTGTGCCGTGCGGTTCTATGCTGTGCTGTGTGGAGCTCATAAATGCAGCAGGCATGAGATGAGGTGTGTGTGAGGTGTGTGTGTGTGTGTGCCTCAGCGTGGTGCTCAGGACAGGGAGGGAAGACAGGTCGGCGCGGCTCGGAGGCGAGAAATCCTGACAGCAGCAGCAGCAGCAGCGCCAAGCGTCCTACACACACAGTCACACACATCATACACAGAAACGCTGGTTATGGCTGCACACAGAAATTCCTCTCCTGAGGAGCTCTCTGGCTCCTGTGCCCCACACAAAGACGTATCCGCCCCAGCCGCCCCTGCTGAAGTAAACACTTGTAAGGCGTAAGGAGCACCTTGGCAAGCAGACATGTTTGAAGATTAGGAACAACATGGGGCTGGTATTAGAGAAGGGGCTCGGGGATCTCTCATAAATCTGCCAGCCTGATAGACCATATTTCACTGCTAAGGTGGGTGTCCCAAGGTTAGCAGAGACAGAGGAAATGTCAGATATCAGACCACTGCTCTGTCACAGACACACACGCACACACACACACACACACACACACACACACACACACACACACACACACACACACACACAAACAGACACTAATAATCAGAGAGTAACATCTGCAGAGAATGGGAAGGAGGAAAACTGCAGAAGCCAGACAGAAAACTGGGAATCTCAGTAGTGCTCAGAGATATTGACGCCAGAGCAACTTTGCCGATATAAAAGAAGTTGGTGCCTTCTTAACATGCATACACTTCTTCTATAGATTCATGGGAAAAAATCTTTTCGTTCTCTCCAAATCAATTGAACAGGGCTCTTCCAGGTGCCTGTCAAGCAAAAAATCTCTGCAAAATGATTAGTTAAATATTCATGACCTCCTCCGTTTGCCAAAGGGCGTTTTATGGTTTGAGCAGCACTTCTTTGTGACACAGTGGCAAACTCTATGCCATAGTGCACAGATTAGACTGAATTATTTAAGCAGCTTGTGTCAGTCCCTGAAACCATTGGGAAAACCATCAGCCAGCTTAAATTGATCTTGCGAGGTGGGGAGTGTGCAAGAAGGCCACCGCCTTAACGCTGCTCTTGTCCCAACGATGGCAGGCCTGTTCCCTGCTGTTGAGTGTGATGCAGTGTCTCACGCACTTGCGTCCTGGCAAAGGCCCATCAATTTACAGCAAATGAGCAAGAACAATGCCCGTGCCGCGCATCGCCAATAAATCTTCCTTTGCGTCGAGCGGCTTGGCTTTTTCATTTGTTACACGCAGAGTTATCGCCTCATCTGGATCCCTTTGTTTCTTTCTCGTGAGGACAAACCATCTCGAGCAATGGAGGCTTTGTTATCCAGCATGTTGTTAATGGCCTTGGGCTGCCTCTCACGTCATAATTAAAGCACAACCACCACATCTGTCATGACAAGATGTTACAGCCTCTTATGAGGGTAAAAAAACAGGTACAAACATGATGACCGTATCTCTAAAGCAGTCAGTCAGTGAACACTGCTTCTAGTACTCCTTATAGCCTCCAAAACTGAGCTTTGCCTTGTGTCTAATGGGCTTTGAAGGCAGGGGTTGCTGAGACACATTTACATTTTATGCATTTAGCAGACGTTTCTATCCAAAGTGACTTACATTTGTCAACTCTCATTTATTTCAGGGCCAGTCTCCCCTGGAGCAACTTAGGGTTAAGTGCCTTGCTCAAGGGCAGGCAGGGTTCGAACCCAGTAGCAGGCAGGATTCGAACCCACACTTTCCAGGCTACAAGTCCAGCTAACCAGATTCCTTAATCGCTACGCTATCATCACCCTAGACAACAAGTCCTTACCAACACCTGTGAAAAAAAACAGCTCAAGCCATTATTTGGCCTTGAATGGGGTAGAGAACACACCTCACTCCGTCGCTCCTGCTGAAAAGTTTACATTTCTCCTCTCCTCGCTGGCTCCTGCACTGTCCAAACTCTGATGAATAGCATGAGAATGCAAACAGTCTGAGACAGCCAAGCATAAATACTGTATCTAACTGGAGCCCTGGTATTCCCAGCAACATCCATATTTGTCTGTTTTATTTGCCTGGACTGCAAGCATTTGTGTGAGGCTCTCTTAAGCCTTAAACAGTGGCATGGCCAGGAAGCTGGTGGCAGAGGGGGGGGGGGCAAACAGGGAGAGCCAAACAGATCCTGGGGAGGGTTGGGGGTTCTGGAGCTGGTCATCCAAGGGTCAGTGAGGATGATGTGAGGGAGAGTGGGCGGAGCGAAATGCAAAGTGCATGGCTGGAAGGCGTTGTGTGAAAAACACGGCTTGAGTTACGGATGACTGGAAACTGTCACAAAGTACTAAGACAACTGTTTGTGCTCAGCACTTAGACAAATGGTCAGCAGGAGCTGCAATTACTGTACTTATATGGAGAGAGAGAGAGAGAGAGAGAGAGAGAGAGAGAGAGAGAGAGAGAGAGAGAGAGAGAGAAGACACACAGAGAAGGCAATGAAACAGATGAATAGTGATAGAGAGAGAGAGGGAGGGAGAGAGAGAAAGAGAGAGAATAATAAGGAGACAAGGAGAGTTTTAACTGAATAATTCTCCATCATTGGTCTGTGCTGTCTGCCGTCTTCATTACTGCTGCGAGTGAGAGACAAACTCCATCTTTTTAAAATTCCGGCTGATTTCCATAGCCTCTAATGAGCTGGATAACCACATTTCGCAATTTAAGTCATAATCTTGCCACAAATGCATGACGGAATGCTCAATATGCAACGCTGGGCAGCTGCAGCCCAATGATACGTCTTCGGGAGGACATCGTTTTTATTCCATTTCATTTTCGATTATGCCCCCTTACTCAAGAATATTGATCCCGTTCCCCGCTGTTTGGGGCAGGGGGCTGGTCTGCTATTCCTGCACACACACTGTTATTAACTGCAGTAGCTGGAGGGAGAGAGAGACCTGGAGCTGCAAGCTGTGGCCACTGAGGCCTTAAGTAAAAATAGTCATCAGAGCCAAGGGGGCAGATTCAAACCAGATGTCTGCAGGATGGAAATAAAATGCTGCTTTAGAACAGGTGCAAATGAGGGTGCGTAAAAGTTTACTGCGCCAGAATAAATTCCTCCATCACCCATAGGAAGAGGGTTTAGTATGCTCTATATATCAGTTGATGGTAATTTTTAGTTTACATCTGTAGAAAAGGAGACAACGTCAGATGTCGTTTAGAAAACTCAGCAATAGAGTTTTATTTACATCGATGATGCGCATCAAGGGAGAGACAGCACGCTTCACATAAAGATCCACCGCTCAAACTAGACAAGGAAATAGCCTGACTTTAAAACAATACTCAACTTCAATAGCATTATTCAAGTTTACAGTCTGGATGGCTGCGCCTGGATGCATATGTCAATACGATTTACCAAAGTGCATCGGTGGCAACAGAAAAACACAAGGGTCAAGTTGGACAACGCGGCTGCAGCCTTACTACACATGAACATAGACATAGATGTCAGGAGATATGATGTACTGTAAGTTTGTTTGTTTGCATTGAAAACCGTTTGAACTGAATCACTGAATAAATGGAGGGGAGAATGCAAGATACAGTAGCTAAGGTCAGGCTGTATTAACATGGGGGGCATGGGGAGCGTAGTGGAGAAGGAATGTGAACACATTATTACATGATGTGCTGTTTCATACCTAAACGTGTAAATAATAATGCACAATACAATGTGAGCAAATAAGTGTATTATACATGAATACCTTGTGGTATTTCACATGCTATCTCAACAAGACAAATTCCAAACTACTGGGTAGAGCCTGGAAGCATGTTTACCTTCAAGAAAAAAATAAATATGACAAATATATTAAACCATCATGAGGCGATTACGATTACAATATGTCAGTGAAACAAAAGATGCTTCTGTCCCACTTATGATAAAGTAGTCTCTAGGGGATTGTGTGTCTTCTGTGTCTTCACAACAAACACAAAAGAAACCACAAGTCCCTTTGCTGTGTTGGAACAAAACATTATTTTTTCCACAGCCTTTAATAGAAATTAATCACTTCTGACCAAAAAACAACAAGCAGCACATGCACTTGAAGAAACACTTGTGTAGAAGTGGCTGATGGCCATGTCATCTCATCTACAGAATACATTGTACATGGTTTTCCCAATGCAGGTGCAAAGAATTCTAAGAAATTTCTCCTCATTACTTACTTGTACATTGATCAAGAAGCCTCAGGGGAGAATAATAGTCTTCTATCAGCATTCCTGGACTAATAGAGTATATATGTGTGTGCATTTGTGTGTGTGTGTGTGTGTGTGTGTGTGTGTGTGTGTGTGTGTGTGTGTGTGTGTGTGTGTGTGTGTGTGTGTGTGTGTGTGTGTGTGAGTGTGTATGTGTGTGTGTGCGTGTGTGTGTGTGTGTGTGAGTGACTGACTGAGTATTTGTGCATAAACCTTTGACCTTTGAGACTTTGGAATACTTTTGTTAAAAAAACAAAAAACTTTTGTGAGGTGTTGGTTTCTGTGTGGGCCAGTCCAGTAAGCTGACGGCCTCAGGGCAGGCCAATGCGCTACTCTGGCCTTGGTCTGAGTGCTCAAGTTTGAAAAGTGAACCCCAACATAGTTTACATGTGCAGAGGTCTCCTAGGCGCTGCATGTTGGGGGAGATGGTTTGACAGGTGGAGCTCGTCCTGTGGGAGCACCTGTCAGGTGAATGCACAAGTGTGGAGAATCAGACAGGAGAAGCCTTGAGAAGAACACAGGAGAGGGGCTGCCAAAAAAGAACCCCAAACCCCCACCCCAAACACACACATACACACACACCCTTTTCAAACAAACTGACAAGGGCTCACCCAGCGCTCTCCGCTCCACATGGGACACGTCTTGGAGAGTGAGACATAAAACAGCGGAGTGATCCACAGTCTCCCAGAGGTGCCACAGTGAGCTACTAGGCGCACAGAATAAGATGAATCAGATTTCCACCACATATATCAAAACATGGGGAGCCTTGCCATACATATGTGTCTAGCTGGATGGCTTTCAAGCAATTTCCACATTAGTGACGTGTCTTCAAAGAAAGATGGTTCCCTCTAAAGAAGCCCACTGCAGCTATAAAAGTCACTGAGGTAAAAAAGCAAGCATGCTTACATGTCTACAGACATGAAAACCTAGCTACTAAAACATCTTTTGACTTCATTCCATTTGTCACCCAGACAGATCTCCATTTCCTGGCTTCACACAAAACAAAGGCTGGAACTGCTTTTCCAAGTCTGTCAAAGTCAGCGGGACTGATTTTCTTCACATGTTTCCAATCCTCCCAAGGTGGGATTTCCAATACAAGTGCTAACTCAAATTACAGAAAGAGACTTTGCCCTGTACAGTCCAACCCCTATTGCATACACGGGGGATACACCTTGTAAGATTGTGAAGCTGATTCAATCAGCAGATCTAGTCCCCATGAATCATAATTAGTAGTGGGGAGCTCTGAGCCGTGTGGCTTACAGTACGTTCCACACCTGGGGCAATCTGTGGTCTAGAGTCTAGACTCAACTGGTTAGAGCAATTAGCAGTGATTGCTCTGCTGAGACTTTCCCCCACTCTTGATGCTAAAACCAGGTAAGAGTAAAGCTCAACCAACGACGTGAAGTTCTCTGACCCATACACCAGTGCAGAACAAATTGAGATGTATGGATAAAAACAAGTTGCCTAAAATAAGCCATAAACTATTTTCATGAAAAAAAAAACAGAAACAAATTTTGTTTAACCACAAATGCGTCGGCTTGAGCATTTTTATGGTGTGTTTGTGTTAATGAAAGAGTGAGAAGGAGAAGAAATAAACATGAAACGTGATGTGGGGAGGAGAGGAAGAGCAGAGGAAGAGGAGAGGAAGTGAGGTGAAGGCTGGCGGAGGCTGCTAACCGGCTCGGCTTGTCCACTGACGCCACACATGGCCCCACACAACAGAGGAAGTGCACCAGCCTGCGTCATGCGGTCCGCCACCAATGGGCAGCCGTCCAGGCCTGTGTCTGTGAGTGAGTGAGAGAGAGAGAGGAGTCATTCTGCTCCAGGGCATTCTTTTACTCAAGACCTCAGGAGAGAGGGGAGGAGAGAGAGAGAGAGAGAGAGAGAGAGAGAGAGAGAGAGAGAGAGAGAGAGAGAGAGAGAGAGAGACGAACAGAGATCTGATGTGATATGATCTTGAATCTGCCAAAATCTGCCAGTATACACATTGAGTATATTCTTTAGAGCGAGCGAGAGAGAGAGAGAGAGAGAGAGAGAGAGAGAGAGAGAGAGAGAGAGAGAGAGAGAGAGAGAGAGGGATAGATAGAGGGAGAAAGACAAAGACAGAGCACTATGCAGTGCCCTCAGAGAAGAGATTCGTGTGGAGTGTACTGTAACAGTACATGCATGGTGACCAGCATTACCCACTGACAGCTTAATGATTCTGAATAATCATGTGTAGATGTTCTGTTATTCATTGCTCTATTATACCTGTGATTCAATCATACTGCATAGCTCTGATGTGCATCAGTGCCTACTGACATCTTGGCCACATCTTGGTAAACACAAAGGTAATATCTCTAACGTAGTGTAATCACTTATGGCAGCTCATCAAAACACCATGAATCTTTGCCTACTAAGGCCATCCAGTACCTTCATCATTGAAGTGCACATAAACAAGCACTCACTTTGCAGACACATCTACAGGTTAAAATACAGATGAGAAATACTGCTATGTACTGTAGAAGCTATTGATGTCCTACCACTCTACAGAATAGTCTGATATGCATGTCTTGGACAAGCATTCTTCATTGTTTGAAGTTTTCATTTGGGTTTGATTAATTGCAAAAAGACTAATAATGACAGATCACCATCCCTACTCCTCCTCAAGAAGCATGGATGGAAAAGTTGAAATGAGACTTTTTGGTCTTGCCAAGCATGATGTTGAAATCCGAACAATCATGTATTGCACCAAGGCAATCAGACATTACAAAGAGCCTGAAATGATTAGAAAAAGTGCATATTTTGTTTCCAATCCAGGGCAGTAAAAACGATCTGCCAGCAATGAAATGGAGACCTTCATGGTTTACAGGCATGGTTTGGGCTCAGTCCTGCAACACAGTGCTGTGCTTGCTGCTGCTGCTGCTAGTGTTTGTGCACAAGAGACAGATGAGATCAATACTTAAGCAGCTCCTATGACTTTGGGAAATGAAGTGTCAGGTCCCAAGCAGTCTATTCTTAGAGCCCTGATGGAATTGGTTTTGTAATTAGCGGCGCGAGTCCTTGACTGTTGAGTCTGAGCATTGGGAGGTGAGTGCAGGGGGGCTGTCTGCTTGAAGGACAATGCTATTAACCAGGTTTGTGTAGACACCGCGCTCTCTTCCCGCCCATGAAATGTGCCCATTGTAGCAGAGCAAAGAGCAGTCAACATTAGTTCCCTTTCATCTGGAGACCTGCTACTCCAAAGATTGTGTAGTGCCATTCCCCTTGGCTATTGAAATGGCTTGGAAATGATGCTTTGTTGTGCTGTCCAGTCCAGCTGACTGTGCTACACTGACATGATTCAATGAGAAAATTGCATTTCGCCACTGCAGGTCCAGAGAGAGAGAGAGAGAGAGAGAGAGAGAGAGAGAGAGAGAGAGAGAGAGAGAGAGTCCTCCAGCTATTATTAATGCATGTAACAATATATGTATCGCATGTGTGTTGCTCTTGTGAGATTTAATTTCAATACATTTCATCCAAAAACAAATATTTCCCAACAGGAACAATGAGGCATGATTTGGCTTTCTTCTTTGGAGACTGTGGCACCACAAGGAAAAGCAGAGCAGGGATCCTGCTGGAGCGCCACTTTCTTTGGACAGCTTAGAGTGGTAGTGTCTGGAGAAAAGCCCCGGCTGACCCTGTTTTCCCGCTCTGTGAGTGAAGCTGAACAGAGAGGAGAGCTGAGCGGAATAGAGGAGTGGATGGGAAGGGAGGGAAGAGGAAGAGGAGGAGGAGGAGGAAGAGTAGAAAGGAGCAGAGAGGAGCTGGCTGGGAGGCCGTGGCAGCTCTCTGTGCAAATCAAAGGCAGCGGGGAGACACCACGGGAGAGAGCAGTCAAGCATCGCACTACACCAGTCAGACTTCTCACCAAACCCTGAGCTGTGAAGCAAGCAGTTGCAGGAAAATGCCCCCATGCCCAAAGGGCTTTTTTTCCCTCCCTTTCTCAGACAAAAAAGCGTCAGAGCCAGTTTGTCTTGTGGGGAGATGTATTTGGAGCAAGCACAATCACAGCAGAGACACATCTCGCCTTATCGCCGCTCTACAGTTACAGCAGAGCATAAATCACAAGCTGAATATAAATTGATGATGTCCCAGCGCAAGATGAAAGTTTGACAATAAAGGCAGCTAACAAGGTGCAGAGAAACTATTTCCACTGTCATTGATTACGATGCTGATGTTTTCCACTTTGAATATTTCCACTGCTGTGTTGTACCTCCGGAAAACTGTCAAAATCTGGATGGAATAAACACTGGATAGATGACCACCACATCTATTAGGGTGAATTGAGAGCAGTAACATGACCCCACTCTCTCTCTCTCTCTCTCTCTCTCTCTCTCTCTGAAGCAGTTTGACAGATGCAGACAGTAGGTCCAGGGCAGGAGTGGACTGGATATTAGATCTGGCTTCATCTCGATTTCATTGCGCTAAGACAGCATAATTGGAATTCCATTGTCAGAGTGTTTTGACTCGATGTTACTACATAACACCACTATGAACCTTTCAGACAAAGCCCTACTGTTCCAACACAACATGCCACACATGCCAGAAAGACTACTTCCCTCTCTTGGTTGCATATACTGAAACAGAAAAGCCTCTGCGACTTTGAATATAAAACTTCAAGCTACATTTGTCAGTGTACTCTCAGACTGCTTCTTCTTTTCAAATTAAGAGTCTAATCCTAACATGACATTATCTATTGTTCCAGACTGAGGCCAGACAGTACCTGAGCAGACTCCGACTGCAGCACCATGCGTGGTGTCCAGCCCTGACACATCACCCTGTGTGGATGTGAGGAAAGACAGGCCAATGCCAGCCGCCCGCTTCACTTCCTGCCTTGCCGCGGGTCTGCCCTGTGGCAGCGGCGGGCGCGCCAAGGTTTGTCTGGCGTGGCAGGAGGAGCCGTCTGTCAGGGGCAGAGCCATCATGCCAGGCTTGCTGGGTTCACAGTGATAAGAGCTCTTGCTCAGGGGAACGGGGCGCGTGCACCGGGACGGCACATGGGATAGTCCCTACACTGGCAAACAGCACAGACACAGGCACAGAGACACAGAAGAAGCATGCCAGCAGCAGAATGCTGGAGAAATCACTTTTACAATGCAGTGTGCTATAAGTCTGGGGAACACTATTTATAGCTGTCTACTCCACTGCTGTACAGACACTCATGTGCGACTGTAGCAGTGGCTATTTGGAGCAGATTGTGACAGTGCTACCCTTCAAGAGACGGAAGGTGCTGTGGCTTTTAGGTATCAAAGGGAAGTTTAAGGCCCTCTTATTCTGATGTGACAGTTATGTATCCATTCCCTCATATGGCTGGTCAGTCACATAAACAGTCCAAAGGAGAAGAGGTTGGTGGAAAAGGGGAAAGTCTGATGAAAATGAATGTTATGTTTTCAGCTACTGTAAACAAAGTATAAAATGGATTGGTAATAGCTGTTCATCTCAAATGAAATCTGGCTTTGGTCTCTATCCAGTGTAATAGATGGGTTTTCCACGTTTTTAAAAGTCACATGATGGGATGGTTACAACTCTTGAGAGGAGTCAACCCACAGAATTCATTTGTAGAGGGATGTTGAGGTTCCTGATAAAATGGAGCTGCGGCTGCATATCCATTGGAAGCCAAGCATCCATGGATAGCAGGAAGGAGGTCTGCCATGTCCCCAGGCTTTTTGGAAAACAAGTACTTATTCCATGTGAACACTCAACATAACAAACAGACTCAACAGACTTTTCAACTGCTACTTTCCTTCTTAAATTCACAAACACAAATAAATCTCGTGAATAAAATCCCTCCATCATCGGAATTATGGGGCAAATCAATGGCCGTAATAAGACACTGAAACAATCAAACACAGCCAACGTATTTTGTTCTATAAACAACTTACCTAACCATTTGAAAGGTCTTTAGAAAGGCCTTCTAATGCATTATAATTACAGATCATATCCTTTACTCCAATCCCTCACGAAATGGCATGGCCAAGGACAGTGGTTGGTATTTTTCCCTAAATAAATACTCAATGTTTAAGCCAATATAATCTTTCTAAATTTCTTGGAGCGGGTTTGGGGAAATGTGGTGTCAATTAAGGGATATTGGCCTACACTAGTCCTCTGTTTGAGAGGGTATTATTAGAGTCAACCAGAATCAGACCATTTCAGCTCACTCACTACGCAAAGCAATGCTCAAAGCCACAATGGGCGTGTTTGGAAAAAATCTTTCTTTATGGAATCTCTCTCTCTCTCTCTCGCTCTCTCTCTCTCTCTCTCTCTCTCTCTCAGGCTGGAATAAACATGGATCACAGACCCCAGACCTGTTTTATGACAGATTAATAAGTACTCCAGTATACACAGTCACACAACACTGTAGCTTAATAACACCTTATTAAACTTAAAGAGGACATGTGTGTGTTTGGAACGCTTTGAGACGGCTATTTGTACAACCACAATGGTAAGTCTCCAGCAACAAGAGGTCTGAAAGAGGAATTCAATAAAAGGACAATATATGGCCCCAAATGTTTTCCATATCGGTGCTCCATATTATGCTCTTAATTAATTATCACAAGAGGAGGCAGCCACAGAAGCAGATGCATCTCTTATGTCCATCAGGAACACATCTGCAGTGTAGCGTAGTGCGGCCTCTTTGAGAAATCAAATAAATGACTTCAAGTGTGTGCTCACTTAGTGTAGAATTCAAGTATATAAGTTCTGCATGCATGTCAGCAATTAAAACGCAGTTAAGATGACGTGTTTGAATGTGGCACAGGTTTGTAGTGGTGTCAATAGCAGCAAGAAATACTCAGCCCTAGAAAAATGTATTGACAGCCCTTTCTGCAGCAGAGTGTTACAAGTGTTATGCAACACAATGAGATATCTGACAAAAATAGATGGGATTTGCCCACGCATTCCTCCTACACAGTGTAAAGAAGGACGGCAGCCTTATGGGTGCCTGCTTCTGCCACGGGTTGCCACCTGCAGAGTGTGCATCGCTAAGTCAACACTGGCACCGCCAAATGATGAATCGTGGTCATTTAAGCCCCCCTTTTCAGCAAAGAGGTCTACGCTGAGGTCATGTTTCTAATTAATGACAAGCGCACTGACCTTCCTCCTGCTGGAACCGTTCCCGTAGTTTTCAAAGTCTGCACTGTGGCTCAGACCTCCCACCCCACCCACCCCATCCCCTCCCTGCCCCAATGTCTCTCTATATGGCCCATGGCTGCAGAAGACAGGAAGAACCAAGACTGAAAAAACCAAGGTCTTCTCCCCCTGACAGCAAGTGCACATAGGCACATAAAAACACTCCCCATACCAGCACAGGGATGTTAATATTCTGCGTGTGTCTGCTTAATTTCCCTCCGCTGATCAGATGTCTGTGTGCACAGCTGGGGAGCCTGCAGGCATACTGGCCCAGAAGAGATGCCTGCTGGTGGACCGCACTGCTCGCCCAAACTATGGGTGCAGGGGTGTTCTCCACCCCAAGACCAGCTGACCTTGCCATCTAGTGGTCAGATCAGATCAGATCAGCCATCAACATCCTGGGACAGGTGCCACCTGGGAGTTGAAGATGACCCCATCACCACAGCCTAAAGGCTACAGAGGAGAAGAGCCTGGCTAGTACTTAGGTGTGTATAGAAAGTAGACAGAAACTCAAACAAACTGTGGGTCTAAATACAAAACTGGGTACAAGTAGGGGGCCAGATATATCCACTATTTATTATGAACCTAATAAATTAGAAGCCACTAAGTGTTGCACAAAGTGGCCTAAAGTTTTGGTCTATCAGCTCTTCTATTACTGCAATAAGGCCCATTTATGGTGAATAGGTCTGAGCATAGCATTAGTTATAAAGTTTAGCCCTAGACTAGGCTAGTTCAGGTGACAATGCCAAACAGCTGTAATGAGACTGCTGATTAATGGTGCCAGTAAAGACAATAGAGCAGGTGGGGACAGGCCTCACACTTGTGGGCCTCGGTGCATGCAGTGCAGCAGTAGTGCAGCAGTAGTGCATTGTGGTACTTGCAGGTGCATGCATTGGCAGGCCAGTTCTGATAGACATTAGACATTATCTGGGGGTATCAAGGAGAGGAGATCCAGTAGGATATCCTGTGGTTGGGAGGCTGTGAGAAGACCCTGTGGTTGGGATGCTGCTAGATGATATAAGCCAATGATCTGTCAATGTGAAGACCATGTAAAGCCCAGTGGTCAGATCATGGTCGTGGTTTCATCCAACCAGCCTCATCTCACATCAGTCCAGGGATGAGCAGTATGGATGCAGCTGATTTAAAATTCCATTTGTGTTTCCTCTAGTATTAATTATGGCTCTCTCACTCTCCTGTGGGATTGTCTTTTCTCCCTTCGTCATGGTACAGAGAAGCACATGCTTTTGTTCGTCACCCTCTGCTCACACACAGGCGAGGGGAGAAAAGAAAAGAAGAGAAGAGAGTGTCTTCTTTTCTCTTCTCCTCTCTCTTTCGCCCAGCTCCAGTCTCTTAATTGCTTGGAGCTGATGTGTCATAATCCAGGCCACTTTGATTTATGGAGTGTGTTATGCTAGTGCCCTTGGTCCAGGGAACACATTTGTGCAGAGAGAAGAAGAAAGGAGGGGAAAAGGGGGGGTAGGGAGGGGATGGCGGTGTGGGGGGGGTCGTAGGCAGGCCCCATTGAACCCCCTCACCCACCTCCCTTCTCCCTCAAGCTTGGGGCTTGAGTGCAGCGCATTAGGGGAGCAGGAGGCAAGAGCAGGCAGGCAGGCAGGTTCCCAATGGCAGGCATGCGCCAGGGCTGGAAATGAGATTCTCCCAGAATGGCTGTGTCAGCCCCACACTCGCTGCAAACAGCTTTTCCTCAGAAGACGCCGTGTCATCTCTGCTCTTGGCGGCGGCAGGGCTCCAAAGACATATATATATATATATATATAAATATATATACTGTGTATATATATAAATATATATATATGCTGCCATTGTCCAGGCTTAACGTAACATTATTCATGTCAGTGGAGCGCCACTCATCTCTCGGTTTGGACTTGAAGCAATATTTTTCTGTATCGGTGCCAATGTATTTTTTTATAGCCACTGTTATAGCAGTCCAGATGTGGCTGGCTGAGGGCATAGTCGGTGTTACTGTTTCACCTCATTTAAATGCTTTGTAAGATTAAAGTCCCGGGTTTGATGTGGAAAAAAAGAAAAGGGGAAGGACTGGGAGGCCTTTTTGGAAACAAAAGCCTTACCTTCTAGAATCCCGACAGGAAAAGTATGATTCACAAACTTGGAGGAATGCCCAGGGAACAGTTTGAAAAGGATAAAGCACCTAACACCGTCATGAATAGAATACACACACAAAAGACAACAAAAGCTTAGCTCTGTCTGTTGGCCTCCTAAATCCTAAATCTAGCTCCATGTCATAAACGTGATGCAGGGACTATCTTAAAACATTACCTGGAAGTTGAGCATGACGGACAAGTGTTTGCACCACTTTATCTAGAAAATATAGGTCTGTGCCCTGCCAAGCCCACACAGCACATAATTGCAGTGTCTGTAATTATCACAATTAACAGCCTCAGCCCTGTGGAAAGGCTGGCAGAACTCTCCTCAGCAAGAGCTATTTTTCAACAGCAGCCGATCACAATGCAGATTGAAATCAAGTTAATGGAGATACGATGGCACAGTCAGGTGAGGCAGAGGTCAAGTGGCCAGAGTGAGGCTATGCACTATTAGCTGGAGGGGGTGATAGGTGGCTGAAAGTCTCACAAAAGCACTGTGATGTAGTGGGTAGTTGAGCATTTCCAAATGCCTAAACAATGCACTTGAAAAGATTTGTTCTCAAATGTCCCCTCCATAATCTAAGCACTCCAGCACAACACAGTAGCCTATTGTGCTGCTGAATTTCACTCAGTATCTATTTCACCTGTTCTAACGAAATCTCAAGCTAACACAGACATGGCAGCAGACACCAGGAGACAAAATAGACATGTTTACAGCAGGGTAGCTAGCTCACTGGGGAAGATAAAAAGCAGGGAGGAAAGAACAGAATATGGCTATGCTAAGATGCTAGCACCCACCATGTATAATTGATGCGCATGCTATTTTTAACAGACAAGTGACAAGGTACCAAAGAGAAAACAGCAGTGCCAGCACACATCCAAAGGAGAAATTCCTCTCTCTGATTCTCGCAGAGGTTTATAAGAGCAGCTGAATATTGTAAAAACATATATAGTGTTGGCACGCTGTAGAGAGAGAAACATACTGCTTATTTGATGAACTCCATAGCTGTGAGAATTGCTTCTTTTGGTGGGGATGCAAACAGCCACCGCAGTGGCTTGATGTACCAGTGAGTGCATCATCAAAAGGGTCCAAAGCGTAAACACCCCAGAAGGGACCGTGGCCACCCCAGTCCAGGAGCCATTGCAGCAGACCAATAGGCTATCAGCCGCTTCCAGGGACATTTGCCATGCTCCCTGTGCCCTCCCCTGCTGCTGCTGGAAAAACCTGTTGTGATTTCCTGGGGAGTGTGACGAGTGGCCGGCATAGAGTTCTCTAAGCTCATGATGCAGCCAGGCCGGGGCTGTGCCAGGAGAAGATACACCCACCACCACCTCCTCACCTCTCTGCTCTGCTCCACTCCACTCCACTCCCCCTGGTCGTCCCCCAGTGGGGCTCCAGGAAACGGCTTAATAAACACCAGCATCTGATTTCCCTCCCCTCTCGCCTCGTCCCTTTTATCAGTGCTGGAGCTGCTTGTGTCTAGACAAAAGGCAGAGAATTTCCCTCTGAGACTCCAGTACGCCTCCTCCTCTCCTCCACCTCCTCCTCCTCCACCACCACCACCACCACCACCCTCTCAAAACCCCCTTTTGGGAATTAAACTGCCGGATCAAATTCAGGCCCCTCTTCCGTGCACACACACACCCCGTTCCAAGCAGGAGTAATTACGGATTCTGACAGACACAATAATATCGGTGCAATTGAATGCCTCTCGGCTTAGCGGTGGCTGGGATTTCAAACACTTTCCCAACTGCCACCAGGCCATCTACAGAGATTTTTGCCTCCTGAAGTTGAAAAAAGGGGGTAAATTAAGGTTGCAGGGGCCAGCGGATATTTGCCATGTGGCTATTGACAAAACGCAGCCTGAATAACACTCGGACATGCTTGAGTACATCTCCAAATTGCCTTTTCAAATTAACAGAAGAGAACATGTCCAGGAATGCTGATTAAGATTTATGGTTATGATTATGATTTGTGAATTATGCTGCGCCTGATAAAACAATGACGAATTATGAGGAGCCGTTTTTTAAAATTGTCATTTGGAAAACTCAGCTGCTCTCATTTTACATTCATAGCCTGGTTATTGAATCAGATATTGGATAAAATCACAGAGCAGATTTAGTGGAAGCAAAAGCTGTAGCTTACATGACAAAATGTTCTGCAGCCGTGCCATAACTTTGCATTTATTACTGAACTGCAAGTGTCAATCCAGAAATAAAGAAAGATGACAATAAAATATTTTCATTTTGTGACTGAAAATTGTAATTCTTTATCATTCAGCAGTTGTGGGCACATTCTGGAGGCTAAGCCTGAGCATACAACTCAAGGATCTTCAACAAGGATTGACACAAGAGGCCATGAGGAGCTGCCTGCCTGCCACCATTGGAGTCTGATTATATAAGCAGAGCATCAATGCACTGGCAAAATACAGTAAGTGAGAGTTTTAAGAATAGCGCAATATACAAGGCAAATGTCTTGGAGAAATCCCAAAAAACATCCGCAGGATTTGAATATTTTGACAAATCTCTTCCCGCAGTTGCAGATTTAGGGCGCGAGGAGAGGGGAGACAGGCCAGCCCCCCTGAGGGGAGGAGAGGGGACTGGGGTGGGGGGGAAGTGGGGGTTGTGCTAGCACACCATCATTAGCATCAGCGGCTGTGGATGGGTGCATGGCAGCCGCCTGGCGCAGGGAAATGAGCTCTCCTTCCTCTGTCAGTGTGTGGGAGGCTCACAGTCACGCATGAGGATCCTTGTGGCATTTTCAGTCCCCCTCTTCTTCACCCGCCCACGGAATACGCCGTAACCTCTGCAGTCCCTGTGTTCCCTCTTTGTGGGCACACACACACACACACACACACACACACACACACACACACTTGTACAGATAAGAGAGAGAGGTTGCTATAGATAGAGAGAGAAGGAGCTTCACAAAGAGCTAATAATCATCCATGCAGTTCTCTGCTCTCACCTCTGAGCACCCAGAAAGACTGGCAAGCTGACAATTAGAGTTGGGTGCCCTCCTCCTCCTCCTCCATCGCGGCTGAAGACGAACAGGGATATGACATCTAAAGCTTAAAGCAGTGGAGAGGGCCCCGCTCACAGTGGCACTCTTTCAAAAAGCCCAATGAAAATGTGTCCCTTTTATTGTGCTTCTCAAGGTTATCATTTATTAACGGCTAACAGGGAACTACAACCTTGATAACAGCCCTAGAGTTTCCTTTCTACCATTTCTGTTTTTTTCACCCGAATGGATCCCTGTACAAATGAGTCATCCATCTCTCCCTCACAGCGGCATTGTTCAGGTCGCCTCCCAGGGGCGTGTTAGTGATCTGAGGGCAGGTACTGGAGGCTGGTGGTGCTGCAGTGCCACCACACCACAGAGCAGCGCAGAGCAGCGCAGCCTCACTCCCGTGCCAGGGCTTTAACCCAATCTGTCACTCAGCGGGGCTCAGACTCCATTTTTCTCGGCTCGGCCGCGCTGATGCTGACGTCACACCCTGGGCTCTGGCCCATATCCCCCTGGACCTGCAGAGGGGCAGGTGTTAGCCTGGCAGGAAGGCAGGCACACACACACACACACACACACACACACACACACACACACACACACACACACACACACACACGTGTATACTACAAATACACACACACACACACACACACACAGGCTTGTTCACTCCCTGGCATGCTTACACACCAGTCTGCTCTTGGCTTTCATCACATTTACAGCCTAATTAGGCCTTCAAGATGTGCAGATAGCCTGGGCAGGTCATTAACTTCCAATGGCACTGCCAACATCAGTCATTCATTAGGCCAAAGCCGAAATACATACGAACAGATGTTTATCGATTAACAATTTTGTGGGTTTGAATTGGAATCTAAATCCGAAGGACATTATTGTTTAAACTCCTTCAACCCCCAGACATGGGTATTTCATTACAGGGAAGGCTATTGCTGGTCGGCAAACAGCGGCTTGGCTGTCAGGACCAGTATGAGGGGCTTTACTAAGATAATGAGCACAAGGTTGACGTCATGAAATTAATACTAGCACTGGCTCAGATCGTACTGATTATTTCTGCAAATATATGTCAGATTTTTTTATTTTTTTTTTATTTTGCCAGTATGTCAGATTATATCTTACTTTGTTGTCCAACTCTGTTTTTCTCATTAGAAAAATAGACCAGCTACGGAATGCTGATAGTTAGAGTGACAAATTGTGATTTGTTTGGTCTGCATATCTGTTTTTATCTGATGCTTTCCTGAATTCTTGGTTCAAGTATTAGAATTTGACTTCTGACTACAGCACGTCTGCAAAAAAAAAAAAAAAAAAGTTTGGATTTACGGGTTTCCAGAACAAGGCCATGCTTTGCCCTGGGCCATTACATGGCTAACAACTAGCGATGTGAAGCATAAGAGGGACATATATGGGTGCTACACCACAGCTCATCACATTTGATAGTGCAGAGACGGCAAAGAAGCTCTTATTTTCATTTGCTTTTTTTATTTGCAGCCAGTAGGCCAGGCCAGGCCATTTCTTGCTGGCTCCATAAATGGTGATGCAGTTAGACTCTGTGACCTTCCAAGGCCGCGTGCTGAGGTGCGATGATGTTGTCTGGGATGAGGTTTCAGCTCCAACAAGGAACTGTCAAAGTGCAGGCTGGGCCCTCGGGGGACCTTGTTGGGAAGCAATTTAAAGCGCGAAATTGGGAATTACCCTGAGGTAATTGGGACAAACGAGGCCAAGGTACACTGATACAGCGATTTGCACAGTTCAGCTGCTCCCATTAATGAGACAGTGCAGCTCATTTGGACTGGTGGGGTGGGCTGGCTGTTCCATAAACATGGACAAGCTTGTGGCCTATGCTGCAGTCACCCATAGCTTGGAGCGGAGGCTGCCATCCAATGTTTACAATCCTGATTGTGGCATGAGCTTCAAACACACTTCACTTGCATGACTGCATGTCTACATGACATATTCAACCAAGTCTGTCATTCTGTAGTCTGATGAAGAGGTGACAACATTGGTGCAGGCTTTTACTCACTTCAAATGATCTTGTGACACTAGTAATTAATCATGGGCATGCTGGTACTATGTGTTGCTTTGAAACTTTATCCAGACACGTTTTTATACTCAACACTATTTAAAATGTGAAAAAACATAGAAAATTTGGGACATTAGTAAATGTGTATGATAGGTTGAAATTCAATAAAGAAAGTAAAGAAAATCGCTACCATCCATGCAATCCCTTGAGAAGGCTTAAAACTGCAGAATAACAAGTACAGAACGCAAATAAATAAATTATACTTCAAAATAAAAGTGTTCAGTTCTGCTGTTTACTATGCACCATATGACCTCAGGGTTTTCTGTCCCTTCTGCCTTTGACAGGTCATAAAAAAACAGCCCATGCAGCAGAAATGGTACAACAGAACATTTCTGTGATTTTAAAACTGGGACTTTCTCAAACTCCGCTATGATATCAAACTGATAACTAGCCTATGCCTACTTACAATAAAGATTTTGTCTGTGTTTATCTGAATGTTCTCAAACTCAAACCTAGCATTTGCTCTCAGTCTATTCATATTTAATTGGTCCAGTGTTGACAGAGAGAGAGAGAGAGAGAGAGAGAGAGAGAGAGAGAGAGCAAGCAGTCAGCATCCAGGACATCCAGGCCTGTTCACTATTTCATGCTGTCCCCTTGTCATCTGAGACTGCGTCTTGTCCCAAAGGTTAAACAATGGAAAGTCCACTAGCGGACCCCCGATCATTTCAATCTGCTTGGCAGTCTCTTCTGATGCTCGCTGCTGGGCCGAGCGGAAAGAAGCATAGAGGCCCATCTGCTCAATAATGTATCGATGCGAGAAGTGGCTTTTCACCTGTCAGCGTCCTCCTGCGCCGCTTCCTCCACTCTCTCTCACACACACACACACACACACACTCAACCCTCCGCTCTCCCGGTGGATATGACTGGCGTCTCGGTGCGTCCCCTCCAGTGATGGATTGCCCAGACCTTTCCCTCAATAATTCAGCCGAGAGGAATTCTGCTGGGACATGCGGCCAGCACAAACACTCTCGCCTCTCCTCTGTTTGTTTCCAGCCCAAAACCCAAAGCAAACTGAGTCCCGCCGCATGCGGTAAACACTCACAGAACGCATCTCTTAAGGCCTTACTGGGATAACCTAATAGTAGAATGTCTGTAGGAAAACAACAATACAATGACATAAGCTGATTATATCATATTTTGTTGGCTGGAGACGGTGCAGTGCGATGCTATGGAGTGGCTGGCATGACTGTCATGCTGGTGGATTTATGATTCATTCTGAGCGTGCTCATTCACTCTGGAGCTCAGGAATGATGGGAGATTGATTCCGCTGATGGTTTCTCGTAAGCAGAAGTATGTCTAATAAAAGTAGCCAGAGGAAAACAGAATGACAGACTATTCTTTTTTTATGCGTGCCACAAAGCCCACTACAGCATACTGGCGGGAGCCCGTTGGCAGAAGACAGAGAACACATGGAGATGAATAATATAGAAGCGTCCTTTGGCAAGCGCACGCACCGCCATTTTGTCTGCTCCAGTCGATACAAATATCGTTGTGCAGGGAACACAAAATGCAATTAGTAGCTGAAAAACTACAAATTGTCTTGTAATAAGAGATGTCCATGAAATGCATGATTCATCGGTCTGCTCCCGCTCCTCGGCCTCCTCTTGGCCCTCGTGCCAATCAGAGAGACGATGATGAGCCGAGGTGCTGACCCGACCTGAACCCCAGGCGAGCCGAGTGGGTCCGCTTGGCTGAGCAGCTGATGAAAGGACGGGAGTGGAACAATATGGGTTAAAGCAGTCCACTCTGCTAATGGGGAGGTCAAGCATGGACTCAAGGGAAGAGCCTGGAGGCTCTCTGTGGTGCATATTAATTGCCTGCAGCCACTTGTGTGAGAGCAGTCAGATGATACTATACACGTCCCTCCTGCAGCACAGGAGTACAGGGAGATGGATCAGTAATGAACGCTAGGGAACCGTCAGGAATACGTGATTACGGAACCAATGGTTGGTTGTAAAGTCTGTGGAACACCTTGGACTGCCAAGGCATGTGGAGCATCGGTTCCACGGGTCGTTCGGCACCACTAAGAGGGTAATGAATGCTCCTGGGTCCTCAGAGACCAGCAACCCTGCATACTTTGATTCCAGTGTGTCAATCGCTGTCCAAGTTTCCAATCGGATCTGTTCAGGTTAGGCCACTGATGACCTGTAAAAACTCAAGTGGAAAGAATTCATAAAGCCATCAGAAAGGAGGGTGGGGGGGGGGGGTGGATTCACTGAAAATGCAGAGACAGCTGACATCACTGTTCTGTGATGCGAGCTATTTGTGAAAGATTCCACCAAGATAGATATGGGGCTTATTTGATAATACCTTCCCACGCACTGAGGGAGGGAAAACAATCACGTTAGCATCCAAAGGCAATTATCCAGCAGAACACCAGATTAAATCATCATAGGGACCCTCAACAATCTGGGAAGCAGCTCCAGAGTTCAAGCCATTGGGACAGCACTGGGCCTGGGGGACACCAAGAGCACAGGGGCCCTGGGGAGAGTGATGGGGCCTGGAGCAGACTTGAGAGGAGGAGGAGGAGGAGGAGGATTTGGGAGAGATGAGCTCTTTGACACACCACCCCCAACCCACTACCTGAACACCACAGGGGCCACATCTGAACAACATTTGTCTCCCGCCGTGAAAGCCTGATGAAAAGAAAATGACTTGTAAATGATTTGTGTGGACCTGCCAAATGGAATGCACGAGAGGATGCGTGTGTGTGTGTGTGTGTGTCTCTGTGTGTGTGTGAGTGTGTGTGTGTTTGTGGAGGAGAGAGAGAGAGAGAGAGAGAGAGAGAGAGAGAGAGAGAGAGAGAGAGAGAGAGAGAACAAATGAAGGACAAAGGAGGTGTAGAGAGCGCTGTGTGCAAATCTCTAGATCAGACTTTGTTTGAGCAAACGTGTTAAAGAGACAAAAGACTAACAGGTCAAAAGTAGGGCCGTCAATCATGTCCAAACTGGCTCTGAACAACAGCACTGCACTGCATCTCCAGCGTGGCAGCAATGACACTTCTAAGCTGCTTTTCACACACTGTGGAGCAAGATAATTCCAGCGTTATGGTGACAGTTGTGCAATTTTACACCCCGAGAAGGAACCCTAATGACAGATTAATCACAGCCTGGCTTCCATCAACTCTTTTGGAACAGCAGGTATTCACCTTGAGTTTGGAAGCATCAACTACAAGCTCTTCACATCCAGAATATTTAAAAGTTACCCAAACTCTTTGCACAAACAATCCAATAATTCAGGCTGCCAAATTTGAAGCGCTACTTTTTGTCATCTTAAGAGACCAAAAAACTCCCTGGACTGCAAAACATCCAACAGTATGCCGCTGCAGAATGCACCATGGGAAAAGCGGCCAGTGAGAGAAAATAGGGAAAACATTTCACTCTGCTCACAGCAGAATAATGTGAGATATTTCCTCGTGTCAGCTTGATGGACAGCACAGTTCCGTCTCCATGACGAACGCTGCGGCCCATGTGCACCGGCGGCGAGGCTTCGGGCCCGCCTGATTAAGCGAGCCGGAGTCACCATGGCAACCAGCACCCAAACAAGCCCCTGAGGGCTGAGGCCCTTTAATATCAGACTAGGGTCCTCTGCCAGCGACAAGTGGCGCACGCACACCAGCATCCCTCTGTTCTCTTAATCAACTGGCCTCCTTCACTTGCCTCTAATCAAAAGCCTTCCCAGACACAGGGTGTGGAGAGAGCAATGGGACACAGCACAGCACAGCAGCTATCTCACATCACACTAGTATTGACAGAGCCTCTCAGATTTCAGCTCTAACATCTGCGTATGTATTGATGTATTTGGACTCCATTTCTCAACCATCCTAACAAGCATCTCAGATTTTTATGCCTGTGCATCACAGGAATGAATTTATGATAGGATTATATTATATAATCTGGCATTACACAAAGCAATCAATGTGTGTAAACACAAAACAAAACAAAACAGAACCTAATCCATGAGCAGTGGAAAATGACGAGTAGTGCACGCACACACACACACACGCACACGCACGCACGCGGCCTGCACCCTGAGGCCATGGGGGCCCCCCAGACTGTCAGCACTAACACACGGCCATACATCAGGAGCTCATCCATCACCCACTCTAAGTGGCTCTTGCTATGCAGGTACGGTAAAGTGCCGCTGAGTCCACAGCGACTATACTAGGCTGCTTTGTGATGACAGCACAGGCCCGAAGGAGAGAATCACGCCATCAGCCACACAGTTTTGAAAGTGCAATGGTGTATTACGTAAAAGCACTTGTGATAAGCGATACGTCCTTTAATGCAAAGACAAGTGTTCTTTAAACAGAGTCTGTGATGATGGACAAATTCGAGGCAAATCACAAAAAGAGTATATATTAGTCAACTCAAAAAAAAAGAAAAGGATCTCGTCAGATGTGGGTCCTGCACCACTGATAATGACAATAACCATTTTGAATAATAGTCCGTGCTTAGATGGGCTTTAGAGCTCGGTACTGCTTAAAATATCTCTTCTGCTTAAAACCACCAATCTGACAGTTTAATCATGGGTCTGTTGCAGTTGGCTTTTGGGAAACGCACAGGATTTACTTAAAAAGAAATGTATTACAACAGCATGTCAGAAAAGGCACACAAGAATAATAATAACAGAGTGTAGTTGATGAACTCTGTCAGTGTTGTTATTCGAAAAGACGCAGTCGCCTGAAGCATGCCGAGCCCGTCAGAGGTGGCTGTTTCTTTTCACTGCTGTGCACTTTGCCATTTAAAGACTGTGATGTGAATGTTCAATTGCAAATCCTGTGTCTTTCAGTCCTAACCAAAGTAATCCTTGTTGTTTTCTGTAAGAATAGAAGGGTAAGGTGAGATTGATTGATTTATGGCTGGTTCACCCCCAATTAGTGTTTAGACTCTCATTTCCAAAGCCTGTGTCTATCTGTTGTTTTGATCGCACAAACTCTGCTTTGATCAAACACTGAGGCACGTTCCCATTGTCTCTGGAGCTTTACTGATGCTGCACCGATGCGCCGAGTGAGTGATTCACATGTGCACAATGCATGCAAGAACCTTGAGGTCTGGAATCAGCACAACATCACAGTCAGGCTTCACACACATACGACAGAAAATCAATTCAGCTTCCAGACAAAGAACCAGCTGATATCTCACACATGTCAACACCCCAGCAATCACAGCACACAATGACTGATATCTGCCGGTTTTACAAACACACCAAACTAAATGTTTAACAATTATTATTTCCTATTATTAGTTATTTTGTTATTAATTTTTGAGCATAACCAGTCTGGAAGGCATACTTGCATACAGTAATGTGCTATAAAAATCATGCTACTGTTAAGTACAGTATGTCCTCCCAAAATTGTAACCCACATTTCGATGGCAAATGAACTCAATACGCTAAGCTGAGCAAAAATGACCTTCCAGGCAAATGCACAGGGTTGACATAGCAGTATGAAGGTCAGGGGCAAATGACTGGGCCAGTGTGTATTAGCATAAACTCAGGAGAGCGAGCGCTAGCTAACCCTCTAATGGAATGTGTATTGACTGTGTGTTTAATTGTTATCTGCAACAGTGACACAGTAAGTCGCCGCATCATTACAGTACGTTCTTCAGCATGTTCAGAGGTCACCCAAATCAATGAACTAGTCTGTTATGTTGATAAACCCTGGGGAGAGGGGGAAATAGATAGAAGGAGGGGGGAGAGAGAGAGTGATAGAGAGAGGCAAAGGGTGACAGGCTGCATTCAAGCTGAATGCAACTGTTGACACATGATAATTACCCACTTTTCAATCAATTTTTTTGTTTTCATTGCAATTTCATTATGACCTGTTAGAAACACTCTTGATGGTACAAGGACATGTGAAGGGTAGATGAACATGTTTGTTTTTCCCAGCCTGAAGCCTAGGTCTACACACCACCATCTGCTTTTGATCGTTAGAAAATCCCAGTCAATACAGGTCATTAGCAACAGCATCGCCAAAACACAACAATCAAACGTGCTACCATTCCCGCACCAATTTTTCTTTTTGATACTTCTCTTTTAAGATATACCTTACTAGCCTCTCTAGCGGAATCTATTGACTATCTACTGGCGTCATTCCTGCTGCTGACGTGGTAGCAGTGTGCAGTGCGGAGCAGGACGAGCCCAGAGGCCTCCTTAAACGCAGCTCTGGCGCATCAGCATTAGAAACAGATTAAAGGCATCAGGGCACCAAAGGGACCACAAACCACTAGCAGCTAATGACTAGCCTGGGCTAAATGCGCAATCTTTCAGCAAAGGCAAACAAACAGGTTGGACATGAATGAAGCGAGCGGGGCTTGCATGTTGCATCTCTGCGGTCATGAGGGAGACTAAATGGGGCTCTGGTGCTGGGCTGATTTGCTCGCTCATCTATTCAGTGCATCCATAAACTGTACATAAGAGTGCATCAGCTGGAAATGTGGAGTTGGAGCTCAGTCACAGGATGAAAATAGAGCAAGACAACAACAGAAAAAAAAATCCATTCCCTGGGTGCCCCTTACAACACCCACTAGGATGGAGAGTGTGTGTGTGTGTGGGGGGGGGGGGGGTGGGGGGGACAAACCAAAAAAGAGTCACGGTTGTGACTCTGTCGACAGATTTCAATAAAACTAACAGGAATCCCTCGCGGAGGTCTTTCAAATTAATAGTCCTGGCGAGGAGTGGAGGCAATCATTCTTGTGGAGCTGTGGGCACGGAGCGGCAGCACCTGAATAATAAATGAAGCAGGTCGGGTCAGGGAGAGGGAGGAGAGGAGAGGAGAGGAGAGGAGAGGAGAGGAGAGGAGAAGGATGAGGTGGGGATGGGGTGGGGTTAGGGGTGGGATAGGGGGGACTGCTGGACCTGGGCCAGGTCTCCAAGAGCTACTTGGCCATGACCTTCACAGTCCCCTGCAAGTTGCTCTGTCAAATTTCAGTTTAAGTCCGTCTTAACATCAGAGGTCTTAAGTACAGAAGATGAAAAAAACCTCATCCAGGCCACAGGCACACCAGGTGAGCCATATGCAGCATCGTTTTTCAAAAAAAGTTCATCCTGAGTCCAGAAAAGTGAAATAAGTGAAATACTCAGAAAGAAGTTCACTGCTGCATGGACATACTGTACCTCTTATATTCAATTTTTTTTATCATTATATCAACATCCTGGCCAACCTGTTCTACTGTACACGGTCCTCTCAGTCCTGCACTCCTGAATGTATTTCAGGGTTCCATCACCAGAGGGAAAGAATGAAGCTTTAGGCGCCTGGTTATTGTGCTTCCTTCTCATGTTTTAAAACTGCATGTCCCGTCCTGAGTCTGGCAAAGTCTAGCTCCAGGTCAGTGTCTCCCCATGGAGCCCAGAGTAATGGCAGTGCGCCAGCTGTCTCCTCACAGGCAGGGGAACAGTGCATGGCGGAGCACTGATAGGCATCTGAAGGTCGCCGCTATGTCACCATCAGACTGATATGAACTCAGGAGCTGATAAACTGCCGTCTGGAGATTGAGTTTGGAGGAGGACGGGTGTCACACATGAGCTTCTGTCTCCTACTAACACCTCCAAGAGACCTCAGAGAGAGCGAGATAGAGGGGGAGAGAGAGAGAGAGAGAGAGAGAGAGAGAGAGAGAGAGAGAGAGAGAGAGAGAGAGAGAGAGATGTAATTGTATGTAATTGTCTTTCTGCTTTGGCAATAATGTTATTGTAACGTTCATGCCAATAAAGCTTTACTGAATTGAATTGAATTGAATTGAATTGAATTGAGAGAGAGACTTTTGGACACACGTCTGCTGGAGCAGTAGACTCTCTTCTCCAGAGTCTCTTCAGATTGTGCTTTTCTCACCCTTCCCATCCACCACCTTCACCCAGTGCCCCCTTCATCTGGCTGTCACAATGAGGAGCAGTCACTCCACTTGTGCAGCCTGACAGGGAAAGGTCAAGCAGGGTCGGGGCATTGAAGATGTCCTAGAGAAGCCCAGAGAGTGCTGATCAAAGCAGGACGACAAGGAAGACACTTGAGCGGAAAGATCATCTCCTTTGGCCTAAAGCTCCAGTATTGTATTGTACTGTATGTCACATTGTTTCCTGAAGAAGACTTAGTCCATTGTTGGGCAGAGACGTTTAGTGGGGTTACAGATGGACATCAATCTGTTCTCTGTGTCTCAGGGGCCTGCAGCAGATACTGACACAAAGAGTGAGTAAAACAATCTGATGCCTGCCACCACCCCAGGGTGCAGAGGAGTGTGAGTGGGCAAGGAGTGTGAGCGAGCGAACCTGCCATGGCATGACTTTCTAGAATCTTCTCTAGCAGAGCAGTTTAGACACTCAAGGTGTCTGAGGGGGTTACAAGACTAAATGGAATATTGCAATATTTAACAGTTTTTGTGAAATTTTTATACTATCATAAGCGGCTAATCTCATCACATAAAAGTATCTTTGGTATATGGGCGATAGTGGTGATAGTTGGATGGATTCGATCCCTGCCTGAAAACTTGCTAAATAGAGAATACATCAGCTACAAGTCTATATGTAACTATATAGTACTATGGTCTCACTTGAGTACAGTGTATACATTTGTATGTGAATTTATATTTCATATATTTAATTCATATTTACATGTATATTTCAATATAATATATGTTCTAAGACACACTAAGAGAAAGGTTAAGGTGTAGGCAAAAGTTTCATGCCTAGTAAGGAGAACTTGAGATGACCCTGATATGAGTTTTATATAACTACTTAAGTTTTCTTTCGCAGGAAATATGTAATTTGAAACATCATGCTGTCTGTTTAATTAATTGAATAGAATGTCATCTGCCATGTGGCACTAGCTTACACGGAGATCACGCTGTCCATATGTGCCCTTTTCATAGGCGGATGTCCAGACAAGGATATTAGGCCAGCACTCTTCATGCATGACTTACATGCCCAAGAAATGTTCCCAAAAAGCTTTAATGCATCAGTCATGGCCATGTTGTATAATATATGACACACCATGCTAGCATGCTATCATGCTACTGTGCCAGCTTGATATAGACTAGAGACTCCAGTGAAGGGAAGTAGGACAGTCACTAAGGTGCCTCTGTCCCATTTGTTTACATCTGCGCAACAACACCAGCTACAAATCTCATTTCAGAGTTCACTGATCACCCATCTCCACCCCCCACCCATCACAACACATCCACGGCATCCCCCCCACAACCTTTAATAGGTCAGATATGAAGGGTGCATTTCAATGCCTACATCCCTCTCGTGGCTGTGCATGCTACTGCTGTGTCAACTCTCACACGCATACAGACACACACACACACACACACACACACACACACACACACACACACACACACACACACACACACACACACACACACACACAAAGAGTGTTTGATACTGCACAATGGTGCTGAAATCTGACAGGTCCAAGAGTCCAGAATCTCCCGACCTTCCTCTTCCCTCACTTAACACTGTTTGTGTGAAGCCCCCTTCTTCTGCCTTCAACTCTCATCACTCTGATCCAGCCAGCTCCAAAATACAATTCTATCCTTGTCATCTGCAGAAAATACTCAACAACAAGAACTTCCTCCTAAATGCTTAAAAGCAAGGTTAACTGTTACAACATGCATTCTTGCATTCTTGAATTCTGATCACACACTACAGCTTTCTACCACGCCTGTTTACATGATCCTACCTATAAACAGACAAGCAAAGCACACTCCTAGGAGAAATGATGGAAACATGCCCTAGAGGGGAAAGGGCTGTTTTGTACTTGTACTTATAAGTGTCTTGCTGTTAACCCTAATCTCTAACTCCTAGCGCTCTCTCTCTCTCTCTCTCTCCTAGCCTGCACACTTCAAAGACCTGCCCCAACACCTCAAGAGGTGGGGTCAACTCCATCACCTGAGTAGCAAGAAGATGCAGAGCGTGTGTGAGCGTGTGTGTGTGTGTATGTGTGTGTGTGTGTGTGTGTGTGTGTGTACATGACCAGAGCACCTGGAGACGAGCAGGGGAGGATTACACACAGGCACGGCATGCTACCGTGCAGGGAAGAGGATGGGAGGGGACTGGTGGCATTGTGCGAAAAGCATACATATACACACACACACACACACGTGTACGCATATACGCACACACGCACATAGACACACACGCACACATACACTCGTGTACGCACATACACACACACACACACACACACACACACACACACACACACACACACACACACACACCCACACACACACACAAACATGTCTGGACAGCGTTGCGCCATAAGACTCTCAATAGGAATCCGAGCCAAGCTCCTCTATGGGACATAATCCATCCAACACATTTGGTCTTCCTCTCTCAGCGTTCCTCCACAGCTGTCTGGCTCTGGTGCGCCAGCGTTGCTGCAAAAGGAACATTCTGGAAATGGAAAAAGGAGCTTCTGTTTTGTGCTATGTGACCGCTTGGTGCTACAACTTGATGACAGAAGGCCAGTGCTTACATTCACCCAGACAAGGCCATCATCCCAGGCATCCAAACAGACACCAGGCCAAGGGACAAGGGAGCTGCTTGACAGCCCACAGCCAGGATATTTAGTAATTACTCAAGAGCAGCAGCTTGAGGGCTAAGATGAATAAAGTACTATTTGTTTTGAGCACAAGGTGAAAATGCACTGTGGTGCCAATAAATATGCTGAGCACTTAGACTAGGGCTGTGCAGTAATTAAATTGATCCAATTAAAGGCCTCTGATAGGACTTTATCTCCTCAGCTGTAACAAGCACCCTAGGGGGGGCTGGGTGCTCACCGAGAGACGAAGATGGAACAAAGAGCTGTGTTCACTCAAACATGCTCAGTCCACATTTTAGGAAGACAGTTCAGCGGTTTAGCAGTTAAGCACACACATCTTACACAGATACGGTAAGCGCAGCTTCGGTTATGTGACGCATCAGTGGTCTTCACTTCCCATTCCTCCCACCTCCATTTGGGAACAGGGGAAGAGCGGAGGTGTGAGGAAGTAGGAAGGGAAGGCAGATTACTGAGGAGATTCTGTCCAAAAAGGCCAGTTGGGTGGGCAAGGTAGCGCTGTCAGATCGATATCTTACCATACCCAAAGTCCGCCACTGCCTCCCTTCCAATCACAGCACGCTCGTGCTAAGACCCACCCACCCACTGAGCCTGACACATGGACCGCCCACCCACCTGTCCAGCTGTTTCATTAGGCCTCAGCTCCATCAACTCCCCAGTCCCGAGCCCTACAGAGCTCCAGTAAAACCCTGAGAATCTACTGCCATGGCCTTTCAACTTACATAGCATGTACTGTATGTGAGAGTAGCATTATCTACATAGTAGGCAATATGTTACACAAGTGCAAGACATTTTAGGTGGTAACTACTTCATGTGTGTTTGTTTTAGGCAACCACTAAAAGCCCTGCTCTGTGCTTGAGTCTTTGTTTGAGAGTCCTCTCCCTCCTGGAGTGTGTGCTCCACTGTTGTTTCTGTCCCAGCTCCAGGGAAGCATGGCCCTCACTCAACACTCCATTACAGCCCACATTAAACAAGCCCCGTTTGCAGACAGCACCAGAAGCCCTGCTGCCTGCTGCCTGCTGCTGCTGCTGCGTGTTGGGCAGGTGGCTGTGAGGGTTAAGCAGCTGAGACAGCCACACAACAACCAGCAGACACATCTCTCTCTGCGCCGAGATGGATCCCCCAACAACATCTGCTTGCCCGTCTTTCCACACAGGTCCTTAAGGTGAGGGATGAGGAGACGACTCATCAGCTTGCGGAGGAGCACGCCCGCGGCGAGCGAGCGACACGCGCCAGGCCGGGTGCAGCAGATGTAGAGCCGCAGCAGACGCAAGGCAGACCCCGCACATTAACCTTGAGTGGAGAAAGACAAGTGCCAATATGGCGCTCCAAGGCGAGGCAGGGAGCATCTCAGGAGGGGCACCCTGGCCAGAAGCGTTAAGGACGGAAAAACAATCAGATGAGGTGGCCTTTATGGAGTGTCGAGGAGGACTTGCGGCAAGGAGGAGGAAGAGGGGGGACGCTTGTGAAGATTGAGCCTGGACTCCCTCGTGTTGGGATGGCTTTTCCATACGGCTTGTTTTTGTCTCACATACACACACACACACACAAAGATCTGTCACACACAGACACATACGTTGTCAGTTCTCATCAGTCCCTTTCCTGAATGTGGAGGATGCTCGCTCTCGCTCTCTCTCCCTCTCTCTCTCTCTCTCTCTCTCTCTCTCTCTGTCTCCCTTGCTATCTCATGTCCTAATGAAACGGGGCTTTGTGTAAACAGCTGAGGCTGAGGGTAATGCATTCACCAACTCAGCTCATCTCAAATCACTGCGGTCCCCAAGCCCAGCGCTCACTAGCGCTCAGCCCACACAGACCACGGCTGAGAGGCTCCCTGTTGACCCGCTGTGTGGTTCAGCGCAGACGCGTCTGGAGCCGCTGGTGCGTCCCATGTTGGGCTTGGATTACGCCCACTTGTTTGCTTTGGGAGTAAAATGTTCATCTTGGACTGTCGTTAAAGAGAAACTGTAGACATTGAGCAGATTTGACACAGATTTGAAAAACACTGGAGAGAGTCCATCATTTATCATTTGTCTCAGGTCAAATTCGGCTAGAGCCAGAAGTCAGGTCTTTGGCATGAAACGGCCCAACTCTACAATGGCTCCTTCAGGAGAATCTGGCCGAAACAAAGACTACAGTAGCTATTCTTCAAAGTAGCTAATGGCCTTAATGTCTCTATGTCATTTGACCAGGAGGACTTTTGCAGATGCTGGCTATGCTCATCACTCAGTGACAGGATTTTGGCACCATCCTTGATCAATTAGAAGCAGTTATTTAGATGGGCAGGGATTTTGAGTTGCTTTGGGAAGAAATGAAACCAAAAGCTTTGGACATTGCATTAAGATAGTGACCTGATTAATCAGACCTCCATTCTGGTAGAGTCATCTTCTGTGGGATCTGGTCTGGCAGCTTAAGCAGAGTATTTTATAATGGATGAGGGAGTCGGAGGGGCCATCTAAAATGCTCTGTCCAACAGCGAACAAAAGAGCTTTTACAGTCTTCCGCAACCCTCTCCTCTCCTACAGCTACTGCAGTCAGATGGCAACACTTTCTGACAGATTTGGTCTACAAAGAGGGTGACAGAAATCCTGTACCCAAATCCTTTCCCTAGATATGGACGAACAAGAGATCTGAGATATGGTAGCTCATTAAGTTGTATAAAACTGCAAAATACTGCACATTTTCAGACTTCAGCCACAAACAGATGGAGAGACAGACCTAAAAACAGGCATATACTGTATTCTGTATTCTGTGCCATAACATGGATGCAATGAGAGTGTGTAAAACTGCTCGTTTGAGTTACACAGCTTTATATATGAAACAAAGTCAATCACATTTGACAGCTATATAAAACAAATCAGAGTGAGGAGTATGACAGTGTAGTCTGATAGGCAGGGAAGTAATCTGATAGTGCTGCAGGTGTGTGTGTGTGTGTGTGTGTGTAGTTTGGGGGGGGGGGGGGGGGGGGTATGTAGCACACGTGTACAACAAGAGACTGGAACAAAGCAGGGCCAGGGCTGAGCACAGCACAGGGTATCAGACAGTGCAGGGATAAGGTGATGAGATGCCTTAGCCAGAGCAGTTAGAGGATAATTGCTTGTGTTTGTGATAATGTATTCATAATTACTTTTCTGATTACAGAAAATTTCCTATCAGGGTAAACAGCGCAGCCTTTGAAGCTCAGACACCCCTTCACAGCACCCTCCCCCCTCCCCCCTCCCCCATCCCCCCAACCCCACCCCAGCACATCCCAAGTTCTCTCTCCCTTTGCTCCCCGTCCAACTACAGTACACAAGCCAGAGTCGACAAGCACGGCCCTATACCAGGAACAGTTCAGTTCATCAACTCCAGGTTTCATCAAGAAATCATCAATTCTAATGGAATATCATAGCAGAGGACTGCTGACTGAACTGGGGCATGTGTGATCAGGTGGGTCTGTAGCCTGCAGTACGCCAGCAGATCAATCTGTGAAGACACTTTTCACTTTTTCTTAAGAGTCTCTCAGAGATCAATGCAGGGTAAAAAAAAAAAAATAACTTAAATGCAATAAAAAAACTTTAAAGCAATGGGCATAGTCCCTTGCCAAGCAATGTTTTGATCAGCCTGCATAAATCTGGCCTATTAAATTATCCAAAAATACTTGCTTTTGCCTGTTTATGACAATCGTGATGAATAGTCTGTTCCATGGAGAGTCGCAGAAGCAGAATTAATGATTCTAAAAGCCCAGAGTTTTAATAAACACCACACTAAGGTTCTTCTATCAATTTACATGTGTATGTGTGTGTGTTTCTTATGCTGTAAAAGTCAAACTGAGGTATTCTTCTCAACTATTTTAACAGGGTATAAGGTAGATCCACAAATTGGAAAATCAAATCAATAAACCCCCAAATATTATTTAATTCCATTGCAACCCTAAGGGTGTACACACCATTCTCAGCATGTGTAACAAACATGTGCAAAATGCATGAGATCTTCTGTTGTTTCCATTCAGCTTATGTACTGTACAAACTAGCTCAGATAAAGTTCATTAGCTGTCACATTTCCGACTTATATTGAATATAAAATCAATGAAAACAGTCTAGAGTCGTGAGATTTGTGAACTGCAAAAAGGTATATCAACACCTATCATAGTGAAGTTGGACAGTCTTAGCTCAATAAGCCCAATCCACTCCCATATAGTCCGACAACAGTCTAGATGAAAACCTTAATGGAGTAGGAAGGGATGAACTTAGGACACTTGTTAGACACATCTGCTTTTCACTCAAATAATTCCACTCCACTCTTGAATAGCAAGCTGTGAAGGTCATTTTTAGCCAGAAGCAACACAGCTAGTAGCTTTTGGGTCTGGAAAAGCATCCGATGTATGAAGGGTCTCTTTTTTCAAGCGGTCCAGACACACACTGTTCCAGCCGACACACCAGACTGAGCCACAGACTGAGCACCTCTTGCCACGCCACAGCCTCCCTCTCCATGGTGAGCTAGAGATGAGACTGGAGCACCCCGCTGGAGACTGGATATGTGTAGTCTAGGGTTAGTGCTGGCGAATGTAGAGAGGGGAAAAGTGTGTTTGTGTGTGTGTGTGTGTGTGTGTGTGTGTGTGTGTGTGTGTGTGTGTGTGTGTGAGAGAGAGAGAGAGAGAGAGAGAGAGAGAGAGAGAGAGAGAGAGAGAGAGTGTGTGTGTGTGTGTGTGTGTGTGTGTGTGTGTGTGTGTGAAAGATAAAAAGAGAGAGAACCAGCACCTAGATAAGGAGAAAGAGGAGAAGAGTGATAGTGAATAGTCCAGTTTTAGTTGATTTTTTCCAAAGTGAGACTAAGGAGAGGAAATAGCAGAGTTCTAGTTCAGATGCAGTCCAAATGAAACAGCCATGAGCAGTAGAGCTGGGCTGGCCTATGGTTTACAGATCTGACAAATGTAAACAGGGGTGAGGGGAGTGCTGCCAACAGGAGTGGAAAGATGCGACGTGTGTGCTGACTTTTACCCAGCTAGCTTTGTCACAAGCTGCTATTTGCTTGAGCCATTCACACACTGTCTAGTAGCCTGGAGAAAAGAAACAACATCCTGTCTCTCCATGGTGACAAAACATCAAATTTGCAAAGTTCCCAAATATGTTCCCATTCTTGCAATGTTGAAACAATTCCTTTAGAGTACCTCATCTTTAGAGTACCTCATCTCTTTTGGCAGCATTTGACATAGTGGGATTTCTGACATGCTGATTGGTTGTGGTGGCATTGGCAGGCCATACAGACTATAGTTTATATTTATGTCTGTGCTTATATTTATGTCTGTGCAGGACTGTATAGGCCATACAGACAACAGTATATATATGTATGTCTGTGCAGGATGGGCTTCTCTATTGTTGTTCAGTCCCACCAAGTCTTTCAGAATCTTTCAGAAAGATGAAAAGCAATGAAAATAGAACGTCTCCAAAATACGACATCAAGTACATATTTTGTGCGAGACGGGAACAGGTTATAACACATGGCAGTTCCCTCATCTCTCAGCCCGACATCAACCAAAGAGAAACTCAGAGTTCTCAGGCCAGCTGATAAAAAAACAGAGAGTGAGAGAGAGAGAGAGATAGATAGAGAGAGAGAGAGAGAGAGAGAGAGAGAGAGAGAGAGAGAGAGAGAGAGAGAGAGAGAGAGAGAGAGAGAAAGAGAGGCAGGCATTCAGGCTCACAAGCAGCTTCCAAAGGCTTACACTCACTTAGGCTCACTCTCTGTGAGTGCAATTCTTTGCTGATGTATCTTGTGTGTGTGTGTGTGTGTGTGTGTGTATGTGTGTGTGTGTGTGTGTGTGTGTGTGTGTGTGTGTGTGTGTGTGTGTGTGTGTGTGTGTGTGTGTGTCCATACGCAAGCATTTCTGAGGAGATGGTATGGCGGGATGAAGTAGCAACACTGCTGCTATTTTTATCTCTCTCCCTAGCCACGGGGAGCAGCCACCATCTGCATGGAGCAAGCCAAGTTGCTGGCACCACCATAGAGCCTCTCCGTGGACACAAGCGGCTCCAAATGAACAATAAGCATTTTCACAACCTGCTCTCTGAGTCTGTGCAACTGGCAAATTCAAAATCCATCTGCACCCTTTCAGGATTGCTGGGAGTGACACACGGCTCGGCCAACCTAAACAACCCATCACACAAAAGCCCTTTTCCCCTTGTTTCCCATGATCTTTTGATACGGTCAGTCACTGCTGAGGCCCCCCATAATCTATCCCTTTCTCCTCTTTCTGGACCTTCTCTGGACTGGCAGGTCAGGAGACACAGGAGGGGACCCTGCATACAGACAGGGAGCCAGAGAGCCCGGCATCCGCATCCTCACCAGCGCTATCAACACCAGCACATCTGATGCAGCTGGACCCCACGGCGTAGCCCCAGTCTATTTATACAGCAGCGGCTATAAATAGCACCATACACACCCCGGTGTGTGCCACCCTGCATCTCCCCCTGCTGCAGACCTGCAGTAAGCTCTGCTGACTGCACACACACACACACACACACAGTCCACTGCAGTCAAATAGAGAAGAGTGGAAAAGAGAGAGTGAGTGAGAGAGAGAGAGAGAGAGAGAGAGAGAGAGAGAGAGAGAGAGAGAGAGAGCGGAAGAAGAAGGAGGAGGCATCTTTTGTGGATTGGTCTCGAGCCCTAATGTTTCCTCAGGTCATGAGCGCGCTCACTAGAGGAGATTAAAGACTTCCATTCAGGTCTCCTTTTTACTGCTTCCTCCATTTGATTTGGCGATGCATCGTTTCACTCTAATTTACTGTATGGGAAGCCATGGGCTAGAGAAACAGACACAGAGAGAGAGAGAGAGAGAGAGAGAGAGAGAGAGAGAGAGAGAGAGAGAGAGAGAGAGAGAGAGAGAGAGAGAGAGAGAGCAAGAGGCCAAATCGGAAGAGAAAGGGAGATGCAAGACAAAAAGAAAGCAAGTCTGAGCATTGCCACAGAATAGATGCTCTATGTTAGTCTATGTGTGCTCCAGTTTCAAAGCCCTTCTCTACTTCCCCAGCACTGGGGCTGACTGCAGCAACTCTTTGTGTCTTTGCGGGTGCATCTGTGGTCCTCGTCTGCCAAGGGAATTAGGTTGCTCCTTTCAGCAAGCTCAGGGTAGGTGGGTGGGTTGTTGGGTGCGTCACTGTCCTGTGTCCCCATAACGCTCGTCTCATGAAGGTGAGCACACAGTCACGCTCTGGGATGGAGAGTCAGAGGAGGGCCTGTGCATATTCAGTACCACTGCAAGGGATAAACATTGTGTTGTGTTTAAAGACAAGTGTTTGGCCAACACAATCTAGTTCCACAGGGTTTGTTTTCACTTCTGTAAACTGCTGCCAGTCATGACGGCATCATGAGCATTTCTGGGCCTACTACAGAAGGCACAATACTCACGTCTTCCAGGCATCCTCAACTATACTTCAAAGTTAAAGAGGACTCCAGAAGCCAATAGATCCAATAGAGTGTAAACTGTGTACAGACTAAAATGCTTGCATGCCATTTTTAATAGTGGGTGGATAAATACATTTCCATCCATCCATAATAGGATGGACTAATTATGTCATTAAAGAACTACTACATGAGTGCAATCCAATGCAGGAGTAATAACAGCAGCACTGGTTCCACAAGAACACACGCATGGGGGCTGCTGCACTTCAGCAACGCTAACCTGCCATCTAGTGGCCGAATATGGTCATCAGTGATGTGAAGGAGAAGTGCATTGATCAAGGGAGGCAGGGAGAGGCAGCAGCATTATTATAAATGGGGAGGCATTTCTTTGACAACTAACCATGTAAAAATATTGTTGGGCTTATACAAATTCACATTATAGGCCACTTGCTATGTGGCACCATCATATCTAGATAGGGTTCATGTCATTCTTCAGCTGCATGTTTGTTGTCCGGTCTAATGGGATCATACTTGACCAAAACAACTATTCACTTTTCATCGCAGGCTCCATTTCTTTGTCCATTATTTAAAAAAGATGGGGCACCTCCCACACAAAATGTTGTTTTCTATTGAGCATTGAGGCATCAAGTGGTGATAAAGAATACAATTGCCTGTTAGCCTGGCCACACAGATAATGGTGTCTAGATATCAAGGCTAGCCTCAACAACAGACAAATGATCAAGTGAGGGAGTGAAGGGAGTGATGATTTGTGTGTATATTTAATTTGCCATTTTGACATTAGTCCCTGAGTTGATCAGTCTTATTGTTCTTCTTGTTTCCTGTTAAACTTGCCGCCTGGCTGGTCAATCTCTACATTATCATTTACCTTTAGGCTGTTCCTTTTTATGCTTCCTATTTCCTATTCATTTACATCAAAAGCCTACATTACAGAACAATGGTCAAAATGGCAACTTTAAACTCATTGTGAACAACCAGAGTGGCTTCCCTATTATCTGACCACCTACTCTTTATATACAAATACACACTCTATTTGTTTGCTTTTGTTTATTAGCACCTACACAAATACATGCTGTGGTAGTTAATACACACACACACACACACACACACACACACACACACACACACACACACACACACACACACACACACACACACACACAAACTTAGAGATAGGGAAATATGTATGGAAATAGGCTATACAATACTGCAAATAACTATATATTGTAATTATTAATTTGAACATGTTAATGCTAACCCCATTACAGAGGGCAAGACATCAGTCTAGTCACCAGATTTGAAAAGACAAGAAAACAATTATTCTCACTCAGCTTCCTATAAAAAGAGGTATTCAGGATCATACATTTCACAGGAGTGCTTTCATAGGAGATAGGATGTCTTGATAAGTACACATCTAAGCAAATTGTAAATTGGATACCACACACACACACACACACACACACACACACACACACACACACACACACACCTTCAATGTACTTATCCTATTTAAGTGTGATTAAGAAACTGCAAACTGCTTCTGCTAAAATTGCTTAATTATAAGTGTATTAAGTGTAAAATTGTTTAATTATAAGTGTATTAATTTAGTCTAATGGGCTTTGCCAATGTTCCCAGGTCCCATGGTTTGGTATTTTTGTGCTTGTATCCTTCTGAAAATGACCACTGAAAATAGAGTCAGCAAGTGGCTTAACACTTAAAGATCCATTTGTTCAACAGTAACTAGCACCACTCTAGCCATATGTTAGTCATTACAAGCCACTTATTAACGCAATATCCTGCATGATCTTATTCCTCAGATTACAGAACATTAACTAGAATTTCTCCTGATTAGCTAGAATATCCTACTTCTGCTTATTCACAGTAAGTGCGCTAGTTGTACTATGGGTGGAATAATGTCACATAGAATGAGGCATTTCCATAATAATTTAAATTGTCATAAATTGTACAGAAAAAAATTAAGAAAAAAGTTAAATAAACAAAGCAACCAGTAGCCTATAAAATCAAAGTAGGCGTATTAAAAATACACCTCTTCAAAATTAAAATACACTCGCCTAGTCATGCCATGCAAGTATGCCAGAATTTGTGCACTTTACAAAACATTGTTGAGTTCCTCATTTCACTCCCTTCCTTCCTGTAAGTGTGGAGATATGAGAGGGGTTTTTGCAAGTGGAAGTGCTTGTGTTCAGTGCAACAACTCATAAGGTGGAGTAGATGCCTGTTTCATAGGGCAGTCGTGTTTCTAGTGAACTGCTTTCCAACTGCACTGGTAAGTACACACGCAAAGGTTATTTTCTCAAATATCTTTTTTTTGTTGTTGTTGTTGTGGCTTTGGTGTGGTGTGTTTAAAATTGGGTAGGTTCAGGTTTGAACCTAAATTTGAGAGGGCTAGCTGCTTTGAGGTAATTTCTTAATATGGAAATACAATTTCTGAGTTCAACGGTTAAAATGAAACATGTAGACAGAGATATACTTTGTAGAGGATGTAAGAACACTTCCTGTTACAAAGCTGTTTTGATATTATCCACTGTAAGCTGGAGCCCAAAAGGTCTGTTTTTGTAAAGGACTGTAGTTGAGTTGTCTGTCTTACATGACTGATTATTAAGATATTGAGGGAGGTTTAAATAGTCTAAATATGTTCAGGGAGACTGACTAAACTCAGTAGGCCTACTTGGATTACATTTACATGGGATGGATGAACTTTTAAACATCGAACATTAGAAGACAGCATTGCAGAGGTATCCCTTACCCTTTACAACACACCAAGCACTTTGTGTTTTTTACCTCATAAATAGAACTACTGTATGGTCAGGTTTGTTGGCCCTTTTGATAAAGTAACTTACTAAATAAAGTAGCTGCTCTAAAAACAGACAGTTGCAGAGTGCTTAGCCCATAAGATACTGATCAAAAAAATTATTTAATTGTGGCTGTGGATTACAATGTTCATTTGGTTTAGTGTGAACAGAATTGTTGGATTGCTTTCTGTTCTTGCTTTCTCGCCCAAATTGATCTGATCATAATCAAGTGTCACATGCTAGATGCTTGTTTGGCTTGCCAGTGTGCTTATTCGCTGAGTCTTGTCTCAAGCTCAACTGACCACATCACCAGAGCCCACCACCTCATCTATAAATGTACTTCTCTAAAAAGAGGACTGTGAAGACCAATGAAGCAATCAAATGTCACACACGCACAGTCATAGCCATTTATGGTGAAGTTGAGCGTCACGCCTCCGAGCTAAATGTGGCAACTATTGTTTCTGATAACTGAAAGAGCACTCAAAAGAGTTTGTACACAAATATGAACCCATTACTGGTTTCATCTGTGACACAATATTGATGAGAAATGAGAGGCTTGGTCTTCCATAAGCATGCGCTCTAAGACCTAGACCAAGCCCTCCCATCTGCAGTCTCTAGCTATTGATTTTGGGTTGAGTTGCATCACATGAAGATGAATGTGGCTTCACTCATCTGCTCTGTATCTCTTCCTTAGGAAATGTCTCTGTCTGTGCATCTTCAAGTCTTTGTCCTTCTGGCAATAACTCTCAATGGTGAGTTTAGACACTAACTCAAATACCCTAAATTGATGCAAAAAGTAGCTAATTAAATCTTTCGAAGAGATAGTCTTCACTGTGTTGGTAAATGAAGCATTCACTGAAAGGGATTGTAGTGTATTGGATGCATATCATAATAAGACTTGAATCTCTTCCTCCTGAATCTCTTTAGCCTGTCGCGGGGAAGAAGAGTGCACTAAGGGTGCCGTCCACACCTGTAGTGACTGCATAGTATCTGGAGCGTCCTGCTCTTGGTGCAAATCTGTGGTAAGATATTCACAAACGCTGATGGTCTATTAGTGTATGTGAATCAATACATCGGTAGAGTATTCCAAGTTGCAAAGTGCAAAAGTGCTACTTCTTCACAATGGTGTTTTCAAACAACAGAATTTCACAAATCAAGGAGAAACCGATGCTGCACGCTGTGACACCAAGGCAAAGCTTATGGCAAGAGGATGCATGGACACGGACATTATCGACCCAAAAAACAAGATTCATTTAATTAAACAAAAGCCACTGTCTGGAACTGACAGCGGAAAAGGAGAACCAGTCCAGATCAAGCCCCAAGAAGTTAAACTGGACCTGCGACCTGGTACTTGTTTCTCCATAGATATAAGACATACAGTATAAGTTCAGTGTATGTAAGTGAAGTGTATGTGTGGTAGTGAGTTTTAAAAGTCACTGAGTGCATTAAATTGCACAGATGCCTTCACTACACATGCATACACAAATAATCCACAAATTGAATTTTGTCATTTTTACAGGCCTTCGGCAAAGTATTACACTCAAGTTTAAAAGAGCAGAAGGCTATCCTGTGGATCTGTACTACTTAATGGATCTCTCATACTCTATGAAGGATGACCTGGAAAAACTAAAAAGTCTGGGACAAGATTTAGTGACTGTGCTACAAGAAATAACCGGTAGCAAGGACAAAGCAAAAATTGGTAATGTAAACTGACCTACTATCACTCAAACTATGCAACAACACAACAACAACAAAAAAAAAAATCAATTCCGTTAATCCACAAACATTTTCCTATAAAACTATAGGTTTTGGCTCATTTGTTGACAAAACTGTGCTGCCCTTCACCAACACAAACAAAGAAAAACTTAAGTACCCTTGTCCAGAAGGGAGTGGGAATTGTCAACCACCATTTGGTTACAAACATATTCTAGATCTGACGAATGACTACAAGCAATTCAACCACGAGGTATCCAAACAATTCATCTCTGGTAATCTTGACTCTCCTGAAGGAGGTCTGGATGCCATCATGCAAGCTGCAATGTGTGAGGTAAGATAGAGGCAAAACCTGACACTTCCAAATGCATAGCATTCATTTGAAACTTATTTTAATTCTTTAAGTGCAAGTCTGGTATAAACATATTTTTATATTGAAAAAGTATTTAACTTGCAATCTTTAACATAAATAGTTACAGATTAGAACGTTCAAGCAAAACATCATCATAATCTGCATGTATAAAGCAATTTGTATTTAATTCCTAGAGCCACATTGGCTGGGGAAATGCCACACGCTTGCTGGTTCTAGCCACAGATGCTGGATTCCATATGGCTGGAGATGGGAAACTAGCTGCCATTCTGGAACCAAATGATGAAGCGTGCCACTTGACACCAACTGAAAACATCTACAACAAAAGCAATTTAATGGTACAGTATTATAAACAGCTGTATGCATTTATTTAATGGTAAACGGCCGTATGCAATGGCTTTCTCCAATTCAGACAATTTATCAGATTTTGTTGACTTTCATAATCTGTTGATTGAAAGTGTTGAAGAAAGTGATGTATGTATGTGTATGTGATGTTGAAAAAATGTATACTGTATGTATAAAAACCAGTTTGCGCCTGATTAACAGTGGTCTCCACTTTCAGGACTATCCATCTGTTGGTCAAATCGCAAGGACCCTGGAGAAGAAAAACATTCAGCCCATTTTTGCAGTTACAGACACCGTGAAACAAGTGTATGATGTAAGTCATGTTTAACTAATGTTCAGTTTTTTAGCTGTTAACAGAAAGCACTAACAGATATTTGGCGCATGTCTATTCCTCAGGAGCTGAGTAAGATGATTCCAAAGTCTGAGGTGGGAGAACTGTCTAAGGATTCAGGAAATGTGGTGAAATTAATCAAAGACGCCTACAATGTAAGACACAGTTACTGTATCTAATCCTTATAGCCTGGTTCTCATACAAACTGTACTGATCTGCAAGGCTCTGCATCATGTCCATCAAGGCAGGATTAACAGACATAGATCAAAATGACGACCAATGAGACAAGAGAGTGGCGTGCTTCACAAATCGAAAACAAAACAAATAAAACCTGCCATGCACCATCGTGTTGGAAAAGTCAAAATGTGATTGTTCCCCATCTCAGGTTAATGACGGAAGAAGAAGATAGACGTATTGGCCAGACTGAGATGCATAGCAGATTATCATGTGTGAAAACAAGGCTATAATCATTATGTTAATAATCATTAAATATGTTCAACTCAATATTACCACCCGCTCCTGGCAAACTATTCAAGGAGAAATCCGGTGTGAATAAGTTATTAACCTGTTGTTCCAGGTACCTGAATGCTGTCTTTAAGAAAAAGAACGATTTTGATGCTACATAGACCGAATAACAAACCGATTATCAATGTTGACTGAATGGGGCATAATGAAATGAAACTGAAAGTATGTTGTTATGCCCCAGTCACTGTAGTTGCCAGTTCACTACTTGGTTGTATGTTGTATCAAATTACCTGCTACCTTTCCTACCTACAGCACTTGGAGAGTAAGTTTGAACAGCAGGGCTATGGATTGATTTACGATGGATTTCTCCTTTAAAAGGCTTAACCCCTTACAGTTATAATAAATTTGCATTTTCTTCCATTGCATGAACATTTATGGATAATTGGATAATGGTCCTGTACTGCAGTTCTTTGGATTTTGATCTTGACCCACACAACAATATTTATTTTTCCTTAGTAAAGGAGTCTTATTTTATAATGTATGAGTATCTTTACTTCTGCTTCAGTATAGAAAGTGTGTACTTTTGCCATCTCTGCATAACAGAGATGGGCTAGGGCCCCGTGGTTGGCTGGTCGGGCCCATGTGGGTCATCTCTTCTGAAGCAGTAGAATTATGTGAAGTTCACAAGCGTTGCGGTGAATATGGAGGGTAGGTGGAAATAGGTTGAAAAAAAAGAGGGCATTATGAGAAGAATGCTTCCAAATGTGGGCTAACAATTTGCAAAGCCTTGCCCTGACTTAAACCAATTGAAGGTTAGATGCCGTAAACACCTACACCAGGACGTCAGCTTCTGCTTCCACTGACTTGGGTACATTTGGGGGTAGGACAGAACTATAATGAGTGGCATAATATGTTTGTGTTGTTTCATGAAATTATGTAAGGGATAACGGCCGACGAGGTGTCCAGTTATTCATTTATAATTGTCGAGGCGGAATCTAGAACTCCGGCGATGCGCGCAGCGCAGAGACGGAGTTATTCCGCCAAGACAATTATAAATGAATAACTGGACACCTCGGAGGTCGTTATCCCGCTTATCTCCCGTATCTATCTATCTCTCGTATATTTGAAGAAGCGTATAAAACGTAAAAGACATATGCAACTCAAATTTAAAAGAAGCTAACCTGTTCGGTTTGGGTACTACTTTCAGTTGAAAGTAGATCTACAAGGTTGCTTATTGTTGTTATAGTTACCATTCTGAAAGGCATTCATATGGAACGGTAATCAGTTATTAGATGAGTTATTTTTTGGAACTACTTCCAAAGTAGCCGGTTATCTGGAATTAATGGCCACCTAGCAGCCAATCAGAGAAGAGAATGGCGTTCTGAAGGGAGATAACTGAAGAGTAATTGATTTAAGCACTAACTGTTGTAAGTTGTGGATGTCAGTTTGATGTTTCATTTGTTTGTCTCCATAGAAACTGTCCTCTAAAGTGATTGTGACTCATGATGCTCTCCCAGAAAAGGTCACAGTCAGATACACATCAAGTTGTGATTCTACGCCACGAGACGAGGGCATCTGTGATAATGTGCAGCTTAATCAAGAGGTACTGTATCCCTCCCTCAACAGTCCCAGAGAACCACATCAACACATAAGGATCAATCAATGAAAATGATTTTAGCTAATCTCTGAACACAGTCTATACAACCTTAATTTACATTGCCAATATCATGTTCTGCTTCTTCTAATGATCTACCTAGGTTGAATTCTATGTAGAAGTGACAGCAGAAGACTGCTTGGACAATGTTACCTTCTATGTTGGCCCACGGGGCTTCACTGAGAAAATGAAGGTGACTGTTTCAACCCGTTGTGAATGTGAATGTGACGACCCTGTGAACCCTAATAATCCGGTCTGTGCTGGTCAAGGAGAGGTCAAATGTGGAACATGCAAGTATGTTTTTCCTTCCACTATAAAACATAAAGTTTCTCATACCTACTTCAATAAGGCTCACACTTAGATGCACTTTTCTAAATCTTCTCTGTACTCTCTGTTGCCATAGATGTAATCCAGGGTTTTCAGGCCTAAGGTGTGAGTGTGATCAGAAAAACATGAACGATGTCCAGCTGCGGCAACAATGCAAGGCAGACAACACCACTGAGTGTGGCGGTCGTGGGGACTGTGTCTGTGGGCAGTGCCAGTGCCACAAGAGCGCCACAGGGAAACCCTACTACAACAAATTCTGCGAGTGTGTCGATGAGGGCTGCCCAATGCATGACAACAAGGAGTGTTCAGGTACGCATTGCCTTGGGTGTCATTCCCATTCTTTTTTTTCCAGGGCTTTTTGCCTTTCATTTGATAGGATAGTAAAGAGAGTGACAGGAAACGAGTGGGAGAGAAAGATGGGTAAGGATCGATCGGGAAATGACCTTGGGTCAGACTCAAACTCAGGTCCCTGGATTTGTGGTATGACACACTAGCTCGCTGAGCCACAGCGCCCCCATCATTCCCATTCTTAATAGCAGTGGTGGTTAGAGCAACTGCAGAAGAGCCACAGTATCATGATTGTCCATTGAGTGTTTAGAGTTTGTTTTGCCCTGTATTGATGTACTTTAGTGCCACTTGCAAATTTGTTATGGTTAACGCATCTCCTTTTGCACTCCAGGAAATGGTGACTGTAAGTGTGGGAGATGCAAGTGTAAGGAGGGGTATGAAGGTGATGCCTGCCATTGCAAAACATCAAACGACGCTTGCAAAACTGAGGGCAACAGTGTCTGCAATGGCCGTGGGAAATGCAAGTGCAACACATGCATGTGTGAAAGGGGCTACCTAAAACCCTTCTGTCTAACTTGCCCGACCTGCCATCCACCGTGCCAGAAGTCTGCGTAAGAGACCCCTTACTGCTCCCATAGAAACCACCAACATCTCTAAGCATCTACTAGCACTGAGTTTGTTTTTCTGAATACTGACATATGGTGTTTCTCTGTTTGCTAAAGGAGCTGCATTGAGTGTCTTGGCTTTGAGAAAGGTCCTTACAAGCATAACTGCTCCATGGCCTGCCGTCACCTCAGCCACTCTGTAGTGGAGAGACTAACCCTAGCCACAGAAGCCAGGAAGTGTGACGTAAAGGACTCTGAAAATTGCTGGCTTTACTTCACCATGAAGGAAAAGCTAGGATTTGACAGCTATCATGTGGAGATTCTCAAAGAAAGAAGTAAGAGTTCTTTGGTTTATTTAGCTTTGGGATAAATTGTATTATCTTCCTGAATTCTAATTCTTTGCTGCTTGTTCTTCCAGCGTGCCCTGAACCACCAAACATCATTGCCATTGTAGCTGGCTCTGTGGCCGGGGTGGCCCTCATTGGCCTCCTGATTCTGCTCATCATTAAGGCTCTGCTCTACGCCCGGGACTTAAAAGAATGGAAGAAGTTTGAGAACGAGAAGAAGAAAAGCAAATGGAGCAATGTAAGCAACACTGCTTTAGGAGGGAAATGTTGCTTCCATTTACTGTTACTGCTTCACTAAATACCCAAATACTTATCTCATTTCTTTGTGTGTGTGTGTGTGTGTGTGTGTGTGTGTGTGTGTGTGTGTAGGCTGACAACCCCTTATTTAAAGAGGCAACAACAACCGTGACAAATCCTACATTCTCTGGAGAATGAGACCAGACAATGGCACTGCTGAAGTGTGGGTATACTGTACAGTTTAGTTGTGCTCAAGAATACAGTGAGTATGCCCATGTGTACAGGAACTTTAATGACAGATGGCTATACCTGCGGCGGCAATCTGGCCACATACCCTACATTTTTTGTACTTTTAGGCTATTTCTTTCCAATGAACTGTATGTTAGATAATTTATCAAGTGTACCAGAAAATGGTAATAGTAATGAATGCTAGTATGAAATGGTGTTAGAGACGGGCATATTTACAAATTAGAAAATTGTTGTATGTTTATGTTGTGACTACACAGCGCCTACAGTACGAAGAAATTTATTTTGGTAAAATTGTGTCTAATTTTGTCAATCTGTGAGGATTTAAGATTTATGTATATCGTGCAAATGTTTCAGAAATTGTATGCTGTCAGTTGTATTTAAGATTATGTTTTAGGTGAGTTTCCTATTTGTGGTCTACTTCAGTTTGAACAAAATTAAGGATAATGTTGTTGAGGTTGTTATTATGTTGTTGTAGTAATTATGAGAGGTATGTTTTTGGTCAGGAAAGTAGAATATTTGGTTAAAGTAGTATTTGTAAAAATCTAAATAACCAAAAGGGGTTCGCACACCGGCTCCAACCACTCTGTTTCCAACATTTCATTCCATTGTTTTCAATGCAACCCTGTGCACCAGTGACAAACTCTGCTGCCGTTGATTGTTGAATACGGTTGAAGTCTATTTTGTCGGAGCTGTTTAGAACATCCATTGTTGACTCCGTTGGCTACTCTACTGCACTATGTTTGTTGCTTGTAGTGCACTGCCGGTGTGCAGTGCCAATCCAAACTGTTGAATTCGAAAATGCTCCACAATGCTGTTGGAAGCGGTGTGCGGAGGCCTTAAAGTCTGTAAATGCTGAATGTACTGTAAAATGCTCTGACTGAAAATACTAATCAAAACATGCCACACACCCAGCTTCTATCACCCAGTTTTCATTTCAATAAAGTCAGAGGTGAATGTACTTTAATTGTCTTCATTTGTAAATTAGTAGGGAGTAAAACAAATGAGAATGTTGGCTGTCATCTAGTAAGCTAGCAAACAGAGTACAGTAAAGTGCTTGTTGTTGTGAGTGTGCAAGTCTATCAGGCCAACAGCACACTCTATGGCACACGGACAATAGGAGAGCTGTAGAGCTCCACTAACAACCAACAAGCATGCCAACCACCAACCAGCCATACACTCCAGCATTATGTAAGCCAGGGGGACAGGGGCACTGTAAACACCCACTGACCACTGCTTAGTAGAACTGACTGAGCCCTGGGAAACCCTCTCCCTCACTCCCTCCCTCTTTGCACGCACATACACACACACACACACACACACACACACACACACACACACACACACACACACACACACACACACACACACAGAGAGAGAGAGAGAGAGAGAGAACACCTTTCCCTCTCTCCCCCCCTGCCTCCTGGCAGTAAGAATCAGAGTGTAGTTAATGAGTGTGCAGGCGAGGCGAGGCGAGGGGAGGGGAGGGGAGGGGAGGGGAGTGGTGGTGTGCAGGCTGAAGTTCACTCCCAGGCAAGTGTGAGGAAGAGAAGAAAGGGGCCGAAGAGAACCTGACATTGCCCTGCTGGTTGTGGGGATAGATAGAAACACACGCCTCCAACAATTAGGTACGTGAAAATCTTACTATTGGACTTTGGGCAGTGCAATCTGCAATCCTATTCGCTATAGTAGGGTTGATATCATTTCACGTATGTGGATTTTTACGGGAGGAATTGTGAGTGAGTGGCGTTTTAAGAACAAGCACGACTAAGAAGGCAGTGTGGTTAAGCAGGATCAGTAACTGGGACCACTGAACTAATTCTATCGACTTTTCCCTCATAAGCAATTTCTCTTGCCATTTCTCATGCGGTTTCTTTAACGGAGCCAAACTTAGACCACCCAAAACCACAAACAGCCCACAGGTCCATTTGGCTCGCAACACTGCTGACCTGGTCATCTACAGTACATGCCTCTGACTGCACCTTTGCAAATAAATGTTAGGTGGGATCACTGATTACTGGCTACTAATAAATCTAGCGGTCAGAGGTCAAGGTCACCAGGGTGTGTTGCTATAAGATAGTGTGTAAATCACAATTGTAATTGACCCTTTAGTCACTGTTTGGTTTCCAGGGTTGACTCCTGGTGAAATCTGAGCTGGCCAGTATTGTCTGGCATGTTTATAGCTGGTGCATGGGGAATGCGCATGGGAATTTCTATCTGAGTTATGGGGCAGAACAAGGGAGACTTAATCATTGCAAATTCCTGGAGAGATTTTGGCTCTCTGTCAGGAGATCTGGAGTAGCTGAGGTCCCGTAAGCTTAAGATCAGAGAGGAATTAACACTCAGGGACAAGCGGTACGACAGACAGACACACACACACACACACACACACACACACACACACACACACACACACACACACACACACACACACACACACACACACACACACACACACAGCTGCAATGCATGGCAGCAAGTTCTCAGTTCTTAAATAAACACATTAGGATAGACATTAGCCATAGGATCCTATAGCAAAGCCCTGGGCTCTGAGATATACATGTACATTTCATTCTGTGCCTGTGCTAATTGCATGCAGCACAAATCAGGCCTCCATTTAAACTTGACTGGGCTAACAAAGCAGCCTGGCCCTTGGGTAAACACCTACCCCAGGTGGGACCAAGAAGGCAAACAAGGCTGATGCACCAATGGGGCTTCAGCCAGCTGGCGGCACACACACACACACATACACACACACACACACAGGCAGAGACATCATGGGAGGAGAGCTCTGAGCTCTGAGCATGGGCCAGTCTTGGATGACACACACACACACACACACACACACACACACACACACACACACACACACACACACACACACACACACCTGTATGCAGATATGGTTGGCGCTCACCATATATGGCGGAGTGATGTATTTTATGAGCAGGGAGGGCGAGAGGCAAAGTTCACGGGCTGTAAAGAGAGAAGGGAGAGCTGTGGCCACTCGGCAGCCGCCTGTTTCCATGCTGCGACGTCTCTTCCCACATCTCTCTCCACCACTCTCTGCACCTCAGGTGAGTAGCACTGCTTAGTGCACACTATTCCTCTAGCATCTCTGGCAGCAAAACACACGTACTGCTCCGCAAATGGGACAGCATATTCCTAACAGTGTAGATAAGATGGGAGTCATGGAGCTGTGGCTAAAAATGTTTACCATGCAAATGTTGTTATGGACTAGGTCAGTTTTTGTTTAAATTCAGAATTGACTTCAGCGCAACGTGTTTTTATGTCTTCTGCGTCTTCTGATGTCTTCTTGATGTCATGAACCAAGTGGCAACGAGAGAGGAAGATGTGACACTGTCTCAGTACATCCTGAGGGTGTGGTCACTAGCAGGCCTTGGTAGAGTTGACCAAAGAAACATATGCTGACTGTCACACTAAGAGTAAGAACGAGCTAGAGACCTAGTTGTTCTATTTAGCAAGTCAAATATATCCCTCCAATTCTTAATTTGAGTAAAAGTGTGCAAAAAAAATGTGATTCTGTGTTGCAAGTATGATGAGAAGCCATACTGTTCCATGGAAATGGCTAATTCTATCAATGGTAATCAGGTGAACACAAAAAGGCGAAAAACACAAAAATACAAAGTAGCAGCAACTGTCACCAAACATTACCATAAATACTGTATGTTAACCACAATACAGTCTATATATATAAAGAAGCAAGCAGCTGCAAGCTGATTCTAGGGCACAAAATAAACAGGATGTTGCTGACAGGAGACAAGGCTTCCCAGCAGAGGAGAGAGCAGCTCTGACGCTCCATGATAGAAAGAGAGGGCAGGATAGGGGCTCTTATTGCAAAGTAATTTAGTGCCCAAGGCCATTCCAGGCCAGTCTTATGCAATGGCTGGGTACAGTGATGCCTGTACTGCCAATTTCTGGCATAATTATGGGCACTTTAGATTATAAACTCTGATCTGTTTTCTGATATGTACATTTGAAGATAAGCTTCAGTCATATCAGACAGAACAGTTCTCATTCTAATTTATAATTTGTTTAATCTAGCCACAGCATGTATCTGTGGCAATATACAGTACATGTTGTGTTTGGTCTTGTAAAGTGTTTGTTTTTAGACATACTAAGCTTTTTCCCCCATGCCCTATTCTCAAAGACACAAAAGGACAAGTTATAATCATAGTTATATTACAACACCCACAGACCTCTGGACAGCAGTTTGATCAAGTATTGATAAGCATGATAAGGATGCTCATAAAAGACTTTGTTTTATTATTGGCTAACTATGTGTAAAGTAAACTTGCAATATTATAAATACACAAATCTATCATGGAAAATGTATACATATTTTATACTGAATTTACATAAAACAGCCAGCTATTGTAAGGGCAAACTTGACCAATTAGGATAACAAAAAGTGGTGAGCATAAAAAAGAAAGCAGGTCTTTGTCATTGCATCACCACTGATAATGATCTCTAACATAGTGCCATCCCATGTTTTCTCATGCTGAGCTAAAGACAATCACTCATGTCACCTGTCAAGTAGCTGTGGCTGAATTCAAACTAGCACGCTCATATCCCACTTCCCAATAATTCCCATAGCACCGCTGGCGGCTTGTTGTCATGGGAGTGTAGCCATATGTGAGCCATATGTGAGTGCTATATTAGCAGTCCTTAACGGGGAAAGATGGAGAAGCAGAGCAGGGCAGAGCTGACAGTCCCAGAGGGGAAACAGTAACTAGGTGCTCCTAGCTAGCTTGCTAGCGACAGACAGACACACTGACTGACTGGATCCCTCAGTAGCATCAGTGTAGCGCTGCTGGCTAGTAGCGACAGACAGACACTCACTGACTGGATCCCTCAGCAGCAATAGTGTCATTCAAGCATGTCTCACATGAAGTATGAAAACATGTTTCATGTCAAAGTTAGAACAGGGAGTTTTACAGTCATAATCATGTGTGCCACCACTGCATTGTGGTGGGTGGGTGCTGCCTCTTCCATCTAAGCTCTATTTGCTTACAAGGCTGTTACCAACACAGCTGGAAAGTCTGTCCCTTGAATGAGAGCAAACATAAAACAACAATAACAATTTATGGGCAGCTAATCATAAACCATGCATGATTCCCTGTGGGACATACAGAGTGTTTTATTGAGCTCTAAATTGCCTCAAGTCAAAGCTGATACTGCATTGCAATTCATGAGAACCATCTTTCCTTTGTATTATTATCATTTTTTAATAATCTCAGTGCATTAATCGAGCTACGTTACTGCATTGAGAGCTCAACTTTTAGGGGAAGAAGGCAGTGGTAGATTAGGCCCTGAAAGTTGAACTGGTCATCTTTATCTAGCAATCTTCCCCTGAGCTTTATCAGAGAGTTATAGCTATATTTTCAAAAAGGCAACGCCCATTTACTGAAATGAATCCCACAACTACTTGACATCATACATTAGTCAGTCTAAGCCTAAGTCTAAGTATCAAGTGAGGGTTCAACACAATTTTATATGTTCCTAGTTCATTTGTGCCACCATAATACTGTGGGTATGGTCAGTAGAGTTGTGCTGCTGTGAGGAGGAAAGTGAGGCGAGGCAAGGCAGGAAGTTCTTAAATACGTTTTTGCCTCGTCTATCTCTGCACATGTAAATTAGACCTGTGTGAGTGTCTGTCAGTGCAGGACTCCTCCAGCTGATGGCTGATATTTGCTTAGTGTCACTCATGTACACTGCAACATGAGTTCACACCTTTTCTATTTTCATATGAACACCAGCCCTGTTGACAAGCAGCAAAAGTCACTTAAACGTGTCAAACGCGTGTGTGTGTTTGCAACCCTCCCCAGTCCGGAAGCCAGAGTATCTAACATGCTCTGTGGTGAAGGTTGTGATAGGATCGCAGAGGTGTTTCACTTCCTGTGTAGTGTGTGGCTGTTCAGGCTCAGTGAGAGCTATGAGTCACACAGGGAAGAGAGCGAAGAGGGACCCCACCCATGGGCAGATCAATACTGTACACAACATTGTGTATGGGAGCGATATCATGTTAGTCAACTTGATAATGTTAGGGGTAAACTGGGGAAGGCCTCCATAAAGTAATCAATAATCAATATAGGCCTAATGTGCTGAATTGCATCACATCAGTAAGATGAGAGAGTTCAAAGTTTCAGAATGAGTGTGCCATTAGTAATTTTCCGGTTAGGACAAGGGGGTCATGTGTGTCAGTGCAAAGTTGAAAATCTGACATAGTAGTTAGTGGTTAGTGGTGTACCTGGCATTGTGGTTGACAGCTGATTACATTGTCACATTGGACCATAGGAAAACAGGGCCTTGCAGGAAGCAAGTAAAGCCTTATGCCCTTGACTATGCTGAATGTCACACACACACACACACACACACACACACACACACACACACACACACACACACACACCACACCCTCTAATAACCTTGACTGAACTTTTACCGGCTTGAGCAATGTCTTATCTACAGTATCTCCTGCCTCTGCTTCCACTCTCCCAAATGTAGGTATTGCCCCGGAGCTGAAGCTGGCATCATGCCACAGGTTCAAGTCAAATCGGAGGTTCCAAAAGTCCTCAATAAAACAAAACCTGGTTTGCAGATATGGAGGGTGGAGGTAAAAGAGCACTCAATACTGGCTGAGTCTTCCCTGACTAATCAAACCACCTGTCATCTATCATGACCTCAATGTGCATATTTTTATACACATAGATACTGTATGTGTTATTCATGCAATGCATTTTTCCACTAGGACATGGAACTGGTGCCTTGTCCCCCAAGATCATATGGCCACTTCTATGAGGGAGACAGCTATGTGATACTTTATGTAAGTCCCCATTCATTACTGGCAAATGCAGGCTTATCATTAAGTGGCTTTTTTTAATGGATCATCCATTAATCCAAAAATATGTACCAATCCTTTCCTATCCACGACAACTCCAGACACACAAGACCAGCAGCTCTTTCTCCTATGACATCCACTACTGGCTGGGCAAAGTCACCTCCCAGGACGAGCAGGGGGCAGCCGCCATCTACACCACCCTCATGGATGAGCACCTGGGGGGTGTGGCTGTGCAGCATCGCGAGACACAGGGCTATGAGAGCCCCACCTTCCGAGGCTACTTCAGACAGGGCATCCTGTGAGTAGGCCTCTGTACACAGACAGCCATACACACACACACACACACACACACACAGCTAAGCACACATTGAGGAAACATTACCTGCTATCTTCCATACAGTATAAAGAAAACATTAAACTTAAGGGTACACCCATATCTTGGGTATGACTCGTATTTTGAATAAGGAAATATTGCCAAATGCCTTCATGCATCAGACTTGTAATATGACTATGTGACTCTCCAAAAAGAGGAAGTTGAGTAAGATCTGAATAGGGCTTACTTCTGCTTTAGCCATTCTAAGAAGCGGCTGATTATGAATGTTATGCACACCACACCACACCACACTCCCTACCCTTTGGGAAAAATGAAATCATTATTTTTTTTCAATCCATTTGTCCTGTGACACCCACAGCTACAAGAAAGGAGGGGTGGCGTCAGGCATGAAGCAGGTTGACACTAACACATACAACGTCCGCCGACTGCTCCACGTCAAGGGGAAGAAGCAAGTTGTGGCTGGGGAGGTGAGATGTTCACACCCTCTGACAAAAGACACACAAACAAGCTCTTTTATAGAAGGCCAGCAGCAAGTGTCAAGTCAAACAGATGATGACACATTCAGTGCAAGTGATGCAAACGAGTTCATTTCCAACAGCTTTGCAGAAAAGTGAGACATGGACTATGAGGGGGTGAGATTTTCTTGCATAAGTGGAAACACTGAATAATGGCAGCCAAAGGTCAGAAGGGTCAGACAGGCATGCTGAAGCACACAGTGGGCAGTCCTGTGGTCAGGGAAGCTGCTGGTAATTTTCCACTGTAAAAGCTTTAGGGGTTAACACTTGGGATCATAGTGTATGAGGAACTTATCAATCCCATGGCAGGACAGGTGAGAGCTGAGGTCACTGGGTGCATTCTGTGTCCAGGCTGTAAAACAGCCATACAGCCAAACAGCCATAACCCAACCAAGCAGATGGTGACTAAGTAGATATACTGTATATCAATGCTCTTGGACATCCTTTTACGGGAAATGGTCTCATCTGTGTTTCACAACTTTGTAACCACAGTCCATTAATCAGCTTCGTCAGCCTCTTCCAAAACTGAATGTTGTCTAGCACCACCTTGTGGTCAAAACATGCATGTGTCTTTCAAGCCACTTTTGTGCAGACGCACCAAGTCCCTCCTGTCCTCCTGTCCTCCTGTCCAAAATACTAATCCAATTTGCCATGTCTGACCTTTAGGTGGACATGTCTTGGAGCAGTTTCAACAAAGGGGACGTGTTTCTGCTGGACCTGGGCAACCTCATCATCCAGTGGAATGGCCCTAAGAGCAACCACATGGAGCGTCTGAAGGCAAGCAACCATCCTAAAACCTCACACCATCCTCCACATCCTCCCTCTAAGACTGACATATATTCTAGCCCTTATCTGCCTAACTTCATCTTACTTAACCTGCTGTCCTGTTCATGCAGGGGGTGAATCTGGCCAAGGACATCCGTGACCGTGAGAGGGGGGGCAGAGCCCAGGTGACTGTGGTGGAGGGAGACGATGAGAGGTCGTCAGAGGAGGCCATGAAACTCATGAAACAGGTCTTAGGGGAGAAGAGGTCAGAGATCAGAGACCCCATACCTGACGCCGTGGTTGATGAAAAACTCAAGCACAGCATCAAGCTCTTTCAGTGAGTCCCAACATATAACAGCTCCTCAACGACCAAAAGTACATGCATATACTGTAAATATATAACACTGTCATTTTAACACATCTTTCTACAGCATGTCAGATGCCCAGGGGAACCTGGTAGTTCAGGAGGTGGCTGTGAAACCCCTCACCCAGGACCTGTTAAGGCATGAGGTAAGATGCCACTCTGAGTGCTTCTTATAACAATAGTAACCATGCATAGGCTACTGTATAGCAGTTGTGCTACAATCACAGTAAGGTTACAGTGAAAGCTTTGTCTCGTGTCTGTCATGCCCTATGTCTATTCTGTTAAGATCTAAGGAATGAAGCTGAGTCTTAAAAGCAGAACTGAAAAGTCATATCAAACAGAAATGCTATCTACAGTATGCCAGGGAAGAGGGCTGGGTAACTAGGAGAGAGATTAGAGTGTTCATATAAACTCCAGCTACACTACAACTAATTACAGAGATTCAGTAGAACTAAGGAAGCTATTGATATTCACATTAGCACATGTCGGAATTTCCTAAGTGTTCTGTCAGTCTGTGTGACTCTGGGCTCCTTGTGGGGGTTAATTCAAAACAATGGAAGGAAGTGAGGGCAAACAATGTTAAGTTTCGCTTCGACACTAGTTTCACACTGCCTCTACTTTTGTGTTGGGCAGAGCCTTCAACTCTATTCACGCCATTTCCCTTCTACGCTGCTTAGACCTGCTGTATAGTCCTGCTTAAGTCTATTATTGTGCTCTCTTTTTCATGTTTGGAGAGGGCATCACCCAATGTGCTCACAGACTTCCAGACATTACCCACAAAGGGTCTAGTTGGTTTCTCCCTTTCTACCAATCTGGCCTGAACTTCTCCAAAACGTTGTTCTGGAAATGTAAAAATACCAAAGAGGAAGCGAGCCACTATACTTTAAACCACTGAACAAAAAAAGGAGAGATTTTTTTTATCTTTCTGGGAGAGCTCATGCACATTACTGTTTGCTAATGAACAAAGTTGCTTTTCCTAAAAGCTGGTTCAGAGTTCAACCTTTTTACAATCATAAGTGTCAAAGGTCAGGAGACCTAGATAAATTTTGTAACCTTCATACTACTTCAAGACTTAAATTCACCACACTTTCATGTAGTCTTACTGTAAACATGATTACATTTATCAATTCCATCATTTTGTTCTTTTTGTGAGACAACATAGTTAACTGTGGAGCCATCATACAAACTAGAGCAGTAAAGCTGGAGTTTGGCAGGCTTTCAAACAAAAACATGTACAGTATGCCAATAAAACACTGAACAAGAGCCACTTTCAGTGATGCCACAAAAGTCCGGATGTTCTACAGTATTTGTGCTTGTGCCCACAGGACTGCTACCTACTGGACCAGGGCGGAATACGGATCTTCATCTGGAAAGGCAAGATGGCTTCCAAGACAGAGAGGGCTGAGTCCCTGGATAAAGCTGAGGTCAGTTTTTCACCACCATGTTCATTCACTGTAAGCAATAAATCCACTGACCGTCAACAGACATGGCATCTGTTCAGAAATACTACAAAACTACAGAAGTACAGCTAAGAATAAGAATGCTTACCGCTGCAAGCAAACACAAATAAGTGACACAGTCTGTCTTGAGTTTTGTGGTTTGTAACTCAATTTCTCACTTCCCATAGCACTACAAGAGGGCTAAAAACTACCCTCCCTCAACTTATGTAGAGACTGTGAATGATGGGGCAGAGTCTGCAGTATTCAAGCAGCTTTTCCAGAACTGGACAGTGAAGAACCAGACAGTGGGGCTTGGGGTAATAAACAGTCCTGGAAAAATTGGTAGGTAGACCAGACCACCTCATTTGCTTTTCCTGGTTGTGATGGGACCTATTGTATACAGTGTGTCATGTATTACGCTATGACAGTAAGGCCTTCATGAAAGAGCCCTATTAACTCTGCTATTCTCAACACACTTCAGCCAAGGTGGAGCAGGTCAAATTTGATGCCACATCGATGCATGCTAGGCCTGACCTGGCTGCACAGCACAAAATGGTGGACGATGGATCTGGTGAAGCTCAGGTTAGGACCATTTGACCATCATTTGACTATCAGTGAGCAGAGGGCTCACTGATACAATTCCTCCACTTACTTCCTAGTCAATTTCTAAATTCCACATCTCTCTCTCACACATTTACACACACATACTGTACATACACAGGTATGGAGGATAGAAGACAATGAACTGGTCCCAGTGGACAAGAAGTGGCTTGGACACTTCTATGGAGGAGACTGCTACCTAATCCTCTACGAATATGAAGTCAGCAGCAAAAAGCACTACATTCTCTACATGTGGCAAGTGAGTAGCACCTCAATAGCACCCACTTCCCTTGATAACAGCCAAACAAGTGCCTCTTGCCACAAGCTGTCAGTGTCAATGTATTGTGTGATGTGTTCCAGGGCCGTCATGCTACCACAGCAGAGCTAACGGCCTGTGCCTACCAGGCTGTGGCTTTGGACCAGCAGTACAATGGGGAGCCTGTGCAGGTGCGGGTGCCAATGGGGAAAGAGCCCATGCATCTCATGGCCATCTTTAAGGGCCAGATGGTCGTGTACGAGGTAAGCTTCACAACTCCCCTTTTTATCTAGATCATTCTATTCAGTATTGCCTGCCATCAAAAGGAGTGGAGAAAAGCAGCAGAATTTAGATAAGATAACAATGGAGGCAACTTTCCAAGCCAATTTCCTCTTCCCCTGACCTTTATGAAACTGTCCACAGGAAGGAACTGCCAGACCAAATTCCTCTTATGTCAAGCCGGCTGTGCGCCTCTTCCATGTTCACGGCACCAATATGTTTGACACCCGTGCCATAGAGGTCCCACCTCGCTGCTCTAGCCTAAACTCCAATGATGTGTTTGTGCTCAAGACTGACAAGACCTGTTATCTGTGGTGTGGAAAGGTTGGTATATCTCTAAAGGTGTTCTGCATTATTTGAGTGTGGAAAAAAGCCATTGATGCTGACGCACACAGCACAATTGTCATTTTGGCATGAGACATACAGTACAACCATGAAGGCCCAATACGTTAGATCAACATACACAAAAGCTTTAACAAGACCAATCGATCTGTTATGCATTGCAGGGATGCAGTGGTGATGAGAGGGAGTTGGGCAAATCCCTGAGCGATATCATTTCAAGAAGGGAAAAGCTGGTCATCGCAGAGGGCCAGGAACCAGCTGAATTCTGGGTGAGCTTGGGAGGGAAGTCCCAATATGCCAACAGTAGAAGGTACAGCCACTGTCATACTCTGACCTCTTTGATCATGCAGCTCTAGCTGCTTATAGGCCTCCCCTGATCATTCCCTGTGACTGTCACTAGACTCCAGCAGGCACACAGCAACATCACCCCACGCCTCTTTGAGTGCTCCAACCAGACCGGCACCTTCATCGCCACAGAGATTACAAACTTCAACCAAGATGACCTAGACGAGGATGACGTCATGCTACTGGATATCTGGGATCAGGTGATTTTACCAGATATGATGCTACAGTAACTACAGATGAATTTGATTAATTTAAGAGAAAGTTGAAAATAACTCTTAAGTCACAAGAGATATTTCCATGTGTTTCTCCCATAGGTCTACTTGTGGATTGGGAAAGGAGCCAATGAGAAGGAGAAGCAGGAAGCAGTCACTACAGCCCTAGAGTACCTGCGCAGCCACCCAGCTGGACGGGACCTGGACACTCCAATCCTGTTGGTCAAGCAAGGCTATGAGCCTCCCACTTTCACTGGCTGGTTCCATGCCTGGAGTCCTGACAAGTGGACTGTATGTGCCCATTTTATGCAAAACCAGCCACTATTAAAATTGCAACTAACTCGATTATCAACATGAACGATACAAAATAATCCTATGTTGTGCATGTAAACACCTTGAATATCAGCCTTCATCATTACCAATGTATGTGTAAAACAGGAGTAGAAGCAGGGGTTTTTTTTAGCATTTACAGATTCATCTTGGTATGCAACATCATAACATCATAATCATATTCTCAAATTGTGAATTCTTTTAGGGTGGAAAATCTTATGATCAGATTAAGTCAGACCTCGGAGATGCAACAACCATCATCCAAATCACAGTGGTGAGTTCAAGATGAGAATTTTAACCGTTTCAGAATTTTTCTGATCCACTTGTCAATTCCACCTGTGCCGGTGACATCCTACCTACAGAGGACTTCTGGACTAGATAAGATTTCTGACTGTCTTTAAAATAAATCCAACAATCTCACCTGTGTGTCCAGGAAAGCACCTCAACCAACAACGTCATCAAAAAGGACTCCCCTAATGTGATGGCTCCAACCACAAGACCCGCTGTTCCTGCAGAAAAGCTGCTCCACTGCCAGGCCGAGGAGTTGCCTGAGGGAGTCGATCCCACAAAAAAGGAGGTAAAGATTTACCAGGATGACTAGGTCCCGATAGGGACTATCGGGATAGTTTTTGTCACTTGGCTCTGCCTGGGATAGGATCAAGGCTTTCCTCCCAATGGTTCACTTAACTCTAACCACTGAACCCTCAAATAGTTAAATCAGCCAATCATAGAACCTGTTCCTGCTGGTTAACCTTACAGTATAAGGATTCAGGCCTTAACTGAACAGAGGAAGTCATAATACTATGATTAAATGCGCATTTCAGATCATTCATAATATTATGAACAAACATCTATTTAGATCAGACATAATATCACTGTATAAACTGATGTGTATATAGATCAGTCATAATATTACAGCATGAACAAACTTGTGTTTAGACATCAAATGGCATGGCTATGAATGACTTTTTCTATTTCCTTTGTGATACTGCAGGAATACCTGTCCAATGAAGACTTTGCTCTGATCCTGGGTATGGCTCGTATGGAGTTCTACTCTCTGCCCTTATGGAAGCAGCAGAATCTTAAGAAGGACAGAGGCTTGTTTTAGACGGACACAGTGACAAGCTCTAATCAGATTTATTCTTACAAATGTATAACAAATCTTTACTCAGTAATTTGGTCATGCAGACCAGCTGGATAATTGGAATCATTATTTATGTACCTAGACCAGAAAATATTGTCCTAATTCCATTATCACCACCAAGACTGATATGCAGCTGTGTTGGATATTATGATAGGCTATGCCATTTTATCTTTACTTTCCACCACGTTTTGTGTGTGCTATGATGTTCTAAATACTTTTAACAAATGGATGTTTAATGTAAGATCGATTGTTTGATTCTTTAATGAGATATTTTGAATACATGGTGTTTTTCATTAAAAACAAATATTAATGTCAATATTTAACAATATTTAACAATAAAAACTGACTTGTGGTTGCTAAATCTTTGAATCACAAAAGCACTTTTTACATTTTAGCATGATGGGACATATAGATGAGTGTAAAGACATCCAATATTAGATCTATTTTATTGCACACAAATATTAATGACAATGTATCAACACATAACTTTCACTAAAACAATACATTTTATGATTATAGAGTTTATTTAATCTGGAAAAAACTTCCGAATGATCCAATAAAATCATAAATGATCTAGAACACTAGATTAATGATTCTCTCCTTTTATAGTGAGATGTGTAGAGAAATTTCTTTATTGCCATTTCCTTTCTTCTATCATCTATTCTAATTGAACTTGTCAGAATCAGGTACAGTACCATTCAGAATTGGCATAGATAACTTAAAGGTGTCAGGCCACATACAGTGTGTGGAAAGCTACAAGAAATAATAAAGGTGGTGGAGGTGAGATTTCCTCTTCTAAGATCCTTCAGGAGTTAAATCTAATGAGCCTCTCTGCTTCTCTGATACCTGTGAGATAAGCGCCATGTGTAGTTGTGTAAAAGTTCATATGCGTCGCCTCACCAGCAAAAAGGACCTGCAGAGGCTGGAGAAATGGAGAGTCAAAGCACAACAATTAGCCAACGTTAAGCTCTGACTTACACATTAAACATTTTCCACCAATACTAACTAAAATTTTACAACACTTTGTGGCAAGCAAGAAAGACTTTTAGGTGCACAAGTGAATGCACTATGTTAACGTCATGCTTGGGCACAAACCTTCATGTTGTCAGAACTTGGCTCAGATGGAAGAGGTGCAGCCAGAGCTTCATGTTCTTCTGCTAGGACCCCCTGAGGGACAAATGAGTAGGAGCCTCGTACATAGGGGTCACTCCCCCAACGGGTTATTAGCACCTGGCTAACATCGGGTACAGCCCAGCCAGTGAACGACCGGAGTAATCTTTTGGGAAGATCAGAGAGAGAAATTAGGACAGCCACATCATCTATTCTCAAGTAACTCCAAAAATTCTATCAAATCAAATGCTTCAGAGATGCAAATCTCTCTTTTGAAGGTTTCTGTTATACAAGCAGCAAAGTAAGCAAGCCTGCTCAGGACAGTGAAATTATTCAAAATGAGTTAAATACAGCAATAGAAAGTTGGCAAGTCCAACATTAACTGTAGCTTTATGTGATCAGAATAACATGAATCTAGTACCTCATACAGACATCCCTCACTTCTTCATCCTCCAGTGTCTCCATATAAAGTGCCTCTCTGCCAGTGATCCAGCCACAAAGAACATTTGGATGGCGAGCTACTGTGTCAAAGCCACAGATTTTCTTAAACCAGGTCTTCTTCCAGGCTTCCCCTTCCAACTGTGAAGCATAAACAGCAGCATCCTCAGGTCCACTGTCCCATAAAAGCTGTATTCCAAGACAGTCTTCTGGCCAAAACCTCTCAGGGAAGCAGAGATAGATTTTGTCTACTGTACCAATGTCTAGTCTGTTAATGGCAGCCATCTTGGAGTCGGGGAGAGGGGGAAGAAACATTTGTGCTGCCTTCTCTTTCAAAACCCCCAACGACACGGTCACTATTACATGATCTGCATCAAAGCTTTGGCCATCTTCACACACAACCCTAGCAGGATGGTTTGGCTTCTTGCCCTCCTCTTCCTTATCTAAAGTCCACTCAATGTTCTTCACAGGAGTGTTTGTCATGATGATCCCTGTTGGCAACTTCTTCAAAAGGACATTTAGAAGTGCTTTAAAGCCCCCTGGGCCAAGGAAATTTAGAAGGCCACCATCAAGGTTCACATAGTGACCAATCTGAGAGGCAGACACCTCATAAAGTGAAGAGCTTCCTTCATCCGTGCACTCACATCGCTTACACCACTCAAAAACCTTCTGGCCATCTTCTGTAGCAGCCACACGTGACTTAGAAAAGGCATCATCAAGGTAACTCCCAAAGCTTAGGCAGAGGTGCTTGTCCTCCAATTCAGAGTCGAACGCCATGGCAGTCAGATGACGGAAACAAGAACACACCTTTTTAACGTCTTCAGCCTGGAGCAATGTCCCATCCTCTCTGAAGTAGTAGTCACAAGTAGTTACAGATCCAAGTAGGCATATTTTTTTGCTAGCAAAAAAACTTTTTGACAGCAGACCATGCTCCTTACTAAGCTCAAAAAGGGGATTACCTCTCTGGCCATGAATCCAATTTGCTCCCAGCTCTATTATGTCTGAGCCAAATGGCCTAATCGTGTGCACTCTGCCACCAACTCTTCCCATGGCCTCCAGAACACGCACATGTTGAAATCCTGCTTCAACTAAAGTGACTGCAGCTGCCACACCTGCAAATCCGGCTCCAATTATTACAACTTTGGCTTCTTTTGGATGATCCATTTCACATTGAGCGATCTGTCTAATTCTATCTGCACTTTATGTAATTGAAAACCATCTATGATGTTGCTTAATAGTAGCCTTCAAATAAAAAGCCACTGGTCACTCTAACTAAACAAGGAAATAGCCTGACTTTAAGGCTCCAAGTTGACAGAAGATGCAATTGGTTACCCCAGTTGACGTGGACCATACTGAATCAGACCATGATTAGTGCAAGGATAGTGGCAGATAGCCACTGACGCAGGGGACAAATGCAGACAATGTCAACACTAAAACAAACCAAGAAGAAAATAATATTCCACCTTATCTTTAATGGCAGGAACAGCAGGAACAGATTGAAATAAAAACAATTACGTCAAATGTGGCATATAGCTATGAAAAATAAAACATTCTGATTCTAATTACCCTTTCAGCGATATTTGCCTTTGATACCAAAACATTTAATCAGAATATCATGTTTATCCAGGGTAAGTGCTTTTGGCTCATCACCATATGTGTGATTAGTTATGTCAAATAAAAAACACACACATTTCTGATGTTTTTAGGAGCCTAAATGTCTTGAAGCTGGCTATGAGGTGTAAGTACTATGACCATGGAACTTAAAGAGTAATAAAATGCAGACAAATCTGACCAGTCTTTTTTCCTCTACCTTTTAATCTCACCTGTGTGTCCAGGAAAACACCTCAGCCAACATCATCGTTAGGAAAGGACTCCCCTAATGTGCTGACTCCAACCACAAGACCTGCCATTCTTGCAGAAAAGCTGCTGCACTGCCAGGCCGGGGGGCTGCCTGAGGGGGTTGATCCCACAAAAAAGGAGGTAAAGATTCACAGTACGAGGATAAAAAAACAGGATCCTATCCCAGGGGCATTTGTCCCTTGGCTCAGCCTGGGATAGCATCAAGGCTTTCATCCCAATGGTCCACTTTACTCTAACCACTAAACACTCAAATAATTAAAAGGCATAAATCAGCTTATCATACAGCCTGTTCTTGCTGATGAAGCTTACAGTATAAGGATTCAAGCCCTCAAAGGACATAAAATCAACCATAATCATAGATCATTCATGATATTATGAGCAAACATGTATTTACTGTAGATCATTCATAATATTAAGAACAAACATGCATAGATCAATCACATTATGAACAAACGTGTTTAGACATCAAATGGAGTCCCTATGAATGTCTAATTTCCATTTCCTTTGTGATACTGCAGGAATACCTGCTTACCATACTTACGAACAATAATAGATGACAAGTTGACATGGTCCTCCAATACTGACACCATTTATAAGAAGGGGTTTCAGAGGCTGTACTTTACAATTTAGGGTGGATGGGGACATGATGGTAGTTTTTTATCGATCCTTCATTGAGAGCATTTTGTTATTTTGCTTGTTTGCTTACAAAATTGTTTATAAAAAATTGTTGTCTTTGTTTTGTTAGTGGTAGTAAACACTATGGCGCAGAACACATTTCCGTAAGGGCAAATAGATATACATACCATCCTATCCTGTCCAGAAACGCTGGTGCCATTCAAGTTCCTATGGCTCAGCAGTAGTACAAAACGCAGTCAGAGCCGTGGTAAATCATGAAATTACATCAGCATCAAATGTGAATCAACCAATCACAATCAAGGACCAGAACTATCATTTTTAGACACAGAGTTCTATTCCATGCCGTTATTGAAGAAGCAGACTCTTAAGAAGGACAAGGGTTTGTTTTAGACGACACACAAAAGCTCAAGATACCACGTTTGTTCCTTCAGGATAGGGCCTGTACAATATGGCAATTGAGCCAAGGCTGGTGTCCTAGCATATAGAGTGGCAGCATCATTTGGTGTCAGTCCTGGTACCATTTCCAAACGTAGGACCAAGTTCCATGAGACTGCGGAAGTCAAAGACAGACCAAGACGTAGCCATCTCAAGAACACAACACCCCAAGTGTACAACAAACTATAACACCAAGGAGATTGGTTCCTCACTTTTGCTGCACTAAGAACCCGTAGGTTCACTGCCAGAGACTTACTAGATTTGCTCAACTGTACCAAAAAGGCTCTCACTATAGACTGTGAGGAACATATGAATCTTCCACACACTACTAAGGGCCTGACACTGAGTGTAAAGTATATGGCCAACATGTTTTTTTGTTCTTGTCTTCATTTCTGTGGGAGAGTGCAATCTGCAATGCTCCAAGCAACAAAGGCTATACCAATGGAACAGTATAACAGGCCTTTTTGGAAGATTTTTGGTTGGGACTACTCACACGTTTCGCTGTGTTGCGCATTCCATGATTGCCAGATGCTTACAAGCTATACCTCAATGTAAAGGTGACAAATAAACTATGAAAATGATAAACACTTTAGGGGTTGGTGTTATTAAAGGGGATATATAATGGGCCAAAGTCAAGTTTCCTTACTTGTTGCGCTCGGTTTATATATATTCCAAGGCACCTGTATCAGTTATGTCTTTTTTTTTCCTCCACCGGATTGGCATTGCGCACTGAGTGTTAGAGGGGGAGTGGCTAGTTAGAGTGTCGGAAGTGTACTGAGCTTCATTTAACGATATCTTTATCATTTTATCTAAACAACACAAAGCTTGGCGCTGCACTCACTTGTGTCATTAACAAGACGCATACCAAATTTGAGGTCAGTCAGATGAATGGTTGTAGAGTTATGCGTGGATCACACACACACACACACACACACACACACACACACTTACAGCCACACAGACAGACGTTCCATGCATTAACATACAAATGCGTAACAGATCTTTAATCAGTAATTTAGTTATGGAAACCAGCTGGTTAATTGGAATCATTATTTATGTACCTAGACCAGAAAATATTGTCCTAATTCCATTATCACCACCAAGACTGATATGCAGCTGTGTTGGATATTATGATATGCCATTTTATCTTCACTTTCCACCACATTTTGTGGTATATGGACATTCTAGATACTTTTAGCAAGTAGATGTTTAATGTGAATGTAGCCTATTGTTTGATTTTTTCCTAAACAATGTTAATTTCACTCCATGATGGTGTTCATTGATAATAAAATATTAATATCAATATTTAACAATAAAAAGTGACTTCTGTTTGATTTGATTCTGTTTGAATTTGTTGAAACTCAAAAGCACTTTCTAAAGACACATTATTGCATGAGGGGACACATGTATGAGTGTGCAGATAAAAAATATTACAAGAAGGCCTATTCCATTGCACTTACTGTGAAAGGGTCAATGATATAATGCTCACTTTTTTGTTGGGACTTGGATGGACACGTTTAAAATAGATAAAATTTAAAGATAAGCAGACAAATTACTCTAAAAACATCATTGTCTTTTAACCCCAATCTGGTTTTATTCCATTTTGACATTATAATACAAGAATCACGGTCAAAAACGTCACACTGTGTAACCAAAAACTATTACACTTGCAAATTTGATCTTTACAATAGTTTGCCTTAATTTGCCATAATTTAATCATAAATAAAAGCAATGAAATGTCATTGTTCCAAATAAGCCCCTTTTCTGTTGTGTAGAATTAAATAAAATATTCAATACCAAAATTTTGACAATTGGTCCTGTTTCACATATTTGGCTCATTTAGAATCCCCCCTTTTTCGGCTTCAGAATGGCTTGCTTTGTGAATGTCCAGTTATGTTAGAAAAAAACCTTACACCTTTATTTTAAAACATGTGCAGCTCATAGAGTGTTTTTTTGGGTGTCTTTCTGTTTCAGGCCAATTTGATAATATTTAGGATGAAAAGTTAGGTAATTACATTATTTCATATAATTTAAATAGATTATTTGCCATTCTTGACCTTTCTGCTGTTGAAGTATAGTCAAGTTGTTGACATCTCATTAGAATCTTTTTTTTTTTTTTGAATGTGGGATAATAACCTAGGTCAAAGCATTAACACAAAGGACTACCAGAGGACTGATTGAAAATGTAGGTGAGACTTCCTTTTCTAAGAACATCTAGGAGTAAAATCTAATGAGCCTCTGTGCTTCTCTGATACCTGTGAGATAAGCGCCGTGTGTAGTTGTGTAAAAGTTCTTGTGCGTCGCCTCACCAGCAAAAAGGACCTGCAGAGGCTGGAGAAATGGAGAGTCAAAGCACAACAATTAACCAATGTTAGCTCTCACACATTAATTATTTTCCACCAGGACCAACCGAAATACAACACATTGTGGCGGCCTACAGAAAGACTATTATGTGAACATGTGAATGCACTATGTTAACGTCATGTTACATACAAACCTTCATGTTGTCAGAACTTGGCTCAGATGGAAGAGGTGCAGCCAGAGCTTCATGTTCTTCTGCTAGGACCCCCTGAGGAACAAATGTGTAGGAGCCTCGTACATAGGGGTCACTCCCCCAACGGGTTATTAGCACCTGGCTAACATCAGGTACAGCCCAGCCAGTGAAGGACCGGAGTAATCTTTTGGGGAAATCAGAGTGAGAAATTAGGACAGCCACATGTGCAACAAATCTACATTCTTCCACATCATACATCGGAGATGGAATTCATTTTGGATTCTCTTATAGAGGCAGCACAGTAATCTCAGAACAATGATATTACTCAAAGTCGGTTAAATGTAACAAATAAAAGCAGCATTAGGCAACAATCCCTAGAGTAACTGTAGGTCATCAAGATTACATCTTGCTAGTACCTCATACAGACATCCCTCACTTCTTCATCCTCCAGTGTCTCCATATAAAGTGCCTCTCTGCCAGTGATCCAGCCACAAAGAACATTTGGATGGCGAGCTACTGTGTCAAAGCCACAGATTTTCTTAAACCAGGTCTTCTTCCAGGCTTCCCCTTCCAACTGTGAAGCGTAAACAGCAGCATCCTCGGGTCCACTGTCCCATAAAAGTTGTATCCCCACACAGTCTTCTGGCCAAAACCTCTCAGGGAAGCAGAGATAGATTTTGTCTACTGTACCAATGTCTAGTCTGTTAATGGCAGCCATCTTGGAGTCGGGGAGAGGGGGAAGAAACATTTGTGCTGCCTTCTCTTTCAAAACCCCCAACGACACGGTCACTATCACATGATCTGCATCAAAGCTTTGGCCATCTTCACACACAACCCTAGCAGGATGGTTTGGCTTCTTGCCTTCCTCTTCCTTATCTAAAGTCCACTCAATGTTCTTGACAGGAGTATTTGTCATGATGATCCCTGTTGGCAACTTCTTCAAAAGGACATCTATAAACGCTTGATAGCCTCCTGGGCCAAGGGAATTAAAAAATCCACCATCAAGGGCCACATAGTGACCAATCTGAGAGGCAGACACCTCATAAAGTGAAGAGCTTGCTTCATCCGTGCACTCACATCGCTTGCACCACTCAAAAACTTTTAGGCCTTCTTCTGTTGCTGCCAGAGGTGACTTAGAAAAAGCATCATCAAGGTAACGCCCAAGGCTTAGGCAGAGGTGATTGTCTTCCAGTTCAGAGTCGAACGCCCTGCCAGTCAGTCGGCTGAAAAGAGCACACACCTGCTCAACATCCTCAGCTTGGAGCAACTTCCCACCCTCTTTGAAGAAGTAGTCACAAGGAGTCATAGATCCAGGTAGGCACATTTTCGTGCTAGCTGAGACACTCTCTGAGAGCAGACCATGCTCCTTACCAAGTTCAAAGAGGGGATTCCCTTGCTGGCCATGAATCCAGTTTGCTCCCAGCTCTATAATATCTGAGCCAAATGGCCTAATCGTGTGCACTCTGCCACCAACTCTTCCCATCGCTTCCAGAACACGCACATGTTGAAATCCTGCTTCAACTAAAGTGACTGCAGCTGCTACACCTGCAAATCCAGCCCCAATTATTACTACTTTGGCTTCTTTTGGACGATTCATTTTGCATGAAGTAGGCTATAACTAAGTGGGCTAACCAATAGGGTTAGGGGTATTCACGTTTGGCTAAGTTATAGCCTAGGCTTGAAACATGGTAGCCTAGGCTTAATGAGTAATGTAGTGAATGCGCTTTGGCCAAAGAATTTATAAAGCAATAAAAAGCAGACCTTTGGAGTCACTGGGCACTCTAACGTTAGCGCGCACACTTTTATAGCGGAATAAATTCATTTTGCCGTCCATTTCTCGACTATTCTTTAATGTTCCTGAGTAGGGTTGTCTATGCAACCCTCACTGTCTGAAAACAACTGTTGGACTGTTAGTAAATTGTAAATCGCATTCATAGCTTTCCCTCGACCCTGGTCTTCACCGTAACACGTTGTTCGAATGTTCAGTCTAGTGTTGACTTCCTGAATCCGCTGTAAAAGACACGCTACTGTGCGGTGCATGATGTAGGCTAGTGGCACCACCTTCCGACAAAAAGCGATCACTGCTTTTTGTGTGAGTGAGACAGGGAGCAGGGGTGTGTGTGTGTCTGTGTATGTGAGAGAGTGCAGTCCTAGTTGGCCTACAAAACCTGATACAATTTCTATAATTTCTATAAGGCAATTATTGTGAGCATTTGCTGTTTATTTTGCTGTCCAAGTTACTAAAGCAGAAAAGACACAGAGGTAGGCCTACAAGAAAAAAAAAAGCTGAATTAACCTGGCCTCTTTGTCAGAAGAAGAAATAGATCCCAGTGGTAACGTAGGCAATGTGCATTGCTATTTATGATTAAAGCAATTAAAGTAGACATCAGAACCTCAGTAGGCTATAGAGTTTATACAGGCCTATATAACCTGTCACAAAACACAAATGAATTCTACGGCCCAGTTGCCTAACACTGAAAGACTCTTGTGACTTGTCTTGTGACTTGTCTTCCTCCTGATTCACAAGCCCATATCACTGCTCTGCAAGGTGCAATGACATTCCTTATCCTCTTGTAATGTATGTTTTTATGGCATCATCAAGGATGTTAGTCTTGGAGCTTGGTACATTTTAGCCTACAAAGGTTGGATAGCCCTCAGATCTTAATTGTCATAGGCTACCTTTAAGAGCCATCAGTAGTGCTTGGCCAATCAGCAACCAGGGGATGTGGTTTATATCCAGTGGTAAATGGTAGAAATGTAGACTACAATAAAGGTGCCATTTGAGTTTCTGCATGGTTTTCCGAGTGCTTTCACTTTTATCTGAAATCGCAGGCATCTCCCCTTGATTCGCTAGCTGTCTGCCTAACCCTAAATACACTGGGGAAAAAATCTGGTCTCGGGGGACAACACGGGGGCTGTTAATGTCAAACAAGCAAACAAAACATCAATAACCAAGCAGTGTTATAACACACAAACAAACAAAATATAACAATCCACATTCTAGCAAATCACTCACAAGATTGGTTGGGAGTCACAAACTTACTCTCATCCGTCTTTAGCTGGAACCTGGTTTCTTATATTTTGGTGCACAACCTGGCCCCACGTGTTTGTTTGAGTTTTACAGTCACTGTGTTGTCTCCCAAGACTGGACTTTATTACAGTGTATTCAGGAGGCAGGCAGTCTACGATTTTGCGATTTGAGATAAAAAATGAAATCATTCAGAAAACCATCCAGGAACTCATATTATTGCATCATTAAAGAATTGCAGTTAAGAGAGCAATATATTTGAAAAGACCTACATTGTTTCTTTACAGCCCGCAAACATAATGTCAAGACCCTTTTACATTACAACATACTGTAGGCTATAGTAGGTTTTGACAAACCTTGCATAATGTCTTATGAAATAATTTCCAATATGCCTAACAGCTAACACTACTTAAGTGGAGAAGGCATGCAGGGCAACAAGGTTAGTTAGGTGTGGGTACAGGAGGGTAAGAGTAGAGACTAATTGGTTAATGCACAGTCTATGACCATTACAATGCTGGATTGGAGGTATTTATCACTTACATAAAGCCAGGTTCAAAGATACTAGTGACACTGTCTGATACAACTGACCTACAATTATCATACAGGTACAAGTACACAGAAAAGTATACAGTATGCTTGCCCTATCAAGCCCTTATGAGAGCCAAAGAATGATTAAAAATGCATAGGCCTATTAGGTACTCCTCTCAATAAAGTGCAAGTTTAAAGGTCGGTCTGCAATCAGCACTGTACGATTCAGAACTTTCATCTCTCCCAAATTTGGATCTGGTCTGAGCTCAAACAGCTTGATCATCTGCAGGTGAGAAAGAGAGGGTAAATGAGATCATGAGGTCATACTTGAAACAGCAGTTTTGTTAACAGAAAAGATCAACATGTACAATTATATTCAAATATTATCTGAATCCATCCAATTATCCAATTGTTTTTAACAATCTGTGCACTCACCCTTGCCAAAGCAAGATACATCTCCAGCTCTGCAATCCTCCGGCCCACACAACCTCTCACCCCAAAGCCAAAAGGAATGGAGCCAAAGGGGTTTGGTCGAGTTCTCCCGTCTCTTAACCAGCGCTCTGGTTTGAACTTGGACGGCTCAGGGAAAACCTTCTCATCATGGCTCACAGCGTAGTGGCATAAGGTGAACATGGTCTGTTGTGGTGAGACAGATCAGACAATCTACAGTGAATTAATAATGGTTTTGGAAAAACAGGCATTTTGTTATAAAGACGTCTATACAACAATGTTGACTTGAAAAATCACCTTCTTGGGAAAGAAATATCCTCCAACTGTTAAAGTGTTTTCTGTTATGAGGCGAGCGTTGATGGGAACTACTGGATACATCCTGTAAATGCATGCTTTTCACTGATCTCATCACATACAAGTAATATTCTGACCAGAGATACTGTATTATGCTTTCATCAACCGTCTCTGATTCTGACTAGGGTTGCCAACTTTCATAAATCAAAATAAGGAACGTCCCCGGCCCCGCCCCCCTGGGTTGTTTCTACCTGGGTGTAACTTCACATACAGGTGCCCTGCCGCCGGCATCGGAACTCATGCGTGACTTTTATTTGATTAAATTGAACTTGATAGTCAACAGTCAACATAGCTCTTTGAAACCTCTGGATAAACAAATGACCTGGCATGTACAGAATCTGACCCCCATGGAAGATATTGCCTCATTAATATGTTGTATGGCGTTACATTCATTTTCCCCCTGATTAAAATCAGATTAGATTTACCTGAGAGCTTCCTTGATGACAGCCTTCAGATAAGGCATATTTGTCACGTCCTGGGCAGTAGGAATTCTATCTCCTTTAACACAGTGGTTCACCTCTTTATACAAAATGTCTTGAACTTCAGGCTCTCTGGAGAGTTGGTACAGGGTCCACATCAAGGTGTTGGAGGTCTTACAAAACAAATAATAGTAGTTGAAGCAGCAGCTCTTATTTGGTCTAAAGTAAACATAACCTAACCCAGAGTCATTCATACCGTATCTACTCCAGCCAGAAGCAGCTCAGCAATGCTTCCATACACCTCTTTATTGGTCATGTTGGTGTTGGAGAGAAGGTAGGTTAGATACTCTCCCTCCACCTCTTGGTCTGCGTCCACACGCTTCTGAATGGCTTCCATCTTCATGTCTATTAACTTACCAGCTACAACATGTTAAGCATTACAAAACAATTTAATATGTGTAAATTGTGTTGACTAAGGCACTCCCAGTTTAAAAAGTCTTTATTTTACTGACAAGTCCTTACATGGACATCTTAACAACAACAACAAGGCCCACGCGTAGCAGCATGAGTGCCTTTTTCAGGGCAGTAACACAAAAGGACAGAGTAGTGCTTGAGAGGTGGTCTCAGCAGTGTGGAGAACCTCAGCACTAATTGTCTAATTGTTTGCACCTGTCCTTTCACACACTCTTAACATGCACTACTCTGTCCTTATGTGTTACTGCCCTGAAGAAGGCACTCATGCCGGCCTTGTTTTTAAGATGTCCATGTAAGGACTTGTCAGTAAAATAAAGACTTTTTAAACTGGGAGTGCCTTAGTCAATACAATTTATACAAAGTATCTAAAACCTTGGACTAAAAGAGCACCCAAAATCAAAGAAGCTGAAAACCTGGATAAGAGCACACCATTTTTCTATGAAGTTAAAACAATTTAATAGTTTGTGTTTGTTTAAATGTTTGTTTTGGTATTTTTTTGTTCAAACAACTCACCAAATGTGAAGATACCCTCCCAACCAGCAGTGTATCTTTTCCAGAAAGGCAGGATGCTTCGAGACCATTTGGGCGCAAGTACCACTGGCATACTATAGGTAAACATCTGGGCAATAGAATCTATGAAGTTCTGTGTTTCACCTGGGATGTCTTTCTCCAAGCACCCAATACGAGATTCAAACAGAATCACTGAGATTCCTGATTTATTAAAAAGAAGGAAACAAATTTGTCAACAAATTAGTTTTCGTATATTATGACACATAGCATCTGGTCTACTATCAATCTTTATTATCTTTTTAATATGACATTATCTCTTATGTATAGATTACCTTCAAGAGCAAAACGGTAGAGCTCATTAGATAGATTGGTCACCAGATCCCCTGTCGGACTGGTCTGACGTAAGTGGTATATTCTCTTGATGAAATCAGTGACTACCTCGTTCACAACGCCTGCATACTGCACTGAGTCCTTGGGGTGTAGCATTCGTTTGTTGAGCACAGCCCTCAGTTTGTACCACTTTTCACCTTGTCTAGAAGTGTGTTCAATTAATTTTAAAATTATAACACTCATTAGTCAAAGTTGACCTGCAATCTCACAGATTTACAGTTTATTAAAAAAAAATGTAAGCACCTCAGTACACTGTTATATTTCATATATTAACATGATCTCCTTACTCTGTGAAGGGCCCATAGCTGTAGTTTCTGATATCCCGGTACTCTGTCCACAGGGCCATGTCTCCACGGGAGGGGAAGTGGTCATCCTGTCGGAGGAGCTCCGCCACGAGATCTGCACTGGACAAAGCAATGGCTTGGATGCTGCCAGCCTGTGTTCTGTACATGGAGCCATAGAGTTGTTTCTCATATACCTATCCAGACAACAGTGAGACAACAGTCAGCATGGGTGAGTTTGCCATCTATCTCAACACACAAACTATTATTATCATTTTCTTGCAATCAGATAATCAGAACACCATGGAGAAAAACTACCATTAATGCTGATTGACACCACCATAGAATAACTTACCTGCAGCTCATGCAGACGACTGAGATAGCCCTGAAAAATCACCCTGTACAGCATCTCCAAGGTCCCAACAAAGGGAAGGTCTTCTATAGATTTCAGTTTGGCCTGACTCTCCGCAGTCCTCCCCTTTGTACTGCTGAAGGCCCTAATACCTGTAGGCTTAAAGGACAGCCAGGGAATCCTATTCCTCATCATACTTATGCACACTGACACTAGGACCCCAGTCTGATTATGGATTGACATAGAGATAAAATACTGTAAGTCAGTTACGTTTCCCTTGTTAACCAAGCCATCCTGTTGCACAAAGACAAGCAACCAAACCAACCAAAAACGTTTTGTTGCACATTTGCGTCATTTCCTTACACAGCGCTGCAGTACAATGCTGATAGGAACACAGAAAGAGATACAGAAACAGAAGTCTACTCAGAAAGACTGAGTACCTACTACAGGGTCTCCACAGAGCACTAATCATCCCCAACTGTCTGGTCCATTTTTCTCAAGCCTTTTTGTCTCTGCTATTGAAAGGGTTTAATAATTAACATTTTACAGGTTTATTTACCGACTCACCTTAGAAACTCTCTAAATTTGTTAAATCGGTAAAATGCAAAGTAAATCAAATCAGAGCCATGAACAAGGGAACATAAAATTGTGAGGATAATTCCCATAATTCCCAAAAATCCATAATGGTAAATCAGCTTGTGCAGACATCACCGGAGCTAATGAAAGGGTATAAACCACTAACAAAACAACTAAGTTATCTGCAACAAAAGAGTGGGCGAAATTGTGTTTTAAGAATTATTTTCTTTTTAGCTGGCTGGGTGGCTTTGATAACATAATGCTAAGTTCACTTCATTTTTAAGACAAAATGTTTGAATCAGAATATGACTTATTGGAACATTGATTTAAACATTTACTATTATTTGTAAGTCTTGGGGCCTATAGGTGGAGCAGGGAACATACAGTAAGAGCTATATGGCTAACAGAGATTGGGACAGACTTGGTTGCAACAAGTGAAATGCAGCCCATTACCACAGCCTACATGAGATTGCATAGCTCTTTGAAGAAATTTTTTAAAAAAAACTCAGTTATTGAATTGCTGGAGAATGGTTAGAATAGATTTTATATGTTAAAAGATGGTAAGCCAGGTGAAGCATTCAATAGTAATGGCAAAAGTAGTATTTCATCAAAAGATCATGATCTACGGTATCTATCAGAAGTGATTTCTCAGAAATGTTCTCACTTTTGAGAAATGCTGTCTAAAACCTACAAATATTATTGATTTTAAATATTTTTAAAAGTAGAAATATTGTGTCAGTTGGCATAGTATGTTAAATGTGAATAAATTGATTTTCAGATCTTTTGAAAATAATATTTAGCAGTTGCTGACACAGAGAACTTTAATGGCAGCAACTTTTCAAAAGTTTTAACAGTTTACCCCTGCCAACCCTTCTTTTAGGAACTCTCTAAGTGTTTGGGAACTGAGGAGACGGTTTGTTGCAGTTCTGAGTTAGATATTGCCTAATTCTTGCACAAATTAGGATTTCGGCTGCTCAAGAGGGTGGGGTGTTCTTCCACTATAATGCTCTCAATAGATATGCAAGCAGGCCCCCTCAACAAGACAAAGTTAACAAGATCTTATACAACTGTTTCATGAATATCAATGTATAATGTCATTTTGTTTAACAAATTTAAGATTGTGTTTTGTTTAGCATTACACAACTTTTACACATTATTATGACTACATTAAAAATTAATTAAATTCTTCAGTTTCAAACTTTGAGATGTTTTTTTCACCATCAATATAGCTACTAGATTTTCAGATTATACAGTCAGTCTTTAAACAAGTTTACCCTTATGGTGCAGCAGCTAACATTATGCATATAGAGCAAATCAGACTTTTTACAAAAAGTTTGTTTGGTTGGTTGGTTGGCAGAGATGTAAGCCCACATAGCTCATGGCCTAGAATGTATGAAAATTATCGCCTATTTTAGTGGATGATGGCTCACCCACATGTATGTACATTATACAAGGTATTTCAGAAAACTTGCAATACAGTAGAAAACGTATTGCTTTAAAGTAAATGATCAACTGAGGAAGTTTTGTGTGGAAATCTCCTAGTTACATTTTTACCCTATTCACCTGCAATAAAACCCTCATAATGGGCATAAGCAGACAGATAAAACAAAAAGTTGGATAGAAAAAATGGAGACATCATGTTTCTCAAAGTTCAATGACGTTAGAAGACAATTCTGTCACTCTCCAAAATCAACATTGGAATCCCCCTAAATACATAAATGTCCTTACAGTCGGGGACTACTTCTCGTCACATAACTGTCTTCACTTTAGTGCTATTTTTAAGTGTACACCAGAAGAGATCACCAGAAGAGATCTCCAAAACATTACTCAATAGTATTAATTAATCCATCTCATCAGACACATAAAAGCATATACAGCTGAATTAGATATATTGTAGCAAAAACAAACAACTTACTTCTAGATTCATAGTTTTATATAGAAGATATACTTCAAAGACATCCACAACAAAATACAACTGTATACTTTCCTATAAGCTGTATATAGAACTATACATTCAGTGTATACAAATTTGCTGAAAATGTGAAAAATGTGATCTCATGCTGCATATACTTTACTATACATTCAGTATGATCTTATGTCTTATATTTGGTCAGGGTATTAACAAGATACACCGTGTTTTATATACAATAAAACATGCAATACAGTCTGTTCTTTAAAAAATATGAGATATACAATGTGCTGTACATACATGTAGGTGCACTTCTCACAGAAACAATCAGCAGACACGTGTAGTGACTGGATAGTCATGATAAGACAAAAAAAAGAGATTCACAGTGCAGGAGTTCCATTCCTCTCCAAAAAGTGCAAGTTCACTTGTCTGTCTGCTACTAGCACAGTGCGATTGAGCACTTTCACATCCCCAATACTTGGGTCTGGTCTGATTTCAAACAGCTTGATGATCTGAGAGGACAACAAAAGGAGTAAGAATTGATCAGCAATGCATGCATGCAGTAGAATTGCAATCATGCCCATCTAACTATAATGTGTCTGACTGCAACCACTATTCCAGTCTGGATATCAATTGTAAAACACATCTCATTCAATCCAGTAATTACAAATCAATTGGGAAATAAAGCTCCAATATGTACTCTGAATCCTCCTCTAGGTATGATCATACAAATGAACTTTGTATTGGCTTACCCTTGCCAAAGCAAGATACATCTCCAGCTCTGCAATCCTCCGGCCCACACAACCTCTCACCCCAAAGCCAAAAGGAATGGAGCCAAAGGGGTTTGGCCGAGTTCTCCCATCTCTCAACCAGCGCTCTGGTTTGAACTTGGACGGCTCAGGGAAAACATTGTCGTCATGGCAAATGGAGTAGTGACATAATGTGAAAGCTGTCTGGAAGAGTCCCAACAAAAGATCACATTCCACATTTTAGTCTACAAGGGACAGTGGAAGCATGTAATATTTCCTCAAGAGATAAGTGTAAACTACGTTACCTTCTTTGGGAAAAAGTAGCCTCCAATAATCACATCTTTTTCAGTCATGCGCCGGGCATTCATCGGTACAACTGGGTACATCCTATATTATATGACAATAATAAAACAATGCAGTGAACTTAACCCTTTGGTAATGACATTATGTAAAGTCAAAAATCTAATGTGAAAAAGTTTACCTTAGTGCTTCCTTGATGACAGCCTTCATATATAACATGTTTGTCACATCCTGGGCAGTAGGAATTCTATCTCCTTTAACACAGTGGTTCACCTCTTTATACAAAATGTCTTGAACTTCAGGCTCTCTGGAGAGTTGGTACAGAGTCCACATCAAGGTGTTGGAGGTCTTACAAAACAAATAATAATAGTTGATGCAGCAGCTCTTATTTGGTCTAAAGTAAACATAACCCAATCCAGAGTCATTCATACCGTGTCTACTCCAGCAAGAAGCAGCTCAGCAATGCTTCCATACACCTCTTTATTGGTCATGTTGGTGTTGGAGAGAAGGTAGGTTAGATACTCTCCCTCCACCTCTTGGTCTGAGTCCACACGTTTCTGAATGGCTTCCATCTTCATGTCTATTAGCTGTGCAGCTACAAGGAACATTGCAATTTAAATCACCATTTTCAGATATTTTACATACAAGCCATGGTGAAAGAAAGTGTAGTCTCTTACTTACCAAATTTGAAGATGCCCTCCCAGCCGGCCATGTAACGTTCCCAAAGCGGCAGGACCTTGCGTGACCACTTGGGCATGAGCACCACGGGCATACTGTAGGTGAACATTTGGGCAATAGAGTCGATGAAGTCCTGAGTCTCCTTTGGGATCTCATCTTCCAAACACCCAATCCGAGTTTCAAAGAGAATAGATGAGATTCCTAGAACAGAAAGATGAAGTCAATGAATGTTGTGATGACAAAGCCATCTCCAGGAACTCACAGGTGATCACAATGTTCTTTAAGCTGGAACATCATATCATAATAGATAGTTGAGAACTGATAATTATGATTGAATGCATGAATGAATGAATGAGTACCCTCAAGGGAGAAGCGGTAGAGCTCATTGGACAGATTTGTCACCAGATCCCCTGTCGGACTGGTCTGACGTAAGTGGTATATTCTCTTGATGAAATCAGTGACTACCTCGTTGACAACGCCTGAATACTGCACTGAGTCCTTGGGGTGTAGCATTCGTTTGTTGAGCACAGCCCTCAGTTTGTACCACTTTTCACCCTCCCTGAGAAACACAGGTAGAAAGGAAAAAGGAGGTCTAAATCACACTGAATCAGGTCAGATTGTTGCTAAACACACATTCTTTCAGCATCAACAAGGAATTAGGATTAAGGATTATCTCAGTCTATGGTTGCATTTAACACTGTACTAGTTACAGTACAGCACTGTATTGGTTAATGTATAATAATAATTTCAGACATGCACAGATAAGGTGATAAATTCATGGTGCTACTGGTAGGGAATCTCCAACAGTAGCCAATAAACCAACACATGACAGGAAATACAGTACATTGACTATTGACAGTAAATCAATATTAGCCTACATATTACTATTGTACATTATAACACCATCATTCAATGAGTTTAAGCTAACTATACACACTATGCCATGACTAAGTGAGTGTTCAGTACTCAGACATACTCAGTGAAGGGGCCATAGCCAATGTCCCTCATGTCTCGAAACTCAGTCCACAGACTCATGTCTCCACGAGAAGGGAACTTTTCATCTTTCCTCAGTAGCTCCTCAACTAGCTCCACACTGTTGAGCGTTATGGAGTGGTGGCTTCCTGTTGCCACTTTATAAATAGGTCCATATTTCTGTTTCTCATATATCTGGAATGATATTAATCAGACCTCAGACCTTAGACTACAAGCAAAACATACAAGCAAAGCAGAAAGCAACATGACATGGCAAAGGCATAGAGGCATTCAAAACTCAAGATCTCCTGAAGTAAACAAACATGACCTTATCACACACTCTGCTCTTTTTTAGACTGTTGCTGTGGCAACGGAGTATCAGTAACACCTGCACTTTTCCCTTATTTATTCATGTCATGAAGGGAAAGCCTTCAATACAAGGAGTTTTCAATATCATAGCACACAGAATTCATCACATGGTTCCATTATGTAAGCCCAGAAGTTTATGTTATATCATACCTGGAGTTCATGCAGACGATTGAGATAACCTTTTACAAGCACTCTATACAAAACCTCCCAGGTTTTGATCACTGGTAGATCCTCCTGTGTCTTCACCTTGCCAGGGATTTCCAACACCCCCACTGACGCTGCTGTATTTCCTCCTGCCCCACGCCTGTGGTCGAGCGTTGGGGATATGGGCTGCGGCTGTAGCCAGAGGCTCCGCTGACCAGCCAGACGGAGAGCCAGTCGTGCAGCCATAACCCAGGCAGGCTAAGGAATGTGAACAGTAAGCTCAGCTTACACTCTAGAGGGAAGGGGGTGGGGCCATGGTCAAGGAGTTAACCCTTTATGTACACACACTGCTATGAAACCACATATTCTTAATGATGATACAGATCTTGAAGGTGGCCTATGCCATTTATTTATATAATGTATGATAACATCAAGTTTTGTCAATGCTGGCATGCCTTAATGTCAAGATAATAAATCCTTGCAATTATTTATTTAGACATTTCTGTGAATTAACACTGAACTAATGCCAAGAATAACATCTCCCTTTCCTATGTAGTGTAATATGTAGATCATGTTTTTTTTCCTGTAACATACCAAAATACACCCATGTTTTGATACATTTTTTGATAAAACCTTTTTCTTTTTCCAAGGAAGATGCTGATGAGCTGTAGCTCTCTTCTGAGTTGATACAGATGGACTGTATACAAGCTGCAGTGTAAGAGAATTGCATTTTATGTCTTTATGTTTGAGATAGGCCTGACTCAACTGTCTTTCCATGACTGGGATATGCATGTGCGTATACTGTACGTTTTTATGTCATTCTGTTCCTGCTGTTCCCATCATAACAGATGAGGCGGAATATCATGTTCTTGCTGTTGTGTTCTGCTTGCTCTGTCTACGTCTGTCCCTTGCACCAGTGGCTATCTGCTCTACAGTAGGTACACCTCAACTGGGATGTCCAACGCCATCTTCTGTCAACCTGGAACTTCTACTTCTAGACGGCTATTTCCTGTCTCGTTAGACCAGCTGATGGATTTTTGCATGATCAGATCATCGCATATTAAATCAGAGTCCTGTATTGCTTTGTTTAAAAACATTTATTTGGATGCTGTTGCCTTTTTATGTGTCCATTGTTCATACCACAACAACATATTCCCTCGTGTTGTCCAAAAATGTCCAAGAACAGTGAATTTTTCATAGAGCAGTTTTTCCCTGCCGACCAATTCCGTTTAAGTCCCATGAGCAATCACCCCTGCATCTGGGCCACGTTATCAATGGAGCCAGTGGGGTCCATTTTATAGAGCATAAAGTGTCCTTGCACCTGTGCAGCACTTATTTCCTTATAAATGGAGAGAGCGTGTTCTGCAAACCTCTCTGCCTCTGATGCAGGCTCTGCAGGGTAGAAGCGGCCGAACATCTGTGTGAGCTGCCAGTTGGTGCAGTGGCCCACGTACTGCTTCAGGTCCACACGGCCAGGACGGATGAGTGCAGGGTCAAGCCTTAGGGAGAGATCAGGCAATGAGTGCATGGCTGCTAAACACCTTCCAGTGTTATCTAATCTCCTTCCTTACATCCACTGTTGATACAGTAGCCTACTAAACCACTATTGCAGGTTAAATTATACATTATGGCAATTTAACTGGCACTGTGAAACAGTGTAGACTTTTTACTGTAACTTACTATCATAGGTCATATTCATATTTCTGTTTTTTTGGAAACAAGAAAAAAATGTGACCATGATGTGGCTTAAGCCTTGGCCAGGTGTTGACTGGCTTCATCACCCCATCCACACACACACACACACACACACACACACACACACACACACACACACACACACACACACCATGTTGAGTTTGAGGGTGAATCCTTGCACCCTCGTAAGACAGTCTGCTTCCAGTAGAAGTCAGCTATGGTTATGGTCATGTTATATTCCTCACAATCTTGATAAGTTTTGTATCTGCTGTAGTCACACATTCATTTGACTAGCTGTAGTCAAATGAATGTGTGTCTATGGCAAATAGTATTTTTGTTGTTTTTCCGAGTGTTGTAATTTGCCAATGAGATAGAAACAAAGACAGGGTGATGTAGAAGTGGTAGGAGAGTACTATCTCAAAAAATTACTTAGCCAATTATCCAATGAGGCTGACGATATTGAGGTTTTTATGGCAAATTCAGACAGATTTAAGACAGTTTAATTCATTCATTTAACTGCATCTAAAAGGAAATGGAGACCGGAGTGGAAAAGATGGTCTACTTCTGATATGAAGCTAACAGTGCTGAAATTCACAACATACCTGTCAATAAAATTGGTAGTCATGAATACTATTCTTGCTTCAGAAGAAGCCACCCCATCCAAGGCATTCAGAAGTCCACTGAATGTCAGCCTTCCCATGCCTTGATAAGCCATTGGATCTAAAGAAGAAAAAAATCTTGAAGTAGTATTCAGGAAATCAATAGAACTCTAGTTTGGTATTGGACTGTTCAAAAGATTTTTCCCCCCAAAACTACTAAAAGTACATGGCCAGTGTAATCCAGTATTTCACTAAAGACATAATGAGCTCTGATCACTATGCCTTGGCTGAAATAATTTCTTACTGGCTCATTACAAAGAGTAGGCTACCTACAGTATATTAATGTTCACATTCCTTCAACATCCACTGCTATAGCATAGAGGAATAAATTCAAACAGTGCTGTCAATGTAGTCTGACAAGCCATAGCATAACATTAAAAGGTATAGTCTGGCAACCAACAACCACTGATATTCACCAATCACGAGTCCCAATGGCTCATTTGCTACTGCTAGGCATCTAGATTTCTAAGCTAATGTTTCTGCCCAAACATGTATAACTGTCTTTGGCCAATATCATCCACTGCAGGAGCACCACTGGTGCTGGCCCAAGAGGAACATACTCTCAGTAGGAAGCAGCTCCCGGCTGATGAATGCAGCGTCTACATCCTCCAGTAGAATGATGCTCTGCTGTGGAGCGACAGTGAGCAGGTGGTTGAGACGGTCATCAGATAGGCTGCGGTCACTCAGGCTCATTAAGCAGATACTGTAGCCCAGCTCTCCTGCCAGGGCCGTACTGAACACACATACAAACACACACACACACACACAGTTATCATTCTCCGTTCCCCAGTCTCAGATCCGGATACAATTGAATGTGAAGCATGTCAAATGTCAAAATAAATAACAATGAACAAAATATGATGTACTCACATGAAACTGCTCTTTCCACATCCTGGTGGACCATAGAGCAGATATCCTCTTCTGTATGGAATTCCTAAATAAAAAGATGTGTCAGAGGACAGATACACTATGCATGTACTGTATTATGCACACGTCTATCATATCATCTTTTTCGTGCTGCATCCACTGTGTTGTTACCTCTGTCTGTGTACCATTTTGGGTTGCTGATGAATTCCTTCACATCATCCACAATTCTCTCTGCAATGCCTTTCTCTAAAACCACAGAGGATAGAGGCCGCCGTCGTCGTGGGAATCCAAAGGGCCGCCACTCACCTCCCATAGCAGTGTACATCACTGTGCGCCCCTCTTCCTGTTTCAGGGCCAGTTCACGTGCTGTAGAGAACCAAAGACAGAGACTTAATAGCGTACCGTACCGTACACACATGCTGTATGCATTGTAGGACCATTATTGTGTTGAATACTTACCTTCCTGAAGAATGTTCATAAACAATTGTCTGTCTCTCCCAAGAGCTGTGAAGGTAACAGACTCCCATGGGGTGCCTGTATGAAGATCTACCATTTGTTTTTCCCTTGTTCTTTCTACTCGAATCCATTTCCTCCCATACCTAACCACACAAACAAGCTTAATAAGAAAATGCACCACTGGATTTGTTATGTAAAATTTCCACGGGTACCAATGAAACCACACGTATGACTCACCAAATAATATGATTGCCTGGACTGGGATGAAAGTCAAACTGTGTATGTACCCGTCCACTCTCATGTTGCAGGTATGAAGTTTCCACACTGAGGTGCTGTGTGTGCCTGGCGTGCTTAGTAATCCAACTCAATAGCCAATGATAACTCTTGTCTCTACTAGGCACCTCTAAAGTGATCATGTAGTTCCTCCTAAAAAAGATCATACCGACTTGTGCCCCCTTTTTCGCAACTGCTAGTGCTGTCCCCACACCTACAAGACCGAATCCAGCCCCAAAGTAAGGGTTGTCCTTTAATGCGGCAAGAAAGTCTGATAAAGGCATGGTTAAATGTTTTATCGTTTTTCTTCTCTATTCGTAGAAGAATCAGGGTATTATTAATGAAAACTATACAGCCTAGGTTAGGACGAATCAGAGCATGTCCATTGAAACCTGCATAATTACAAACTCAAGAGTCAAACAACATTAATCAACGTTTGAGATTTTGGCAGGCTGCCTTGAATGTCCTATCTCTCCTGCATGATTAACTGCAATACGAATTCAAAGTATCTAACAAGTCTTATCTCAAAATCTCAAAAGAAATCGTAATATTCCTTCCATTTGGACACCTTCTCCTGCAACTGTCTGCCAGTATCACCACGACGTTGTGTTTCCATTGGACGAAGCAGCGAATCACATGTGACCTTGTGTGTATTTCCTGTGTTCGGCCATAACATGTCCGGGTACAACATAGACGAACCAAACAGATCCTATCTTTCTGAGGGAAGGCTTTAAAACAAAAGTCGATGGCCGATTTTAAGTAAATCGTTGTATGGCGTAGTGGTGTTAAGTAAATTAATATTATTTGTGATTTTTGAGATTGTGCAAGGATAGCCTAGGTCTTTCAAACCTATAATTTAATTTAATTTAATTTAACATAGCAATTGCTAGGGGTTGCTACAAGCTTAGCTTTCCCGGTTCATTCCAGCTGAAAACTCAGGTTTTCAAAACGTTTCAAAATTTTCCTTGCCCTCGCGAGGTCCTCTATCTTTTGCAAAATCTAGCATTTTTAGACACGACCACGACTAACGCCAGACAGACCAAACAAGCGGGACCCTTGAAGACTGACGTTAATTTGATGTTGTCTGGAGATAGCTCTCTAGTGGTCCCACGCAGTAGGTCAAATTTTAATTTATTGTTGCAATAATGGTTATGAACCGCTTGTTCAACTGTTTGAATAAAACGTTATATGTCGTATGGAAATGATGACTGTGTGGACAGTAATGTTTTGGGTGCACAGTAAGGACAGATTGTGGCTGAACACAGAATAACCCTCTGCACTTCATGGTGTCCTAATGGGTAAGTAGCCCACTACACCTCTTACAGTTTTACACATCAAGTAGCCTTGCCATTTGTCTAATTGTAGCCTACTTTGTTTTGTTAAGGTGAAGAAATGGATGATCAGGACAGACTCCAGGTGCCAAAGTCTGGGAGTGGACTAAATAAAAGACAGTCAACTAATAGAAAAAGAGGGAAGACATCTGCTGAGTCTGTGGAAGAGCAGGGAGGTTGCAGCACAAAAACCAAGACCAAAAAGAGATCCACCCCAGAGGCAAAATCTCCTAATAAAGGTAATGTAGGCTACAGTGCTCTCTCTCAGGTTCAGGTTCAGGTTACTAACGCATACACACAACACATAGACATTAGGCATATGGACAAATAGTAGAACCCCTACGTGGCATTGTTGGCTTGTACACACTTAAAGAGTGGTTTGTGCATATGGACTACAGAACATGACCAACATATATTTTCAAGCATAGCTATAGTACATATCCAAAGTCTCTCTCTCTCTCTCTCTCTCTCTCTCTCTCTCTCTCTCTCTCTCTCTCTCTCTCTGTTATCGTACAATCATACATTTTTTTCATTCTTCAGAAAAAGGTCACATTATTCAAGGTGATGAAGGCCTGTACCGCACGCACATTTGCTCAGAGTGCCGGCGCTGTTTCAAGACTCGGTCCCACTTGATGGAGCACATGAACCTGCATTTCCCAGACCCAAGGCTGCAGTGCCCTAACTGCAAGCACCACTTCACTAGCAAGAGCAAGCTGCGCGTCCACATGCTCCGAGAGGCCGGTCAGAAACAGCACCAGTGCCACCTGTGTGAGTACAGTGCAGTGGAGCGCTACTCCCTCCAGCGGCACATCGCCACCGTGCATGGAGACAAAGCAGGAGGAGAGCACTACTCAGATGAATACCCCTGCCCAACTTGTGGAGACACCTTCCGAAAGAGCCAACTGCTCAAGGCCCACATGAAGTCTCACCACACCACAAAAGAGGGCGAGTCTCTGGCTTGCCCCAGTGAGGACTGCACCTTCCACAGCACTGAGAAAAAAGAGCTCCAGAAGCACATGGAGAACACTCACAGCATCAATGCTGTTGAGTGTGGTCATCATGCGTGCAATGCTCTGTTCCTAAGCACTGAGGCGATGAAGAGACACATGCGCACACACCAGGCCTTCCACTGCACACAGTGCGACTTCTCCTGCTCCAACAAGGGCCGCTTCCAGAGACACAAGAGACAGGGGCACCCGGGTAAGGAGGAGTTGCACTGTGATTTCTGCGCCTTCAGCACCTTCAACCCAGTGGAGTTTGACCAGCACATTGGCCGTTTCCATGCCAATGAGAAGATCCACCATTGTCAACAATGTGATTTTTCCACCGCCCACAAACATGGTTTAAATCGACATATGCTGATACACACTGGTGAGTAGCGTGTGTATAAGTGAAGGACGGTAATTATTTTCGCTGTGGTAAAGCTAGCACTGACACAAGGCTTGTGTGTGTGTGTTATTACAAATGACAAGTTGAAAAAATAAATGATTATAAGTTAGGTATTACAGTATGCATGAGTATTCATATGTCTTCCACTTTGGCTTTGTGTATTCTGACATTTTACATTTCCACATATTTGTAGGTGAAAAACCCTACAAGTGCCAACTTTGTGACTTCAGATGTCGTGATGAGACCTACATTTCAAAACATATGCTCACACATACCAGTGATAAGAATCATATGTGCTCAGAATGTGGCTATGTCACTAAGTGGAAGCATTATCTGACGGTGCACATGCGAAAACACGCTGGAGATCTCAGGTCAGTTGCCTTATTATGTGTTGTAGAAGAAGATGAAAATGCATTCATACGACTTTGTGTAGCAAATTTGTCTGTTTTCTCTTTTTCAGGTATAAATGCAATCAGTGTTCATACCGTTGCCATCGTATTGACCAGTTGAACAGCCACAAGCTCCGTCACCAGGCCAAGTCATTGATTTGTGAGATCTGTGCCTACTCCTGCAAACGAAAGAGTGAACTGCGCAACCACATGCAGCTGAAGCACTCTACAAATGAAGAATTTCGGCCTCCTGTCTTTCAATGCAAATTCTGCCCTTACCAGACACGCTACCGCCAAACTCTTCAGAACCATGAGAACAGCAAACATACCAAGAACAGAGAGTTCCGCTGCGCTTTATGCCCTCATTCCACTTTTAGCAATACTGCACTCTTTTTTCACAAAAAGAAGATCCATGGGTATGTGCCAGGGGACACTGAGTGGCTTGAGAACTATGCAGAGAAAGAACGGGAGAATAATGCACTAGACCCACTACAGAGCTTGTTTTTAAGGCCTGTGACTGCCCCTCCGGAGAAAGATGGAAGCTGTACAGGAAATCAAGCCTCAAGCCAAGATGATCCTGACCCCTGTGTGAGTGCATCAAGCCTAGTGCTGCCAGTCCAGCAGGAAGCTGGCAGTGCTGCAGACACTGTTATCACTCTCTGTAAAGGTCAAGAGCAGCTGTTAGTTGAATCAGGAGCTTTGGAAACTGCTGTAGATAGCCAGAACCATTCTGAAACTGCTAGAGAGAAAGAGAATACAGAGAGGGAACCATCAGATGATAACCAGGAATCCTACTGTACCTTGGTATTAGCACCTATATCTGATGAGGAATGCTCTCAAACTGGTGCTGAAAATGCAGAATGTTTCATCTACAGAGGAGTGTCAGGCTGAAGGAGAAAAACTGCAGATCCTTCCAGAGTCAGTGAGTGATCAGAATGATGTAGTCCTTGAGGAATGTGAGGAGCAGAGTAATGGTGAGCCAGGAGAGCTTCCCTCCTCCTTGCCCGCCCCACTCTCTCCTCCTGAGCACTCCCCCACTGGAACACCTGAGGCCGCTCTCACAGCCTTGAGGAGGCAAGACAAGGACCAAGCTGAGGCCCTTGTGCTGGAGGGCCGGGTTCAGATGCTGGTGGTCCAAACACAGGCTGAGGTGTACCGCTGTGAGCACTGCTCTTATGTGACACACAAGCAGACCTCCCTCAGGCACCACTGTCGCTCAGTGTGTGGGGCCCGAAAAGTGGTCCTTTCCTGCACGGACTGTGGGGCCAAGTTCAAACAGTCTCGAAGCCTAAACACTCACCGCCTCAAAAAGTGTCCTGTACTTGTGAAGAAAGGAAGAAGATTTGCCCAGGTGCCCCCAACAGTGTTGGACAAGCAGAGTGACTCGACACCAGAGCAGGAAGAATCACAACACTCCAATCAAACAACTACAATAAATCCTATGAGTCAGGAGGGCACTTCTGATAACATGACTGTTCTTTCAGATGTTGGGAGAAGCTCTGTTGCTGATACCACTGACGTAAACACTAGCACTACATTTCCTACTATTGCCCCAAACACTAGTGACTCTGCTACTATTGCCCCAAACACTAGTGACTCTGCTACTATTGCCCCAAACACTAGTGACTCTGCTACTATTGCTCCAAACAAAGAACAGAGATTGAGTGTAGATTTGAGATCTAAAGCAAACGGTCTGGGTTATACTGAGACAGATGGAAAATTTACCTGCGAGACCTGTTCTTTTTCTTCCTGTAGGAGCACATCAATAGAGCGCCATTGTAGGTCTTGTGCCACCTCTATATGGAGGCCAAGCACAGCCAAAGAAGGCCAAAAGAACCACATGAGTGAATCTGATGCTGAGGATGAAGACTGGGATGAAGGTGATAGTAATGTAGAAGGGCCGAGCAAAGAAAAAAGGACTGGACCTTTATCCTGCCCCAGTTGTTCTTTCACTTGCCACCAGGAAAGAGCATTAGCAAGCCACAAGAGACGGGGCTGTCTGAAGCCCAATGAAATGCAGTGCCAGTTTTGTTCATTTGTAGCTAAGTCACAGAAAACCCTTCAGCATCATGCACAGATCCATAAGAATGGCAAAAGCAAAAGACAAAGACTTCAGTGCAAGTCCTGCTCCTTCGGCTGCAAACAGGAGCGCTGCATGGCCCAACATGTAGCCCTGAAGCACGAGGGAGCCAGGCCATTCCGCTGCCGCTTCTGTGCATTCTGCACCACACGCCGCTACCGCCTTGAAGCCCATGAGTCCCTGCACACTGGACTGGGCCGCCATGCCTGCGACCGCTGCAGCCAAACCTTTGGTACCACTACCAAACTGCGACTGCATCGGCAGCGTGTGCACGACCGACACTACACGCACTTCTGCCAGCTCTGTGACTACAGGGGTTACACCCAGAATGACCTCAGCCGGCATATCCAAAGCTGCCACACGGGGGAGCTCTGCCATCCATGCAGCCAGTGTGAGGCACGCTTCAGCTCTGAGCTGGCTCTGAGGCTCCACCAGAAACGCCAGCATGGGCGCCAGCAGACACACACCTGCACAAAGTGCGACTTTACCTGCGAGAGTAAGAGCGCTTTGAAAGTGCACCTACAGCAAGAGCACCCTAAGCTGCATTGCGCCACTTGCCAGGTGAGCTTCGACACGCCACAGAGTCTGAAGGAGCACCGCAGGACCCACCTCACCCAGCAGTGCACCGAGTGCGCCTTCGCCACCCAAAACAGGCAGCTCCTGGCTCAGCACCTGCTGGACCAGCACGAGGACGGCTCACCTGAGGACAAGTCCCTCAAGTGTGAGGTCTGCGGCTTCGCCTGCCGCCACCAGCTGGTGTTTGAGCAGCACATCCGTTCTCATGGGGGAACCAGACTGTACAAGTGCACTGACTGCCAGTACTCCACACGCAACAGGCAGAAGATCACCTGGCACATCCGCATTCACACGGGGGAGAAGCCCTATCATTGTGAGCAGTGCAGTTACTCCTGTACTGAGCCCTCTAGACTAAAGGTAGGCTACATTTACTAGGCTACATTTATCAATATACATACAGAATACCCCTTTAGTGTCATCTGTGTTGTTAGTAGTGTATTACATCATTATTATATTTGTATATTTTCCACTTTGAAGGATCACATGAGAATACACCAGGAGGAAAGGAAATATCTTTGTCCGGAGTGTGGCTATAAATGCAAGTGGGCGAGTCAGTTGAAGTATCACATGACAAAACACACAGGTAAGGGAACACACACACAGTCATATCTTGTGTTACATGCTGACCTGCCTACACATGAGACAGTATGTTTTATTTGCTTTCACTCTTTTGCCAGGTGCCAAGCCATATGCATGTGAGGAATGTGAGTATCGTACCAACCGGCCTGATGCATTGCGTGTCCACCGGGAAACCCGCCATCGTGACGTGTGCTCCTTCATCTGTGAGAAGTGCGGCAAGGCCTTCAAGACACGCTTCTTGCTCAAGAGCCATCAGCAGAAGCACAGTGAGGAGCGGCCATATGTGTGCAGGCTGTGCTCCAAGGCCTTCCGCTGGGCTGGCGGCCTGAAGAACCACTACCTGAACCACACCAACCAGCAGCCCTACCACTGCCTCCACTGCAGCTACCGGGCTAAGCAGAAGTTCCAGGTGGTGAAACACCTGCAGCGGCACCACCCGGACCTACCTGTGGAGGAGGGTGTGGGCCGACACCCAAAGGATCAGCTCACAACGCTTCAGGAAGCCCGGCTTACTGTGCCCACAGAGAGGCCAGGCAGTGTGGATAAGGAGGGCCAAGATGTTGGCAATGCCCAAGAAGAAAATAAGGGCTAACAACCAGCAGGGCTTATTGCATCTTTATTACATGGTGGTCTCTTCAGGCAGAAATACAAGGGATGGGTATTTTTCTAATCACAAGGAGGACAAAGGTGGTACAAAAAACTTTGCTGTTAACGTGTTTCTGTTATTGCTGTTACAGTATTTTGACCATGGTTAGGACATTTGTAGTAGCAATACAGATTTAAATGACCATTTCCAGGTCAAGTGGAAGTCATGAAACTGAAACTGAAATGTTATTTAATGAAAATAATTATGCTACTGTATTCTTTTGTAGAGATAATTTCATTGCGTGAATGTCTGTGCCATGATTGGGTTCAGACTACCCTTAAAATGATATGGCCTAATGCTTGTCCATAGGCTCATTCATTTTCATTCAAATCTGTTATATTTTCTTGTAGGCCTAGTAGGTTTTGAAACGGAACCATCACGCAAGGTCTTTGACAAAGTTCTGAAAAGTACTGATATGTTACAGTAAAAGGCAGAAGATCTTTACAGACAATATCTAGTTTTACTTGGTCTTAATGAAATTTATTTTTTCTAGAACATGACAGAGCAGCAAATTACTACGAGAACAGAGATGGAAGTCATTTCATAAAATGACCAAATTAAAAGTACTTTTTTAAAGTCATATAAATCTCAAGAAGCTTGAACCATATTCTTCACATACAGTAAAACAAAGATAATACTGAAAATCAAGGCCTCTTCACCTTCTTACCGTCTTCATAAACTGCTATAATACTATAATACTACTCTTATATCCTATTATAACAGCAGGAACAGCATCAGTCATTCAGTTTCAGGATATGTATACAGAATTGCATGCGCTGCAAAGACATCATTAAAACATCTGTGGCACTTAAGGAAAGTCACTGAAATCCTAGGGGGTCAGCTTTTTATACATGTTTTTCAGAAACTACAGTATGTTAACCAAAGCACCCTCCATAATCATTGTCACCCCTGGTAAAATGACTATAAAGTGGAATAAAAAAGCAATTTATGCTAGTTTCACAATTCAATTTCTCAAGAATAATCGTTCCTCCAAGGGAAAGAAATGTATCTGGAGAAAACACAATGCATCAAAAAGAAATAAATATTTTTCTCAAAAACGTATGTGCCACAATTATTGGCACCCCGACAAAATATGATAAATAATGATGCAAATAAATCATTTCAGTGAACTCTTTCTTTAACATGCATTGTTCCTTATTAGCATGCATTTGATTCTCCTTTAAACGTTGTATTTTACCTCAGTGTTATCATTATGTGACTAAAGAAAGGTTGATTTTTATAGCAGCCTTTATGTATGTTTTTAGCCAACTTTGTCAGGGGCACCTAAAGTTATGGAGGGCACTGTATATATGAATGTTTGTGAATTCTTTGGCTTTATAATGCTAATGTTAATAGATGAGAAGTATTAAGGCCACAGGTGTAGATTAGTTTGCTTAAAGGTATCTCACATGCCAACACTTGCATGCCAGCATTTCCACAGTTCCAAAACATTATATAATAGTGCAATATAACACTGGCTCTATTACAGCTATGTGATTGCTTAATTCTTAGAGTTCAGCTTACTTTAATTAAAAAACAGCATAAGGACAAGTATGAGGTACAGAGTTTGCATCTGTAATATACCGTAGCTGGGTATCATGCCAAATCTGCGATTCGGATGTGCACAAACACAGAGGATGGAGCAATGCTAGTGCCATCTTTGGACAGCAGGTGAATGTGCCGATACCCTGCAAACATGCATAAAACCTACTATTAGCAAATATGCAGTGTTCCACAACATAAAACAGAAGTATTATTTGTATGAAAGTATGAAATTTCTACTCAGTGGCTGACTTACCGGGTGAAATGGATGTGAAAGGCAAGGTATACTGCCCAATGAAATCATTCCTAGTGGTAGTGTCGTGGTCTTCGACTACAAACCGCACAAGTGCCAGCTCAGGAATGTGGATTGTAAACTGAAGGCTTTCATTCCATACCGGATTAAATCCTGCAAAAGATCAATATACAGTAGCTTGGATGAAATCACTGAAACGGTTTTGTTGGCTTCAGAGGTTTAGGCAGCAATGAAAACATGGATCTCACATATGGATCTGTCTTTTTATTGAACCAAAATGATCAAAAGAACCTACAACTCACCATTGTTATCAATGCGTCTTGTCTCTTGTTTGGATTGATCCTGAGGGACACCGTAGATTTCAACCCTGACTAGGGGGTCCACAATTGAGCCTTCCTTCTTACTTAGCTTTGGAAGCTGCTGAGCGCTAATTACCTTTCATGTCAAGATGTACAGACAGACATTTTGGTTAGCTCAGAGAAATACATGTTAATTAAATGACCAAAACACAACACTGCGGTACAAAGACTGACTGTATTAGAGACACTGACTCAGTGCAAATGAAGTTAGGGAAGTGTAGGCCTACCTTGATGTAAAGTTTCTTTGGATTATATTTGTTGAAGTCTTGGGGTCTATCTGGATCAAAGGTGCTGTCATATTGCCTTAAGAAGTCAGGCTTTAGAATATAGCCACAATTGTTGTTTTGTTTGAAGAGACCATCATTGAGGTCCATCTCAGTGCCAGCTGTCTGGAAATTCAGGGCCACTGGAATGGGACACAACGAATAGCGTTAAACCACACAGTAATGGTGGTGAACATTTATCACATTACAGAAGATAAATCTTTTTGTTTTAGTTGATGCAACATGAGATGTCTAATGAGCTCCTACATGATAAAAGTCTTACCTATCTGGCATCCCACATTCCACAAGTCCTGAGGACAGTAGTTGGACGAGTCTGTCCTCATCCCACTGGGGTACACTCTAGTGAGCTGCCTTGCATTATGCTGCACAAAGTCTGTCCCTATCAAACACAAACACAACCAGCTGTCATTTAACCCTGGCTTCAGAGTTAAGCACTAATCGCAGTTGTATTGTGTTTATAAATGGCTGTCCCCATTTGTGTGTGCTAATATAAGTAAGGGTCAATGTCATCTCCAGCTGTGTCACACAGACCCACCCGTTTCCTTCATGCACTTCCTGGCTTTGGACTCAGAGAGAGAGGACATCTCATAGGGCTTTCCCGTCTCACGAGACTTCTCAAAGCCATCAAAGTGGACACTCTTGCAATACACCACCAGATCTGATAGTTCTTTGCACAAACTTTGTTTCAGCTTCTACATAAAAAAACAATTATAATTTAGTGTAAGGTTATAGTTAGTTATCTGTTTAGTCAATAAGAACCAAACAAACCATGTATACACCATATTTACAAATAGAGCAAAGACAAAATCTCAACTGTTCAAAGCAATGAGTCTTTGGTTGAAACTGGGAGAATATGCATTCATTTGGTCAGGGCCAATAAAAAGTTGAACAATGTTTAAAATAGCACAAGGAGGAACATTTCCAAACTAATTATATTAACTGCCAACATGAATGTGTATATACAAGACCATCATCCAGAGGCTGCGTCTGTGCATCGTTAAAGTTGTATAGAGGCATTCATTACTCATTTCTTACATCAAACTATCCTGTGATAACACAAGTGAAAATGTGTAATTGGTTTTGGAAATCAAGTCTTAAGTCGAGTCTGAACCTCCATGCTACAGAGGAGATGAATCATCCTTCTTGTTTTAGTGATCAGTTCAAAAGGCAGCATCTACTGTATGATGGCAAAGGAGTGCAGTTGTGCCTTTATTATGGACTGATCACTTATCTGGACAATAAAATGAAATTAAACGAAATGTAAATGTTTTGAGCAGCCACCCAAACATTAAATTTGAATGGAAGGTTTTAATTATTACCAGATCATGAGAGCTGATTGCATTCTAATTGCATTTAACCAAGTTCAAATAGCGGTAGTGTGGCTCCATCAGTAGGGCAGCCAGATGCTAAAATGCCGTGATAAAGAACAGTCCTCATACAAAATCATACAAAATCACACTTGACAATTAAGTGTGAAGCGTCCTTCTTTCTTTTTAGATATTTATTTTTTTCTTATGGATTTTTGTTCTTAGGGGATCCTTTAATGAGGCAGGACAGTGTAGAGAGAGACAGGAAATGACTAACACCTCCAAGACCTCAGAGAGAGAGAGATTGAAGAATGGACTCGGGTTGGACTCGAACCCCAGTCCCCGGATTGATGCTATGGTACCTTAGCCCACTGAGCTACTGTGCCCCTCTTCATTTATTAGTCAACTTTTCCCACCGTCCCAGCTTTTTTGAGATGTGTTGCTGGCTTCAAATTTCATATGACAATATCCCATATAACAATAACTAATCCCAGTTTCAACAACTAATAAATGAAAATTAAAGTATTTTATTTACTGTTTACTCAAATTTCCAGCTGTTTTGGAACTATGTTAGTACATTTTGTATGTGAGGTTTTGTCAGGAAATGTCTTCTATGTACTATTGTGAAGAGCCTGTCTAAAATGACTAATACCTTCTCTCCATGGCTTGCTTCCTCAGGTGGTAAGCTGTCTTTGTCCATTTCAGCAGCCTCATCTTCATCGCTCACTTCCCCTTCATCCAGATTGTCCTCAATTCCACCAATCTTTTTCCCTTTTATCAGTATTTTTCTCTTCAGGGCCTGAAAAAGACAAACGCACACACACACACACACACACAATGGAAAAGTAAACAACACCACAATTAAGTCAATTAAGAGCACCTCCTTCTATGGCCTTGTTATGCATGATTAGATTAATCAGGTAACCTTAGGTCTCACTATCACCATTCCATTAAAAGTCATGTGGTGACCCCCAACGGACAGCTGACTACTCCCCCCATAAGTTGAACTCTGTCCAATCATTTTGATGGCACAGCATTTTTAGAATGCTAATGTGTGGTGAGCGTTCTGGTGCATAATGGCTGCCGTGCATCGCCCAGGTGGGTGATACACATTGGTGGTGGTTAGTGAGGCCCCCCTTCCTCTGTAAAGCACTTTGGGTGTCTTGAAAACGCTATAGAAATGTAAGGAGTAGTAGTAGTAGTAGAAGAACATATTACAAAGTATACTCTATTTTAAATATCTGCCGAATAGGTTGGTCAATAAATACTTACACAGAAACATGCTAAGCTCGGCCTAAACCAGTTGCATCTACAACATTGGTTTCGATGTCACACGTGAATCAAAATCAACTCAGAACACACACTACAGTAGTCAAGTCACATGCACTGCAGCGTAGCACTCCACACACAGAGAATGGGCCTGCAGAGCACTCCATACACAGAAGGAGCCTGCATCACCATGTTGGTAGCACATTCTTTCGACCCAGTACTCTGCACATAAATGCTGCCACCCACACGCTGAACTTGCAACACTAAACAGGCCTCCTCTATCAGGACCCCCGGTGTCTTACTTAGCAAATTCCATCTGATGTAGTCAATAACCTTCCCCAGCCCTAATTAGTTACGTACAGAGGGAGCTTCCATGAGCAATGGATGTCAATCCCATTGGATATTTAGTGGACCTATAACCCCTGTCTACAGTTAATATACATTTAGTAAATAGCATTTACAAGGATATCTCACCTCTGGAGAGGGTAGCTGACTAGGAACTCTGCCATCCAGTGTGGATTTCAGCAGACTGTCACCAAGGATGTTGCAGAGATGCTTAGCCATGACTTTTTGCTGCTCAATACTGCAATGGTTTTCCAAGGATATGATAACAGGGTACTCTGACACCTGATTAAAAAGAGGAAAGACAATATTACAAAGGCTTCTGTTAGTAAACAGTAAGGTAAAATCACATCCAAGACAAAGTGCCCAGGCCCTTAAGATCAAACCAAACAGATGTGATGCAAAAGCTAGAAAAAGAGGCAAAAGAGGTAAAACATCTCACTTTGAAAGCATAGCTAGCCACTGATGCAATGACATCTTTGAAGAGGATCTTGGAGGTTAAGGTGTGTCCATGGTAAACTATAGGTTCTCCATTAGGGCCATCCCAGCAATCCACCTCCACACAGCGGCAACCCCGCTTCAAAGCTCTGGTGAGAATGAACAGGAAATGAGTCAGTGATCCAATTTCTGCATGATCCTTTTCTATTAACCGCCTAAGGGCACAATATAGCTCCTAAGTGCTCCTTGTGAAAGAGCTGCCCAGTCATGTAGAACACAGCATTCTCTTGTTCATTTGAGTCAATATGTCTGCATCTCTATGTCTAGTATGGATCAGTCTGGTATGGGAAATTAAGGGAAACATTGGAAAATTCCATCACCCCATCATGCATGTAACTTCTCAAGGCCTATTGAATAACATATGGAAAGTGGAAACATTAAGGGATCACAGCCTGTGAATAATATATGAGACACCATTTAAAGGGAGCTGGAGTTAATACTCCAGCCTTCTAAGGCTAGCATGTCTCACGCTACTGAATTTCTCAACCATCCATTGATTGGAATAATGATATTGAATAATGATGATATATCTAGGGACACAGCAGCCTTATTGTTGTGAGATTGGGTCTTACTGGATGTAAGCCTCCACGCTGCTGGGCCCCTTCAGCTGGTCCTCCAGCAGGTAGGTGTTGTGGGAGGAGGAGATGAAGTAGTGGCACAGGGGCTGGCTCATGTCCTGGTGGAGGTGCTGGTGAGCTGCATTGAAGATAGAGTCCTCCGGAGAACACAGGTACATCAGGAAGCCATCGATGGACATGGCATGGCCTTTCTTAGCTAGAGAGGAAAAACACAGAGATCGTTCTTCTCTCAACTCACCTCATTTTCCCATTATTTAAATTGAGCTTACATTGACCCAAATTCATCCTTGCATGCAAACCTTTATTTACAAAATAGTGGTTCCTATAGAGAAGTAGAAGGCAGAAGTTAGAGGTCAGAAATGAACAAAGGTTTCCCTTTAATTTACAGTAATACTAGTATCCAGTGGAGAGCAAATCACTTCACCTGTTTCTTGCGGCAGTCATAATTTATTGAAATGAGCTTAGGTGAACCCAAACTAATCTGTTACCTCAATTTCATTTGCAAGAATCTTCTGGAATAAATCACAGTTGCTTATCCAGCATGGGCCAGTGGACACTTTTAACTGACTGCTTAAAAAAAAAGTTTTTGCAAAAAAAGTGGTTCTTCCAAAGAGAAGTAGAATTCAAAGGAAGGTTTCCCTGACCACTTGGTCTGCTGGGTAAGGTAGAATGAGATTTTAATCAATACCCACTCACTTCACTCTCCTACAAAAATCATTTCATGCTACAAAAATGTAGTGAGATAAGTGGGTGTGTTGGTTGTGAGGTGATGTTTGTAGACTATCTTTTGTATTTGTCTGTTTGGTTGTGGCTGGTGGCTGTTATAGCTGAGTAAGTAGGAGATGAGTGTAGAAGAAGTGGTGGTAAGTAGGCTACCATTGCTTGAGGGCTCATAATGCTCAATGAGCTCCAGGGCATGTTGTCCACTTGTGTCACCCTCCAGCTGTTCCTCCCTCAGGAAGTCCTCCAGATCACACACAGACAGCTTCTCCCCATCACTCGAGTACTCCTGGAACAATTCCACAATTTCCTTCCTCTCCGTTAGCATTTTGTAGAATTCCACAAACTCCTCAGCCTCCAGAGAGTCAGACTGGGATTTGTCAGCTGCCTGTGGAAAAGAAAACAAAAAGAAAAGGAAAACACAACTAAACTATGTCAACCTGTCAAAACATTCCAAAAACATGACCATAACTGTGTTTTACACTATTAATGTGTCCTTACCTTAAACAACAGCATTGCATGCTGTTCGTTCATGTCCAAGTTCATCATCTTTAGAAGCTTACGGATCTCCTTAAAGTTCATCCTGCCATCTTTGTTTTTGTCTGCTTTAACAAACCAGTCAGAGATCCATCTAAGCAAAGGTTACTTAAGGAAAATGGCATCAGACAGATCCAGCCTGCATTGACTTTTATTGATAGTTGTCTATCTAATCTAATCCACTCATAAGGATACTGGTCAAGCTTCTCCCGCTCATCCATGTTCTCCATAGTCTCGATCAAAGCACGGAGACCCTGGATCCATGCTTGAGCCTCCACTGGTGTCTCAGCAACCAGGTCCAGGTTACTACGGCGACCTCGGAACACCAGTGTGAAGCAGCAATCTGCAGCAAACTCCTGCTTAAGACTGTGCAGGACTTCTGACTGGTGTCCCTCACGCACTGCCTCCACATCACATACAGAAACTGCAAAAATGTCCGGCAAGACTGAGTCATTCTTTGTAAAGCAATCAGGCTGCGTTTATGGAGCTATTTATAGGGACGAGGGCATGCACAACATGCTATTTGTACTTCTTACAAGAAGAGTTGGAAAATTTAGTCCAACTGGACTGATATGCAACAGTTGCAAAGTCTTCTTGCAATTTAAAATGCCGTTGTTTCTTTGAAGAACGAGACTTAACCTTCCGTAACATAGCCCCAGCCATCATCCGCTGAAGGTTTTCATTACCCTGAATACCTGGACACCAAGGAAAAAAACATTTTCTGACATTATTACATGAGTCTGGAAGATTTACTTGCTCTCTTTGGTGGATTTCAAGTAATAACAGGAATTGCCATGATTCTGTTTTGCAAGCAAAACTTACGTAATTTTTGGGGTGATTCCATGGTCGATTTATCGCCTGCCAAGGGTTTTCTGCCAATTTTGTCACACATTGGTGCCTTGAATCAAATTGTGTTCTCTAACAAGACACAGAAGTGAACTTTTGAACACACATGCCGAGCCATGTGATAAAATGCAAACAATTTTGGACCCCTTGCCTGTGGTTTTGACAGTTAACTCTTAAGTGACTAAATCAAGCAAGTCCCCCGAAATGATGATTAATAGAGATACTGATCGGTCAGTCGGTCAGTCAGCTATAGGTTATGTGTTTCTACTGACTGACTCAGTAACCTCCTTAATTCCTACATCAATTTCTGTCTTTTTATGCAGAGCCAAACAGAAAGTCTGTAGGACTGAAACATGGGGTCAGCGACACTAATACATCAATAGTTTTGGCAACTGCCTTTGAAGTGCCAGAATGATCTTGCTGATGAAGATGCTGTTCAGATAAATGAAGCAACTGCTTACAAAACAACAACAGTGAATTTCAGCCAAAAACCCTCTAGACCTAGAAGAGACCCCTTATCTAATTTACTGTTTGCTTAATGGATAGCCTCCTGAGGCCTGGGACAGCACATATGGCCTGCCTGTGGTGAGCTAAATGAAATGCGTGGCTAGTACATCATTTCCCCCATGGGAAATCAGCTAATCAAGAAACAAATTCCATTTCACTGCAGACCCCAACAACTTAACCGTATAAATCTGTATTATACAGAGAGAGCAATTAGGGAATTAAAAAGTGTTTGCAAATTCCCAGTCTCACTGTCTGTTTCTAGAGCGGCATCAGTTGTAGTGCAAAGCAGCCACCATGATTGCTGAGGGGAAAAGCAAATTAAATCCATGTGTGGAAATGCGAGCCAGAGAAGAAAACTAGAGGGCACTGGAAATTTGCACCGACATAAAAGGCAGCTTTTTACTGAATTCCTACCATGGCACTACCAAATGTTTCACTGTCATAGAGCATAAACACATAGGATTGGAATACACAGAGGGTTACTCACCAATATAAGGGGAGAATAATGGCTGTCCAGACAGCAAGCAGAGACCCAGGAGACAGGGAGTGTCCAGGGATAGAGCAGGCAGTCTCTCACCGCCTGCCTGCCAGCCTCCCCTCTACACTGGCTAGTCTGAGTCAGAGCTAGGAGGCAGGCTGGGAAAACTGAGCCACCGTCAACACTGCTGCACACTGATGCACTGGTCCCTCCCCTCCCCTCCCTCCCTCCCTCTCTCTCTCTCTCTCTCTCTCTCTCTCTCTCTCTCCCTCCTCACCCCCTTCCTTCCTTGCCACTCCTACTACTGTTATGTAGACCCAAGAGTGTGTACTTTCTTTTTTACTGCATCCCCCTATTGTTTTTTCCTCTTCTGGTTTTGAAAGCCATTTTAAAAGTAAGCTATTTTCCCTGAAAAACATGTCACAACTATACCATAAAAATATATTAGTACATGCAGGGCCATAGAGAATTGTTGAGAAAAATGTTATTCACTGACTGCACTTGTATAACTTGCAATGTTTTAGATTACTTCAATGTTCTTTAGTATTGCATATAATTAATATCTTATGTTTTCTTTTTGTACTTTTTTTTGTGAAGTGATAGGCCTATTTGGTGTTATTTAGCAAGATAGCTGTAATGAATGGAAAACCTTTAGTCTTGGCTAAAAAGCTAATTTAACAATCAGCAGTGGTGTCATTTTTGTGGCCTGTAATTAAAACCTACATAATGCATGGCTGGTGGAAACGAACCAGATCTATTTTTTACATCACTACTATCAGAATGAATTTCCAAATGATGTTGAAAGTAGATGACATATAGGCTATTTGTTTTAGAAGTGGATCATCTTACTGACAGCTGATGCAGCACTTTTTGTCAGTTCAAAAACAACATTCTCCTGATAGTTTTGTTGATCATTCCAATAGGCTAATAAAGAACATAAAGTAGACAGCCATCTTCTAAACTAATGGATCCATTAAGAGTGCACTGGCACACATTCCTGACATGCTTGTTGGTGATATTGTCTTTTAAAAATAAATAAATAAAGTTTAATATCATTCCAAAGCTATTTGCACAGAGGAAAACATCCTGATGTAATAATCTAGCCCCCAGAGTGCTATCTCAAATACTCAGGTAAGAACCAATGTTGCTATCCCCTGCTTTAAAAGCACTTCCTCTGAAAGTGCCTGAAACTCTAATACACTTAATTACATCTAGCCTATACTTCAAATTATACACATATGGAAATGGTTTTCAAAATGAAAAAAAACAAGATTTTGTCTTGAAAGTTTAATGACACTGGCTTTCAGTCAAAATAATTTGGTTGACTAATGTAATTCAAACTCCCTATATTGTTGTAGGCCTATGCATAACCTTTGTGACAATAAATTTCACATTTTCTCTGATGGATATATTGGCGCACTTCTATTCTGTTGTGAATATATAAGCAGTAGTTTCACAATCATGAAAGGTGTTTTTTTTTTATCAATATTCATATTCATGTAAGGTTGCCATAAGTGCGTCAAACATTTTCTGCCTGTTATGGTGATTCCTTGCTTTGCCTTTCAGTCACCTTTAAAGTGGGATCTATTTCCGTCAAAGTCTTTGCTTTGCTTTGCTTGTCCAGTCAAAACATCCTCTCAAAGCCTGCTCTTTAACTCTCATAGTTCATATGATACCGGCTGAGGGAATTATGCTAGTTAACGTGATCTCTTCTGATCGTGATCTTTCATCTTTCATTTTTGGTAAAAGACACAGATATCCCAGGTCTCGCGGAAACCTCCTATATTTAGTGGTTTATGGACGCTTGTGAGTGATGTCAAATCTCCTGCGAGTGATATGAAGTCTTTCCTGATCGCAAAATGTATAGGACAATTGCAGAGGCATACATGAATAAACAAACTCTCACTCATCAAATCACCTTATCATTGAAATTAAAGCTTCTCGCAGGGCAAATGGAAATAAAAATGTATTTATGTGCTCATGTCTTGTAGTCTTATTTCCACTTGCCTGATAAAAACAAGATACAAACTACAACACTATGTTTCCAATAGGCCTACTTGTTTTAAAGAAAGTTTATGGGGGCATGTTATGAATGTGAATTAATAGATTATGATAAAGCAAAAAAAAAGTTGATCCAGGCACTCCAAAAACTGATCAGAGAGTAAGTTTAAAAAGCCTTTATTAGCCTATAACAGGCTATTTCAAATTTAAAAGAAGCCAACATGTTTCGACCCCCCAATGGGTCTTCATCAGGGCTTAGTCTAAAAAACAGTGATGACACTCTCACCTACAGTATGTGACATCAGGTCAAAAGACCACCAAAAAATTCCACCCGTGTGCCAACCCACAGTAACCCCAAAAAAACAGGGTTGCGGTGGGTTGGCTTATGGGTGGTGCTTTTGGTGGTCATATGACCTGATGTCCTGATGACCTGATTACATAAATCATAACTTCCAATATAGCCTAGTCTGCTTTTTTCCCCGGTCTTGGTCTCGGTCTAAATTTGTCTTTGTCTTGTTAGCCTCTGGTCTTGGTATTGTCTTGGTTTTGGTTTAGGCGGTCTTGACTACAAGTCTAGCTTTGACCTACTGTATGCCTGCCTGATGGTAGCCTTGGCCTGAAGATTGTCCTGCTAAACATATCATTTGTCCACTCTCTTGCCCCTTTCTTTTGTTATTTTTGTTCTTTTGTTCTTTTTGCAGTAGGATAGTTGGGTTTTGTTGCATTATCTTTAGGGCCAATAAAAGACCACCAATCTACATTTCCTATAAAATCTTGTCAGTTTTCACTTGCAGTAGCCAAGCGCCTGGTGCACAGCAGCTCCTTGAGGACAGCATAGACACTACACAATGAAGGCCCACATATCTCAGTAGGTAGGCCTAACTGTATGTAAAAAAAAAATACATGAATACATAAAAAATAGGTAACGACTTTAGCTAAAGTTCTGGCCCAAGAATTACAGTTCTCGTGTAACGAAAAGGGATTTGACCTTACAAATGACATGTAGCCTAAAACTAACCCATAACGTTAGCCCATTTCCGTGATGAAAAAAACACCCATTCGACCGATCGCACGGAATAATGAGAATATGTTGTTTTATTACTTCAACAGCCATTCGTTGCTCTTAATTTCCAAAGTATGCCAAGTCTCCTAAAATGATCTGCCATCTCCTGTTTCTTACTGTCAATGGCCATCTCCTACAATAATTCCCGAACAGTAGCAAGAAGATAGACCACTGCGTGCACCCTGTTGCATTTTCAGTGACAGTCTCTAACCAACCATCTCGCGGGAGGAGTTCATTTAGTTCGCGCGAGCCATTTCCGCTGTAAAAATTTCACATTCCCGCCATCATCGACTGGTGAAGTGCAGCGTCGTGGACCACACTGTCAACAACACGGTACTGATATCACTCCAAGCCGGCAAAATAGGCATACTTTTACCAGAAGGCAATTGGAATCAATATTTCCCTTTTGAATCCTCTATAAGGACACGTCCCAGTTAAAAGTAAGTTATATCAGCTTTGTAATTGTTTTTGGTGACGGTTTCATCTTCTAAATCGCACGCAAATAACCCAGCTAGCGTGCTAGCTAACGTTATCTGGCCTGCAGAGAGGTTTGTGGTTAAACTTAGCAAGCTAGTGAGTCGCTTTTATGTAAGTAGTATTCTTGACTGTCAAATAACTTTTGACAGTGATATGCATTGCGTATTTAAATTGATAATTTTGGTATTTGTCGTTTTGGCACAGGATTTGCCGTTGTATCCTGCGTTTAATATCGTAGCCTGCAGGTACACAGCAGGTCAACCGCGTGTGATGTTATTAGCGGGTTAGCCCACTTCTGTTGGCATTGCTAACGATAGCCGCTGCTAGCCAGCTGTACAATCTTGCCGTGGTCGATGGAGTAGAAAATGTTGGCCAACGTAAGTTACCTCTCCATCATTATACATTTTCTGATGGCACTGTCTACTTCCGACACAACATGCTGCATTTGTTTCGATGATGCCTGTGTGGTATTATTGCAAGGCAGCAGTGGCTAACTTTTAAATGTCCTAACTTTCCTACGATAATGTTAGCCGTTTCTACATAGGCTAGCTTATTGCGTGAACATTGCTTCTGAGACACAACTGTGGTCATAGAGCGAGCGAACTGTGGCTGAGGGGACAGGATTTGATCGTCATTTTACATTTGTTGTAACGCTATTTAGTGTTAATTATATTCTATAACGTTATGCTAACCACTGTCCTGTATCTGTTCACTATACACGGTAGTACACAGACCGCTCATGAAATCTGACCGGCTTTGCTCTTAGTTTTTGTGACCATCTCTGGAAAGGATGATGGGACTTCTTCGAGGTTGATAAACATAGAAAGGACTTTTGTGTTTTGTGTCGAGGTATAATGTGAAAAATAGATTCAACTTGATATTAACATTGTTGACAACCTTATCTTGGCTATTAACTAGAAAAATGCGCACAGTTCCAGTTTAAAAGGGTAGCCTTGTGGTCGTATGATGAGTATTTTATTCTGTCATTTCTGTATCTTTTCTTTCAGCTGTCGCGTGTTATTCTTGAAGATTTCCAATTCCAATCTCTGCGAAAAATCCATATCAAGCGCGCTGCTTCCAGGCTGTCATGGCAGTCGCAGTGCCTAAGCTTTCCAGTGGTAGCGATGTCCGTATTCGCATCAACAGTTTGGACCTGGGTACCACTAGGTGGAAGGAGGGGGTCTTCGAGATCCATGAGAAGGACAACAAAGTCAACTTATTACTCAAGTTCAATAGCGGAGGAGCTGTCAAAAACTTCCAGGTCAGTTATTGAGGGGAACATAACGTTTTTGTCTGAGGCTGTAGAGTGGAACCTCACTTTGTTGATTTTGAACTTTTTATTTTTTTATTCTTCTAGAAAGGAAGTTGACAAATGTATTATTATTTCCATGTGTCCTGTAGTTGAACCAGAATGTGAAGAATGTTGTGTTGGGTCCCATGCGATCATCTCACAGTCGCTTGGTCATCACACTAAAGGACACCAGTGCTGTTACTTTTGACAAGATCCCTACTGTAGTAGCCAAGAAAATGAAGGAGTATCTTGATTCACTGAAACACGGCAAACAAACGCGTAAGTGTCCTTTGATGCCTATTAACAAATACTTTTTGAGTTATACATTTCATGTATTGAAACCTTTGTTTTTGTGTCTGTGTGTTTGTACGGGCTCCCTTAGCACTGAAAACCAATCAGGGAAGTGCAAGTTTTGGCGGCGTGCTTGGGAACAGGACAGTGAAAAATGAAACGGGTCTGACTACACCCGAGAGACAGGTGAGGAATTTATAAATATTTAGCAATGAAAGATAACATTGAAGGATTTGTAAGACATCACATCAACACTTTGAATCTATAGACTACACCAAGGCGTCCAGGTATGGATAGCCGTGAGGAGAACACCCCGAGGAAACCCCTGGGCAGTCCGAGCAGAGTTGCCTCCACACCTGTCCGCACTGGCCTCTCCGAAAACAGGTAGGCCAATATAAATGTCTCGTTCATAATCATTGCTTTGCCCGTCTCACACAGTTCAGTCACACTTCAATCAGCAGGTATATACAGTACTAAAGTGACACAAGTTTAGGAATTAGTCCATGTCAAAAAAAATCCTCTTTTTCTTTAGAAGTGAGAAAAGGAAGAGGCTTATTAGTACAGAAAGTGACATGGCTGAAGACTATCCTAAGGAAAATGACTCCTCCAGGTGAGAACAGTTATTCAAAAGATGGGTACAGAATACAAGTCAATCACAAATTTTCTGTGTGAATTGACCAATAATTGTTGTAAAATTGAACTCTCCTACAGCAACAACAAGGCAATATCTGATCCATCCCGGAAGTTTCTTCTCAGTTGCAAAGAGAAGTTGAAGCAGTCTGAGGAAAACAGGACTGCTGGTAAGTGTTGGATGCACAATCAGGCCATCCTTAAAATATGTTTGCTTGCTTTAACATCAAAATAATGAAAAATTGTTTTAAATTAATCATTAAAAAAAACATTTTGCCTACACACGTAGGTTCACTCCCGCATAACTTTTAGGTCTAATTGCTGGTATTTGCGCTTTAACTGTGCACACAACTTTGGATACATCTGTACTGAAAAGCTATTGGCAATAAGCCTCCATGGTTTCAGGTTAGATGTTATAGTCTAGAAAAACAGCTGCCTTCAATGGCCTATATTTCGCAGCATTTAGAGGCATGAGTGATGCAGTTCCTTACCCTTAGCTGCAATTTCAGTCAAAGTTTTGAGCCTCCACTCATGTTGTCTGTGAAATATAGCCTGCCCTAGCTAATTAGCATCAAATCTTGTTGAAGCGCAATCATGTTTGCTTGACATCGGAGCGACACAGAGGGTTGCGATTCTCTTTGATGCTCTGCTATTCTCTGCAAGTCGTCAGAAAAGACTGAAAAAAGTATGTTTTAGGTCGGGCCCAATCTGACTGAGACGGTTGAGTTACGGCAAATAAGAATAATTCTAAGGATGGCCTAATTCCTTGTTATTATGACCCTGTTTATAAAGGATTATTAATAATGATATAATTTACTTCCACAGCTACACCTGCACCTCTACAGCCATCCTCTTTCTATGGCAGCAGACCAATTGCTAAGGACTACACTCAAAGCCATTCTTTCCTGGACAGGTAAAAGACTATTAGGATATTTACTCTTCGCTATTGTTTTGTTTCAGCTCATTGTGTCTGTTTCAGGTCTTGTATTAAAGCGGTTCTATGAATTTCAGACAGTTTGATTGCAAAGTCCTGAAAGGATTTGTGGACTGTGAGTGTGTGTTTGAGATTGAGAGAGAGAGATGATGTAACATGCACATCGTGCTTGAATTGACACAAAGCTCTTGGTTTGGCATTATGTTCTAGGCCTAGCAGCACAAGCCAGTCTCCATCTGCTAAACGGAGCTTGTTGTTACCAAATCACTCCACTCCCTTTAAAAAAGTGCGTCCTTCGCTTGACTATGGTGGCTGGAACAAACCGAGGCCATCCACCTTAACCCAGCCACAGCCTTCACTACAGGGGTGAGAGTCATTGCTGATTTGCAAATATCCTCAGAACAGTAAGCAAGAACCGAAGGATCAGTTTTATCTTTATAAAATTAATTTCCATAAAATGCTGTTTTTAACATTTAAATTCCTACTTTCAGATTCTCAAACCTGGGGAACACATGCTATATGAATGCTATCCTCCAGTCCTTGTTCAGCCTGCCTTCCTTCTCCAATGACTTACTCAAACAGGGAATTCCATGGAAGAAGGTTCCCAGCAATGCCTTACTCAGGTTATTATATGGCCTTATGTAAATCAAAGAAAATCAACTCTGAACTGCTCTAAAGCGTGAGCTAAGTGTATGCAAGCCATATGTAATGCTTTACTTGATAGTAGGTCCTAACTATGAGAGGTGCATGACTGGATGTGAGCTTGGCAGTAGAGCTTGACATGTTGGATTGCATATTTTAGTGCTTCGATCTCTGGTGGTTATTTCAAAAACAGAAGTGAATATGAATGCTACAATTACCAAACCATATTACCAACATATTCACATCTGTTTTTGGAATGACCACCACAGATCGAAGCACGAAAAGGTGCAATCCAATTACTTGAAATTAACTGGCAATTGCCAGCCCTGGACGCACGTCCCCTTTTACCTAGTTGGCCATAGATGAGGACCTCACCTCACATGTAACACCTCTTAGTGTTGTAAGTGGTTTTCCTTCCAAGACTTGGACCAACACATTGTCCCATTTTATTTTTTTATTTAGACGCTTTGCTCATCTGCTCGCGAAAAAGGATATCTCGTGTCCAGAGGTGAAGAAAGATCTGCTGAGGAGGGTTAAGAACTCCATTTCCTCCACGGCAGAGAGATTCTCTGGATATATGCAAAATGTAAGCCATTGGTTATGCCAGTTCTGATTTATTATGCATGAGAGATGGGTCTTCCAATAGTATGATTAACAAAAACAAAACGGGCTACAGATCAAAATGCATTTATATTTTAAAGTGCGTTAAAACTTTGTCTCAACGAAATGCACTCTGCTTGAATCAGGACAAAGGTCTCCGGTTGATGCAAAATTCAGAATAAAAGACAATATATGACAAAATTAAGAAGTGCAGTAACTGAAGATGTTTTAGCTTACCGGTAATTGTTTAAGGTATGGCTGTATGTCCAGGTGTAGTTTGATGGAAAAGTGTGTTTGGACTTTGTAGGATGCCCATGAGTTCCTGAGCCAGTGTCTGGACCAGCTGAAGGAGGATGTAGAGAAAGTGAACAAAAGCTGGAAAAATGAGCCATCACCATGGGAGGAGTCTCCGAGTGCCCGCGTGGGCGAGGAGGCAGACACCTCTCGCATCTACACCTGCCCTGTGGTCGTCAATATGGAATTTGAAGTGCAGCACACCATCACATGTAAAGGGTGAGTCTCCATGCTACTACAGTACAGATTGGAATGCACATCACTTGAAGAAAAGTCAAGCTGTTTGGCACATTTGGAGCAGTGTTTTCAGTGGCACATTTGTTTGCAGGTGTGGAGAGATTGTTCAGAAACGGGAGCGGTTCAATGACCTGTCAATCGACCTGCCCCGCCGGAAGAAGACGCTTCCTCTGAGGTCCATCCAAGACTCCCTGGACCTCTTCTTTAGGGTATGTGTGCATGGAGTATAAACGTTAGATACTACCAGCTCTGATGCAGTACAGAAATGGTTCATTACCCCCACCATGTTTGTTTCCACAGATGGAGGAGATTGAATACTCGTGTGAGAAGTGCAGTGGGAAAGCTGCCACAGTCATGCACAAATTTAGCAGATTGCCCAGGTCTGTCTCTTGCATTCATCAAGTCTCTTAATAAGTACTTGAATGATGCACCTCCTACGCCCATATTCCATCTTCCTGATTTCTCCTTTCTCCCTTTTTTGTTTCCCCTTCCTTGTACTCCTATATAGGGTTCTGATTCTCCATCTCAAGCGCTACAGCTATAATGCCCAGCTGTCTCTCAACAGTAAGCTGGGTCAGCAGGTTGTGATCCCCAAATACCTCACGCTGCTGTCCCACTGCACAGAGTCCACACGGCCTCCTCTTAGTCTGGGCTGGAGTGCACAAGCTGCCATGTAAGTACTGTGTGTGTGTGTGTGATTAATTTGGGTGCATGTTTTTATAGTCTTAATTGAACTACCTATCCATTCTGCATGCAGTTGCTCTAGTCACCATTTGTAAGGAGCTGCTCTTTGTGCTTCTAGGTCACGGACACTGAAAACCTCCCAGACTGTGAACAATTCCTCACTAAGGTCAGCATCTGTTTCAGCTTCTCATCATAATAAAAATGCACTTAGAGTTGGTCTGTTTACTGTGCGTCTTACTACAATTTGTACCCTATCTCAATTTCTGCTCTATTTCTTCAACAGGAAGGGGACCCTTAAACCATGTACATCTACTTACACTATTGTGGATTCTGACAGTGAAGAGGAGCTGGTCAGGAAGGTGGCCGTCGGCCGCAAACATCGGCTGAGTGAGAGCCTGGCTGATGATGAAAGGCCTGAGGAGGTAAACCTTTTAGTCTCCAATGCACATAATGACAATCAGTGGCATACTGAATTATCGTGTCTCTGATGCTGATGTGGGTGCCACTAGATGAGATACACAATCATATATCTACATGTATCTATCTATTAATGCAAGGAACGTCTGGGTGTGTTCCATGCATAACCCGTTCATCCGACGTCAAATTTAATATGCATCTTGCTAATGACACGAGTGAGTGCAGTGCCAAGTTTGATGTTTGGACAAAGATTAGTAATGATATTGTTAAATGAAGCTCGGTAGACTTCTGCCGCTCTAACTACGTAGCACTAGTATTCTATATTTATATTCAGTGGTTTTTTTTTTTGGTTTGTTTGTTTTTTTGTCATAGCCATTGCAGTGAAGATGGGGAAGCGCGTACTATGTTAGTGTTGTAAACAATCTCCTATTTGCCCATGTGTAGGTCCCCCAGGCCCAGCCCAGTGTCCAGACTGAGCCCTCTGATTTCACTGGTATCAGTGACGACGAGATGCTGGCAGCTGTGCTGGAGATGAGTCGTCATGAGACGACGCTGGCCCCCCCTCCAGAGGACGACCCCACCAGTAGTCCCGACACAGGCTTCGGGGATACTGATGGCCAGGACCTGACCAGCCACATGGAGCTGATGGAAGCAGACAAGCCATCAACAGGTAGGTTTTGGTTACCACTCCAGTCCCCTTTTTGATTAAACGGTATGAGAAATCTCATGTTGAGTTTTTGCACTGTTGCTCTTAGTTGTCATACAATGCAATATGAAATAGTTTCATAAGCCTTAATTTTTCCTTGTTAGATGTGCTGGACTCCTTAGATCTCACCATGGATGAGAACAAGGAGAACCAGACTCCAGATGCTGTGCAGGGGGGGGAGCTGGACTGGGTGCAGCAGTACAACCTGGACCAGGAGAGAGAGGAGCAGGAGCTGCAGCAGGCCTTAGCCCAGAGCCTCCAGGAACATGTAAGAGTCCCGCCACTCTGGCTCACACGTCACACCTGCTTCAAACAGGCCAGGAAAGGAATGTGATGATTTTTCCTCTATTCTTCACAGGAGGCACGGGAGATGAGGGAGGATGATGATTTGAAGAGGGCCACAGAGCTTAGCCTTCAAGGTAAGTTTAAGTTTGAATCTACTCCTCTCATCCTCCTGGCAGAGATATGTTAAATCATAGACATTGGTCATGTCATGTTTAGAAAGGCTTTCTGAAGCAGCATCTTGACTAAAGAAAAAAACCTGTTGACCTTTTGTAGAGTTTAACAACTCCCTGCCCGAGCTGCTGTGCTCTGACGAGGACTCTGGAAATGAGGATGTGCTGGACATGGAGTACACGGAGGCGGAAGCCGAAGACCTCAAGAGGAATGCTGAGGTGGGGCAAGGAACAGAAATGGAATTTTGAATCGTCAATATGTACATGGATTTCTAGATTTTACCCATTCATGACGTACGCACAGCCTGACCTAACCATTTCTACTTGTTTCCCTGTCTGTCCGACTCAGAGTGGAGACTTGGCCAACTCATTCAGACTCATCAGTGTGGTCAGTCACATTGGCAGCAGCTCTTCATCAGGTGAGGGGAGATCCATTAGATTAGGATGGCAAATCACTTGCGTCTAGGCTCTTCTTTTTCATGGATTTTTATTACATCACACTGTTCATAGTCCTTTTAATGTTATGTGAATATTAATTGAAATGGTATGTAATTTCAATTATATATATTATATAATTATGTAATTTATATTGTAAAGGTATTTTACCTCTAATAAAACATGGCAATAGTCCAAACAGAAATTAGCATTTACAGAATTAGCTGTAAAATGTTTTGTTTTTGTTTTTCCTTTTTTTCTCCAATATTGCCTTAATTAACAACTTGTATGAACTGTCTTCCTTCTCCAAAGGCCATTACATCAGTGATGTGTATGACATGAAAAAGCAGTCCTGGCTGACTTTCAATGACAATGAAGTGTCGCGCACTCAGGAGTCTATTGTTCAGAGAGACCGTGACCGCAGTGGATACATCTTTTTCTACATGCACAAGTGAGTCATTTAGCAGTCTCCTACCTAAGGATTTACAGTATATACTCTTAGCTGTGTCTAAAACCTTGTACCCATGCTGTCTTTAGGGATGTATTTGAAGAGTTATTGGAGCTGGAGAGGACTGGAGTCAGCAATGAAGCGAGCCGCACTGTGCTGCAGCCCCTCTGAGGAGGGCCGTCTGCAAGTTTGTGTGTGAGTGTGTGTGTGTGTGGACTGGACATCGACTCCTCCTGGATGTCATCAGGTGGCTGAATGTGCCGCCCTTTTTCTTGTACTACTGATCACCCGTCCACTTTCTTGTACTCTGGGCACTTTCTCTTATTTTTACTTTTTAAGTCTTGTAAATCTAATACTGGTTACAGTCCTTGCTTCTTGTCATGCTAGACTTGAGGCAGTTGTTTCTGAGTCATTATAGACAAATGTTGATGCTTTTTACACATTTTGTTGGGTTGAAAATGGTTTGGCCTCAATGAATATGAATATAAATATATTCACCAGGCTGATCTCTAAACAATGCCTTGTTGAAGTAGCTCTTCGGTACAGTAATGGGTTAAGTCAAGCATTAAGAACCTCGTTGGAAGTTTAAATGAAAATGTCGGTCCTCCTTGTGGCCCTCTGCAACCTCTTGACCTTTCTATGTAATTCTCTATAATAAAGATCTATTCTTGTATGTGTTCAGAGAAGGGAGAAGGGCAGTGAACTATATCTTTACTTCTATATGCAGATAAACATGGTGCAATATTTATTTGGCCTGCAGCCGTCTGTTTGTCCTTTAAGATGGATGGGTGATTTCCGGTTTATCCTTATAGCTTTACATGTGACTTGTTTTATTCATGTTTTATAAGTTTTATTTTATGAGCTAAATTAATCTAGCTTGTCTTTTATATCTATAAAAAAAATCACACATGGCTGTAGCTTCAGCTGAAAATATCACTAGTCCCTTTAGAGCTTAAACAGAATCACTCGCACGGACTTTACCGTTTACACAAAGAAACTGGTGTAAAAACTTGTCTATTCCGTTTAATGTTCAAACCAAGGGCCAGTAATCTCATCTTTAAAGTCAGCTTTTTACAGTTTCTTTTAAATGAGACCTTTGGCTACCTGCTCACAGTAAGAGTGTAATGAATGAACTGTTGAGTGTACAGCAATGGTATATGAACACGCTTTGTTTAATTGCCCATTCAGCTTTTAGCCTTCTGGAGCGCATTTAAATAAAACATGAAAAAAAAAAAAACTCCTTTTGTGATTAATTAACCATGTAACTGTTTGGCACGACCCTTATTTCACTGTGTAAAGACAGCAAAGATTGATAAACATGACCTTGAGGTATGCAACGTTGAATTAATTAGTGCAGGTCACTACATCACTCTGAACCTTACGATCCATCTCAGCAGGTGGTAACACACGGCCCAGACAGTGAAGTTATGTTTCTTGAGAGCATTTCTTTGTGAGGGGTACCAGGTGGCTGCCAGTCAGTCTGTTGAATTCTGCCAAAATGTAGCTTTCTCTCTGAAACATCTAATTTAAAAAGACAAGGTATGTAATGACATGCAATACTCTTCTAAACGTTACAGTAGTATATCACAAAGGTCAAAAAATGAATACCTCTTTCCATTCTTCATCTGTCTCGTGCCTGTATCCAAGTAAATGACATATCCCATGGGCAGTGACCACCTGTGCAAAGGCATATCAAGACGTCTGAAAAGATAATCTTATGCGAATTATGAAAGTATTTAACTGTTTAAGGCGTTGCTTACAGTTAATGCACTATGCAAATCTTGAGATGTCTTGTTACACTGTTGCATTACATATTCCACTCCAAGGAATATGTCACCGAGGTTGTGTTCGTCTCTGTGCAAGCCACACGGGGTTTTACCGGGTCTCAGGTCCTTCAAGTACATGACATTTACTAAAGCCGCTCAATTAATTTGACTGGGATTACCAAGAATTTCTGTTCATTAAGTAACTTAAATAACGCCTTACCTCGTAGAAGGGGAATGATAATACATCAGTTGGCGCGTTCTTTTTCCTGTAGATGCTGTTTATTCGTTGCATTTTACAGTTGTCAACACATACTAAACCTAAGTCAAATTTCTGAATACCTAAAATATGCCTCAAAGTTTCTACATCTTTGCGTAGCCTCGCGCGTCGCACAGGCACCACGTGCTGGAGATTCCGAATTACTACACCCATGGCAAAGAATGACCATGAACGGATGGATGTTCAGTGTTGCATGAGCACGACTTAAAAACACATCACAAACGTAAACGATAAATTACTTTGTTTAGTTATCCACCAAATGCCCGGAACATTCATTTAAGCCAACAGAAAACTGCTGTTATTATACTTTTACTAGACTAGATTTTACCAGGCAACAGTGGTTGTGCTAGCTAACGTTAACATTACTGCTATCAAACCCTTAACGTTAGCTAGCTACAATCTTGATGGCTACTGCATGGTGCATTTCGACTTAATGTCACAGAAAGAGGCAGTCTCAAAACGTCTCTTGTTGACCATAAATTACTGAAGTCTCATATCCGATTAGCGTTAACGTTAAATGTATGCCCTTTCGTCAGACAGCCACTACTCGTACGTTTTCCCTGATGTTCCAATGGACCTTGACCGGCGATTTCCTCCCGAGATTAAAAAAGGGACGGACAGGAACCGGAAATTACCACAATTCTGTTTTCATCTCGAGCCGCCTGAATCGGGATCCTGTAGATTCTTTGGAGTATTAGGAAGATACCTCGAAATGGGTTTGTAAATGTTAACCACATCCACAAGTATTTGAAAGGCAATGTGTTCTCGTTCAGAAAAGTACCTTCAATGTGGTGCCATCATATTGCGACATTCAGTGTCGTAGCAAAGAGTAGCCTAACGCTAATTGTATAGTTAACTTCAATATAGCCAGTCTTGTTTCATGCTTATACTGTGTTATACTACTTATGCTTACATACATAGCTAGTTGCTCACATGGTTTTCCAATTAATTGTTTACAAAACATTAACGGTACTGGCTATAGACGTCGTTTGTGTGCAGTGAACGTGCATTTGAGCCTCTCGAATATAAGTTATTTTTGTGTCCAATTTTACAGCTCCTGCTTGTACGGCTGTTAGATGAAATCATGCCTACACGAAATCGGATTTTATAACCACAGTGTTTATGTTGCACCTTTGCAAAGCAAGAAAAGAAGGTTGGTCCTTGTTCTACTTGGAAGATGAATCCGTCAAATTTTTTTGGCAATCAACAGGGTGCCTTTCAAGCCCCAAACAATGCTAACCGTAGCGGAAGTATATTTCAAAGCTTTGCACAGCAAAATCCCCCACAAAATGTTGGCTTTGGACAGACCTCGACATTTGGTCAGTCATCCGCTTTTAGTCAGCCACCAGGATTTGGACAGACATCTGGACAGGCCTCTGTGTTTGGACAGTCCTCAGCGTTTGGTCAGACGCCTTCATTTGGTCAAAACACTGGACAGACCCCTGCCTTTGGACAATCTGCTCTGGGACAAGCCCCTACGAACTTTGGCACTCCAGCTTTTCCCCAGCCAGCTGGACAGACTCAGGGGTTGATGTTTGGACAGACTTCAGCATTTGGACAGACCCCTGCCTTTGGGCAGACAAGCGGATTTGGTCAGCAGACCTCTGGATTTGGCATGCAGTCAGGAATATCGCAGGGAACGACAGGCACTTCTGGGGCCTCAGGTGGAGCTCAGCCCATGAGCTTTGGCACACCATCTGCCTTCTCACAACCCGCAGCAACTTCCACCACCTCCTTAAATGTCCAAAGTGTTCCCCCAAAAAGTGGCTTTGGCATATCTGAATTCAGCTTCAAACCAGCCAACGAGGCTGTCTTTAAGCCCATCTTCAGTGCAAGCCCAGAACCCACTAGCTCTCAAACTTCCTCTGAAGCCTTTGGCACAGCCAAGTCTGCTCCAACCAGCATGGACAGCAGTGGGCCAGTGAGCACAGGCTTCTCTCTGTCCAGTGTCCAACCAGGAGGGCTGGGCTTCAGTTTCGCCAATCCCGCCGCTGCGCCGTCCATCTCTGGTCCACCTCCGGCGGCTGCCCAGAGGGAGACGCTCGCTACAAGTGGTGCCAGCTCCACAGCTGGCCCTCAGTTCACCTTCTCTCAGCCCGCTGTGCCATCAAGCAGCAGCACCAGTGTGACTCAGACTTCAGCCGTCCCCAGTAGCCCATCCTCCTTCACCTTCTCAGCCAAAGTGCTTCAGGGACAGGGGGAGGAGAAGTTTAGCTTCGGTGGGGTCGGAGCCAGACAGTCGGCTTTTGGAGAGCCCAAGGTGAAAGCTGAGAACAAGACGGACACTGACGTGAGCCGTGGGAACGAGGAGCATTCGGGGGAAAGCGCCTTCGGCAGCTTTGGAAAAGGAACCAAGCGAAAAGAGGAGACTGATGACGCTACTGCTGCTCAAGGAAAGACCGCCAAGGTGGAGGTGGATGCTCAAGATTCGGAAGGTGGTGCAAGACAGCCGATGAAACGGCCTCTCATGCGGAACCGTGCAGGAGGACTGTTTGGGACTGCCATGCGAGGTGTCCTGAAGTCGTCTGTTAATCCTGTCAAGAGAGAGCCTCCTAAGGAAGATGATCCAGAATGGGGAAAAACTCCCAGGCCAGATCCCCCTCCCCCCTACCCCCAGTCTGGCCATGCATCAGCTCTTCCGCCCAGATCCCAAGCTCCTACTCGAGAAGTTCTAGAAAAAGCAGAAGAAATGGGTGAGTGGATTTCTCCTGACTTGCAAACTTCTTATTGCTTTCAGATCTCTTTAACTTGAATTCCTTTACAAATTAACATGATCTTGGTCTTGTTCATAAGGTTCGCTCGAAGCTGCCGAGCCTGAAGTTTCAACCCCTGAGCCTTCAAGGCGTCGCCAACGGCAGGAGAGCTCAGACAGTGTAGGGGGTCTGTCTCCCACCGATCTGACAGTCCTGCAGTGCAAGGGTGTCCCTCCCAACTTAAACAGGAAGGATGTCATCGAAAAGCATTTCGGCCGTTTTGGGAAAGTGCGCAGGGTGTTTTGCAGACCTCAGAAAAATTTGGCCATCGTACACTTCCAGGACCATGTGAGTTTTGGATAGTCCTATTATTTATTTGCCTAATGCAACACTGAGGATCATTGTCTGTCCACTAGTATCAAATGCCTTAATGACTTCTTTGTGTGTCTTTGGTAAGGCCTCGGCAGCGAAAGCTAAGAAAAGGGGCAAGTCATTGCATGGACATGAGCTCAGTTTGTTCTGGCAGCGAAAGAAACCAAGTAAGTTGCTCTGGGTTATAAAACTTAGGAACACACTAGCAGGCTGACATTCAGTTATAATTTTCTGTTTGTCAAGTGCATTTTTTTTGATAGTTGTTTCTGCTCTTCAAAGGTCCATCAGGGAAGGGTGCGGGATCCTTGGAGGTAGAGGACCCAGCCCTTAGTGACGAAGTAGAGGTCAGGCAAAAGGGCCTCTCATCCTCACCACTCAGAAGGCCTCTGCCAAGGTCCTCAGCTGTCTCAAGTACTGTGACTACAAGCAAAGGGTAAGCAGATGTGGTCCACTTGTCTTAGTGAGTTTATTATACCCATAATACAAACACTGTATTTCTTCTTTGTATAATGCTTTGGCAACACTGTTCTAAGTGTCATGTTTTTCAGGTCTCCACTCAAGAAGAGTGTGATCGCTAAATCTCTGTTTGAGGTTGATGCGCCACAGGAAGCTGCCTCTGAGGGCCTGAGTTCTGAGCGGCCCGTGAGCAGCCTTCCCTCGTCACTCTTGCCCCTAGTTGGTCAGCTGGCTGAGACGGCTGAAGAGAAGTACCGCCTTCTCGAGCAGAGAGACAAGATTCTCCGACAAGGTAGCTTAGCCACTCCAGGGATTGCAAGTATAACATGACAAGATCAGATGCATCCATTGCTACCACCATGCATATTAATTATGCTTCCCCATCCATAGGCACTGTTTTCCTCAGATGATGATCGATTTGTAATTTGCTCCTAACCTTTAAGGACCAAGTTAATTAATGGCTTTTTAGACTAATTGTTGTTCCCAGACAGCATTTCTGTTTTCATTCAAGAAAAGTTGATTCCTATGTATTTTTACGTTATTTGTCCACTTTGTACTGTATGTTTGTTGCTCCAAGAGCAATGTTTTCACTCTAATCCCTTTTGTCAGGTCGGCCCAAGAGGACAGATCTGGATATGTCCAAGGTGTTTGTGGGAACGTGTCCAGACATGTGTCCTGAGAAGGAGCGCTACATGAGGGAGACCCGCAACCAGCTCAGCTCCTTTGAGGTGGTGCCAGAAACAGAGAGGGTGGGTTTGAGCTTTTGCCCAGTGGTCAGTCTCCACAGCATGGTCTCTCTGGGTTAAGCTCCTGTTTGCTTATGACATCTCTCTGTGCAATCTCGTAGGTGGACCACTTTGCAGCCATCAAAGAGTATAGCAGGTCATCGGCTGACCAAGAAGAGCCCCTCCCCCACGAGCTGAGACCCCTTCCTGTTCTCAGCATGACCATGGCCTACCTGGTCACCCAGATCATGGACCAGGGGGAGGGCAACTACGCTGACTGGTATGACTTTGTGTGGAACCGAACCAGAGGAATTCGAAAGGTTCGTTCAGTGTTATCACCACTGTGCAGTCTCAAGAAATGTAACTTATATATGTCACCGTGTACATTTCGACCTTGGAATAAGAATAAGATTGGCTTGGCTACCAGCGAGGACCTTTAGTGTTGTTGCTGTTATTTGTATAGATATTAGAGTGTTTAAATACTTGAATGTTTGATGGTTGTAAAACTATGTAAAAATCTGTTGACTTTCCCATCTGTTTAGGACATCACCCAGCAGCACCTGTGTGACCCTGATACAGTGTCCCTGATTGAGAAGTGCATGCGCTTCCACATCCACTGTGCCCACCACCTCTGCCAGGAGCCCATGATGGCCTTCGATGCCAAGATCAACAATGAGAACATGACCAAGTGCTTGCAGAGCCTGAAGGAGATGTACCAGGACCTGGACACCCGCAATATCTACTGCCCCAATGAGGCCGAGTTCAGGCAGTACAACGTCTTGCTCAAGCTTAACGATGGAGATATCCTTCGGTCAGTCATCACTGCCCCACGGCTGTCTTTGGCAGCTGCTAGCACAGAACCTTTCACCTATCAGTCCAAAATATGCCTGTATTTTTCTGTTGAGACAATATCATTTTTTTTATCCAATGCAGAGAAGTGCAGCAGTTTCGTGAGGAGGTGCGGAACTCCCCTGAGGTGAAGTTTGCGGTGCAGGCCTTTGCAGCTCTCAACAGCAATAACTTTGTCAGATTCTTCAAGCTGGTGAAGAACGCCTCATACTTGGCAAGCTGCATATTGCACAGATACTTCAATCAGGTTAGGACATGCTTCTAATTAATGTGGAACAATGCACAAATGATGGTCTTTGCCTGTTGCTAAAGAGTCTTATTTCTTTCATGTCCTCCACTTCTGTGATGTTGGTGTAGGTTCGAGGAGAAGCTTTGAGAGCTCTCAACGTGGCCTATACCGTTAGCTCTCACAGAACCACAGCTTTCCCCATCGACAACCTGGTCAGGATGCTCATGTTCCGGAACACAGACGAAGCATCAAGCTTCATCCAGCATTATGGCCTGGCCATAAACGAAAGGTAAGGTTCTTCACACACATTAAACAGAAGATAATTTTCTTACTTTTTTACTTCCTTACTTCGAAAACATAATTACTTTGTGTAATTATGACACTTTATTACATCTGACACTGTCCTGAATTCAGCCATTCAGAAAAAAATGTAATGATGGAAATGTTCTGCATCTGAATTTTGCAGTATGGTGGAACTCAGCCGTACAGCTTACCAGGAACCCGAGCTCTCGCTGCCTCCACGCAAGTCACTGGCCATCGAGAGGAAGAGGACGGTGCTGATTGGTCAGGTGGTGAATGGCGCACCTCTGCCCAACCCCCCCCAGCATGTGCCAGTCTGCAGCTTTGATGCCCAAAACAAGTACAGGGGAGAGCAGCTGGCAACAGAGCCAACACCATCTAGTGTTCGAGGTGAGAGACTAACATCACACATTACTGATTCTACCAGTAGTTCACCTGCCATTAGTCTTACTGCCGTGCAACCAGTGCTCCTGACTTGAGCTCGACTCCGCTTGCCATGTCAAGGCTTTGCCACAGTCTGCCGTGAGTGTTCTTTCCCATGGAAGTGTTACACACTGCTGCATGACCGTCGGGGCCTTTATCTGTCCCTCAGCTGCTCATCCACACACATAGCATCTCCCTTTGTCCACTGCACACCCCCATGCCCTCATCCACCCCATTGGCCCTGATCCACACTTCCCATCCGTGGTGTTTATCTTTCCCTGCCCCACTCATCCCTGCTGTCCTTTGGCTGTGTTTGCAGTGGCGCTGTTCAGGACGGAGCAGAAGGCTGTGGTGGAGTCAGAGCCCAAGCCTCTAGTGAAGCCCAGGCAGCTGGTGGAGCCCCGGCCACTGGCCACAGACGAGGCAGCCCAGCCTGAGCACGCAGACGAGACAGCAGGCCAGCAGACTGCACCAGCAGCCCTGCCTACCCCAGCTCAGGACATCCAGAGCCTCTTCCAGCCCATAGAGCAGCCGCAGCCAGTCAGGCCTCCGTCCCCACCCCCCAAACCAGAGGTCGTCTACTCAGATCAGGTAAGCTGCTATACAACTCAAGGACAGAGATCAAGGACCAAGGATTTTATTTGTCACATACATTGAAATACTTGCGCAAGACATGTAGTGAAATTGCATTATGAAAAGACAGAGAAAGACTAAAAGGAGGAAATAAAAATATAGTATAGTGTGTAAACAATCTTTGGTGTAGACTTGGGAAGACTATACAGGTAAAATTGCCTCTGCAAATGCACTCTTTTGCCTTTAAGGACATCATGGCTGAGGTGGAATCAGTGGTGGAAGAGGTGCTGGTGGCTGAGGTGGCAGGAGTAGCCAACACTGCGTCAGAGTACATCTCTACAGCCCTCAGGTAAGAACAGTAGGCCTAAAGGCCTGATGTCGAGGTTCTAAGGTTTTGGAGATATTTCGGTTCTGTGTGACTTGAGCTCAGACCTCTGGTGTTTGTGTGTGTGCAGTGTGAGTGGTGAGCAGGTGGAGGCGGTGTTGAGTGAGGTGGTGCAGGAGATGTTGCAGGGCGTCTCTGCTGCTGAGATCCATGCTGAGAAAGAGCGCATCGCTGAGGACAAGCGCAAACAAGAGGAGGCCAGGTGAGGCTCTCCCCTCATCAGATGTGTTTTCCGCTCAGTGAGATGTAGCTGTACCTATTTAAGAGTTCTTACCCTGCATCTCTCCTCGTCTCCACTAGGCGGAAGCGTGAGCACGAGGCCCTCCTGGATCTCTTCAGCAGTGACCTCTGCCAAGAGATCACCGAGGAGGTCATAAAGGAGTGCGTCAAGGAGACCGCCGCCTCCGAAGTCCAGTAAGCACAGACATCAGGCTAATCTTTTAGACTGAGCCACTGAGTGTCTTTGTCACCCAAACTAATGTCAAGACGGGTCGTTATTTGCCTGCATCCTCTCCTGCATTAGACATTTATTTAGTAGGACTGATGTACTGAGGAAGTGACTTTTGCATGCTGAGCTGCACATGCTGCATGTAGGCAGTTAATGCAGAGTTACAGGCTTTCTGGTCTTGATGTGTGGTTTAATGTGTTTATGAAGAGAGGCCATGTTGTGCAAGATTATATTGAACTGTATTGTAAAGCGTGTGTTGTGTGGTGTTGTGGTGTGTTAGGTTCTCCCTGGAGGAGAAGGCTGCGTGTGTGGCCCGCTGCTCCCAGGCTGTGTGTGAGAGCCTGGTGGAGGAGACCCTGGAGAGGGAGCTGCTGGAGCTGGCCCAGGACCTCCTGGATGTGGAGCTGCAGCGCATCCGCAAGTTCATTAAGAAGTCAGTAGTGGACAGACCCTTTCATTTCATTGGCTATAGAGGATGTTGGCTATCAACATTGCCCTCATAAAAAAAGTACGGAGTCTGTTCTCCCCAGCAGTATTGGATAACACCTGTGTGTGTGTGTGTGTGTGTGTGTGTGTGTGTGTGTGTGTGTGACCTTTAGGTGGCGTGATGTGGTTGCTGTGCGCCGGCAGCTGAAGAGACAGATGCGAGGTTTCCCAGCAGCCCCGTGCTGTGTGGACCCCCGCTTTAAGCTCCGAGCTCTGGCCCCCAGCGCCCCCAGTGCCCCACACATGGCCTCTCTGGCCAAGGGTCTGCTCAACCTGGGCAACGCTGGCAACGTGGCCGTGTCCTGCACAAGGTAATGAGCTAACACTCAACTACATTTTCACACTTTGTCAATCTTTTCCCAAACTAAATTTACAATCCTCGTTCGGTTTTTAGAATATGTGGCAATTTCCTTGTTTACTTCCAGGCTGTTGAAATGTCGTAAGGAGGCTCTCCACCGGATGAGGGTGCACTACTTCTACAATCAGCTTCTCAGGTGAAGCCTGAACAGCAGTGAAGTAAAATCTTCTCCTTCTTGTCTTTAGAGGCTACTGAAATTAACTTTCTTTTTTAACTGTTTGTTTTGAAAGTGAGTGTGTGTGGACTCCCCTGGACTTGCCCACCCTGGTGGCCGAGACGATTCCCAACCCTCCTGAGAGAATCTTCTGGAAGGCCATGCTGATGCTGCCCAGCAGCCACGAGAGTGACGCCAGCCTCACCAACAGGTACAAGAGGGACGGCTAGCACACTAGAAGTCAGGGCGGAGACTGCAAGGAAAGCAGTCAGTGTTACCTACTGTGTCTGTCATGGGTGGTGCAGGCTTTGAGTTGTGCTCTTTTGGCTCCACTCTTTGCAGCATCCTGATGGACTGGCTGGAGGCTAAGTTCAGTGGAGGACAGGAGAGAGTGGAGAGCAGTGACATCGTCCCTACTGGGGCTCTGCAGACCCTCACCATCAGCAACGGCCTCAGGCAGCTGGAGCAAAGGACACACAAAGTACACGTGTGCATTAAGGTAATAACTATGCACCACAGACTGAGGGGGCAAAACTGGCAGAACTAAAATGTATTTCTTTAGTAAGGACCTTAAAGATGGTGTATATGGGGATACAGAGCATGGGAATATTTTAAATACAACAATATGACATAAAAACAGAAACAAAATCTCTCAACTTAAATTGTTTTGATTGATCATTTGACTGATATTCTAACGGACTTCTTGGCGTTGCTGCATGGTGATTGATTGGTTGGTTGGTTGGTTGGTTGCCTGATTGATTGATTGATTGATTGATCAGGTGAGCCGTGGGCCTCTGGGAGAAGACGCTCAGGCCCAGCTGGAGGAGGGCAAGGAGCTGCTGGGCACCAACGCCTTGCTGATGCTGCTGCCGCCCACACTGGGCTCTGAGAGCAAAGGGGCAGAGGAGGACGTGCCCCTGCTCTCAGCCCTGCTCCAGCTCAAGCAGGTGCAGCAGGCCAGCAGCTGGCACGCCCCCATGCCCCTCGCAGTGGTGGTGCCCGGGCACCTGGGGGAAGCCCTCAGCGACCAGAAACTGGAGGAAGGTACTGTTGACTCTGAGAAGTGCCCACAACATTCCATCTAAGTGATCAGTGGAACAACTTGTTCTCAGTCTTTATAGTCATAGTCCACACCATCTTGTGTGTCTTACTTGCATTGCTCTTATCTTTCCCTCCTGTGACCAGACCTGATGCTGAAAGATTTAGTGGCTGATGGACTTATATCCGAGTATATATTCATTCACATCCCAGAAACCACCAATGACATGCAGGGAACTGAGCAGGTAGGTCTCCTGGCCTTGGAATTTACTGATGCTTTTGTCTGGCGTTTGACTTCATTCATGCCCAGTATTCCTGCTGGTAATGATGTTTAATGCCTAATGTGTTATAGGTGAGCCAGGCAGTGAAGTGGCTGGTTGCTCACTCATCGGCAGCCTCCCCACTCACCTCTCAGACGCTGGTGGACTTTGTGGAGGCCGGTCTGTGCCATGAGTTCAGCTCTCGGCTCTACCGGGACAAGCAGGACCGGGGACAGGCTGGACTGTCCTGCCAGGACCCCGCCCCCATCATCGAGCTCTACAACAGCGTGCTCCTCTTCCTGGCCGCTCTGGTGTCCTCGGAGCAGCTGTCCAACCTGTCCTGGCCCCCCGCCGAGTTCTCGCTGCCAGAGACGCGCGACTTGCTGCCCCATCTGGACTGGAACGCCCCGTCACACCTGGCTTGGCTGAAGAGGGCCATCCTCAGCCTGCAGCTCCCTGAGTGGGACCTGCCTCCACCCACTGGTCAGCTGCTTTTGGGATTAGTATTGTATGAATGCCATGATAACAGACCTGATAGTATTCAGGCGCCGTGCCTGATTTCAGGCATACCAACATGACTGTGGGGAAAAAATGTTTGCCTTGAGATATAAATAGGTGGGATTAAAGTAGACTTGAACTGAAATTTAAATGCTCTCTTCTCATTGTACCCTCATAGAGGTGATGAGGATTGATAAGTGACATGTGACATGAGTTAAATGTGCATCCTTGCACGGCCATCATTTCCTACTAGTTGGAAGATATGGAATTTGCTCATAACCAAGTGTTCTACAAATGAGACGCAAATATAACATCCCCACCTCCCTGCGATGGAAGAAAAATTCAGGCTCAGGATTTTTTTTCACTATCAGCCCTGTGATAGGCTTTTGTGACCAGTAAATTCTCGCCAGGGAAAAAGTTTGGGAATGCACATTTTTATAGCCTGGGAGTATCCATGCTGCCTTGTACGATCAATTTCATTTTGTCCTGCAAAGCAGCATGGTGTCCATGGCCGATCTCTAGCCCTGCTTTTGGGATCCTATCACAGAACAGGGAGAGACTAACCTGGGAGTATCCATGCTGCCTTACAGGCTCAACTTCATTTTACATCATCTGATGGCTCTGCTATAATTGATACGATCGGCTATGAGTGATGCACGTGATACACAATGATAGACATTCATAGTCCCCAATAAACGGCTCTGGATAATCCATGCTTCCTCTAGGCGGTTCCCAGACTAAATATCTAGGCTACATTTTTCATATACAGTGAAATTACTCATAACTTAACGTAAAGTCAACGTAAAGTACGCACGTTTTCATGGCTATCACAACTTTTAACAAGCTTCCTTTCTCCCCCTGCTGTGCAGCATCCTGGCCGTGCCTGTGCTCCTCCATCTTCCAGTACGTCTCTCAGATCCCCTCGTCCCGCCACAGCCAGCCGCTCCTCATGTCCCGGCTGGAGAACCTGCTGGTGAGGGTGCGCTCCCAGAGCCCCGGGGAGGAACAGGAGGCGGACGAAGACGATCTGAAGGCTGGTCCTTCCTTCCAGCAAGTGCCCTGGGATGAGATCCTAGCTCTGTGCATAGACCACCGGCTCAAGGACTGGCGGCCCCCAGAGTGCCCCGTCTCAGAAGGTGAGACAGATTTATTGGATGGGAGAAAAAAGTGTTGTTGGAAGGAAGATGCAGCTTAGGGATGCAGTGGCACAACTGGTCAGAGCCATGTTCCACAAACAGACCACTCGCCTACAGGGACTTTTAAGTTTAATTCCAGCCTATAGTCAACATTTCAGATGATTTCACCATCCCATCCCTTTTCTGGTTTAAGATGTGTCTTATCATCTTTTTTAGGTTATCAAGCATTCCTCTAAACTCTTTGTACTGTTGGTCGCCTTTTTATGGACACTGACGAAACAGTCTACACCATGTCTGAATAAAGGGAAACAGCAAAATACCAGATGGCCATGCACAGTAGATCTAAATTATTTTTAAATATTTTTCTTTTCTCCCCTCTTGTCAGGTGCCATAACGGCAGATGGCCAGATCCTGGTGTACTTCCGGAAAGAGGGCCTGAGTGACTTTGTGCCTCCCGCCAGCTGGGAGGAGGCAGTGAAACGCACACACCAGGAGAAGCAGCAGGACCTGCACCAGTAAGAGCACTTGTACTGGCACACAGACACTAGTGTGCTGGGGGGAAAACATGCACTATGCTGCCTTCTCCTGTTGAGGAGTCCCTAAAGAGCAGTTTGCTGCTATGTCATTGTTCCCAAAGCTGGGCATATACACTATCGTACTTCCCTTGGACATGGTTATGGCATGATTTACAGCCATAGTTCAGAGTAATTACAATCATGCCCCTGACTATGTTAACCTAGAGAGAGTGGCACACCTGCTAATATATTAGGTTTACCACTAACTTTGTCACTTTGGTTTGCCACTTAATCACCTTCTTGGAATACACCCCTGTTGCACAAGCTTACCAAGTGCTGTTGATGGAAGAATGAAAGAGTTTGGAAATACAGTAGGACTGACTTTCTGGCTTTAACTAAAACAGTACAGATTACAGTGACCTGTCTTATAAGGGGGAAAAGTATCTTAATATATTGCATTTTTCTACTGTGAATGCAAAGAAGATTCAGGGTATGAATGTCTTGTGTTTTCAGGTCCAAAGCCAGCTCCAGACAGAGTTTCACCCCTCCCATCCATGCCTTGCGGCAGCAGTTGTTCCAGAGTGTGCTGGAGGTGCAGGAGAGGCCCTCTGAGCTGGACCTCACCCACACGCCCACTGCCCAGGAGCTCCTGCCCCACCGCCTGCTCTCCAGCATAGAGCAGGAGAAAGCCCACAGCCAGAGGTCAGACTCTCAACCTACACACACTTCTGCCAAGGCTCAGTCAATTTGATAGTAGTTTGCTTTGAATGGTAAATGGTATACTGTATAAATGGTTGTCAGATGAGGGACACTGTTGTCCTAAGCTTTTGTTAAATAAAAAGTGGCTAGATATTTAACTGTGCCATAACTCTATTTTCTAGGGTGTTTAGGGTAACTTCAAGTGAAAAAAAGTCCACATCACTGTTGTTCCGGAGGAATATTTGTCATGCATGTGTTGCTTTCCTGTCCTGGCAGGTTTGAGGAGCAGCTGAGGCAGTGGCTGGAGGGAGAGTCTCTGGACACCCCCTCTCTCCCTCTGTTCATCCCCTCCACACTGCTCACCCTGCCGGAGCTCATGAGCCACAGCAGGAAACCCCCCTCTGCTGCCAGGGCCCTGCCTGCCTCCCCTACACAGGTACAGTACAGCTCTCCCAGCCCTCTCATCCCCGCTGCACGGCCGCCACAAACAACACTCACACCTTTTAGTACTTTTAGCTGTGTAGTAGTATAGTTTGGGTGTTTCTTTTTTCTTGTTAAATGTGTGATTGAACTTGTGGTTTTGTGATTGTTCTCACAGACACCTGATGTTGATGATGGAGAGAAGACAGGTGGTGACCGGGTCAAGAGGCAGTCCCTTTCCCAGCGTATTCAGGATCTGGACCGAACGATTGCAGCAAGCCGAGAAGAAGAACTGGCCTTTGGACTTGCCCTCAATAGCCTGCTGGACATTGTAGAGGATTAATGACAAGACTTTTTGCCTTCACTAAAAAAGATGCCTTACATACACCTCCAAAGTACATTGAATGAGATTCATTCAGCAGATCTTACTTAAGTTGTATTTAGTTTTGTTTATGTAACCAAAACAAAACTCTGTTACTTTTTATTGTTAGTCCTCTGATTGTGTGTTTGTTTTAGCAGATATTGTTTTTCATCATCATGGTAATGTGAGTGATTACAGTCTCCATGTCGATGTTTAAGTAATATTTTAATGTTTGGTTTGAATTATTAATATTTTCAAGGATCTTGTGACATTCCTTTCAGTGTGTCCATTCATTAAGTCTTGTGAAAATTGTCAAAATACTTTCAGTGTGATCATTTGTTTAGTTTTCTGTATTTAAGATTTTGTCAGACAAATAAAGAGCAATTTTTTGTACATTGTTGCATTGAACTGCTAATAAGTTACTTGGAAGACAACACAGAATCATATATCCCAGGGCTGCGCGGTGGTGATACCTATACCCCGCCCTCTGCAACGCCCCCCTTGCATTTTGATTGGCTACCGTCTCCTCTGGTCATGTCTCTCCATGCCAAAACCTGTTCGGAAGGCATTGCACTGAACTCTGGGAGTTGCAGTCCAGTAACACGATCTGTCACTCTAAACAATCAAGAAACCAAAACAATTTGACTACATTTACCTGTAGCAGCACAGTCTGGGGCGTAACCTGTCGATTAGATGAAATTTCAGCTCCCCCTATCCACTCCAAAGATGCGGGTCTCTTGAATTAAATAGCCGAATGATGACGGAAGGAACGTAAGTAAAAACAAAACTTTTCATGTATAAGGTAAAAATGTTACAGTAGCCTGGCCTGATTACATAGCCAATGTTTGTCGTTTAAACCTGCAGTTACTCAACAAAAAGAGTTTGCCTTGTCAGTAGCTCATCTTAATCTTGCCAGAAAATATAGGCTATTGCCTTGAAATAATAGTGTTGCCAAATTACTTAAGATTATTCATTCAGACCCATTCTTTGCGCCGTGCGTAGTATGTGTCATTGAGTTCTATGTTGTGAAGTATAGTCCGTTGCAAGTTATGGCTGTGGCACTGTACTATTCTAAGGTGTCTTCGGAGACGCGGAGGTCCCTACAAGACAGACCCGGCCACAGATCTCACCCGCTGGAGATTGAGTAATGTAGAGGGCAGGCAATGCTGGACATTCCTGGAGGATGGGGAGTCCGCAGAGCGGGAGATGAACGTGCTGGAGGCGCACTCTCTTGGACTGGACACGGTAAATGTTAATTTTCTGTCCATTTGAGATACTCATGAAAGCACTCAACATGCCCTGTCAATGGCATCTTTAAAACTAATAGCAGTGTGTGCAAATAATAACAGAGAAGTCTCTATACTTCTCATGCCGATTGTCCTTTAGAGCAAGTTCATCATGGACTACCCAGCAGCCCAGACAGCTGTGGAGGCAGCTGTGAAGGGGATGGAGTTCTACAGCCACCTGCAGGCCGAGGATGGCCACTGGGCTGGAGATTATGGCGGACCTCTCTTCCTTCTGCCTGGTGAATATTCCTCACACACCTATGGCCTTATGTCGGCCTGTTCATTATCAAGAGATTTGAGAGTTTTACATTGCATTCATTGGGTATAGCATTTTGAATACTAACTTATTCATTTTTCACAGCACAGTGACATTCCTTTGCTACACTTCATACAAAACCTACATTCATGTTTCCACTGTTATTAGGCCTGCTGATCACGTGCCATGTGGCCAACATCACCCTCGCTGACGCCTGGAAGAAAGAGATGGTGCGCTACCTGCGCTCTGTGCAGCTTCCTGATGGAGGATGGGGCCTGTGAGTATCACTGCAACATCTGTGCCATCACCTGACAGCAATACAATAGAAAGCCAGATTATTACATTATCCTCAGAAAACAGACAGCCCCTAGCCTGGAAATGTAGACGTGCTCTAGCAGCAGGTTTTGCTATGCCGGTACACATAAACAAAGCAATAGACTAATTGCATTCCTCTATAGGCTAGTTGTAGAGTCTAGATGTACTGTAGCTCACAAAACCTAATCTCACCAGAGGCAGACAACTGCTTATCAGTCATAGCCAGACAAGGCTATATATTTTGATGTTAACCTTCTGACTTTTGATATTATAGTCTGGCATATCAGGCTGGCTAAGACAGCCCTGCTATGTAAGGCCAACCTAACTCATTGTATGTCTACTGGACTCGACAGTAAGTACATGGATAAAGACTGTTGATTCTCTGGTAGGCATATTGAAGACAAGTCAACTGTATTTGGAACAGCACTAAGCTACACTTCACTGAGGATTCTTGGGGTCGATCCTGATGACCCAGATATGGTTCGGGCAAGAAGCAACCTGCACAGCAAAGGTATGAGTACATCATATTCATATGATATAATATGAATAATATAACTATTATTAAAGTTGTCTAACAACAACTGTGATTGCTCTTCTGTGAAGGTGGTGCAGTGGGAATTCCTTCATGGGGAAAGTTCTGGTTGGCCATCCTGAATGTGTACAGCTGGGAAGGCATGAACACACTTCTGCCAGAGATGTGGTAAGTCCTCTACTCCACCAACTGAAAAATGTCCACCATTCCTATTTGTGGACTTGTTTATGTCCTGTATGGGTTTCACTGACTATTACTCTATGTCCCATTCTATTCTCTCAGGCTATTCCCCACATGGATGCCAGCACACCCCTCAACCTTATGGTGCCACTGCCGACAAGTGTACCTGCCCATGAGTTACTGCTATGCTGTCAGACTTGTGGCCAAAGAGGATCCCCTAATTCTCAGCCTCAGACAGGTGCACTGATTCTTCTTCACCAGTAGGTGGCAGCACTGGACCAACTCCAAGTCCCTCCCAACTCACTTTTGTGTGTCTCTCACAGGAGCTGTATGTTCAGGATTACTCCACCATTGACTGGCCAGCCCAGAGGAACAACGTTGCACCCTGTGACATGTATACTCCTCACAGCACCCTTCTCACTGTCGCATACAGTTAGTATTCCTCTACGCCAACCCAATACTCAATTTAAAGTGAACGTTCAGCGTTATTCAAGCACAGCCCTGTTGCACGAGTGGAACATAACAACAGACTCAACATGATCTAACGAGTAGTTAGTACATTGAGTCGGTGGCACTAAAATCAATCGAAAGTAAGATTAGGGTGGTCGTTGACCCAATGTAAACTGCTAGTTGGCTATTTGCTTTTATGTTCAGTCTATATTGTTCCTAATTCTTAAAATCCACTCGCTGTGTAGTGCAGTTGACAGGCTCATGCAACCGAGCTATGCTTGAATGGCGCTGAACAATCGCTTGCTTTAACCCTCCCTGGGTGTTCCAAGCCCAGTGTGTAAATGCACTCTCCATGGTGTGTTGCAGTGGTGCTGAATGTATATGAGGCCCATCACAGCTCCTATCTGAGGGGAAAGGCAGTGGAGGAGCTCTATGACCACATTCAAGCAGACGACCGCTTCACCAAGTGCATCAGCATTGGGCCGGTGAGTGACCTAGCACAGCACAGCACAGCACAGCACAGCACAGCACAGCACAGCACAGCACAGCACAGCACAGCACAGCACAGCACCCACACAGGCAGGAGTGGGCATAATGAGTCAGAGTCAGAGGCAGGGGAAATTCCACTTCAGATTGATATTGAGTAATACACTCATGCTTCTCACAACTCCATTCACTTCCTCATCGAGGGCTTGACCCTGGAACCACCTCAAGCTGTGTTGTGGTTGTTTCAGTGGTTTGTTTTGAATGGGTGTGGAATTAGTATTGTCTGATGGGAACATTTACTCTCGTGTCATTAAATGACACGTTTCATTCAACTTAATTAGTTTAGTTAAGCTATTTGCACATACCAGTATTGATTTTGCATCTTAGTCATCAATGATTCATAATGTTTTTGAGAAATAATATTTTATCTTTCTTAGATCTCCAAAACAATCAACATGTTGGTGCGGTGGCATGTAGAAGGACCAAACTCACCTGCCTTCCAGGAGCACGTCTCCAGAATAGCAGACTACCTGTGGTCAGTTAGAATCTCTAGTCCATGTCTTTCATTTCTGTGTAACTTTTTTGTCACTTTTTTTTAATCAAACTAGCCTAGTCTAGATACCATCTCCCATCGATATAGTCCTGTGAAGCATGCTGAAAAACAAGTATATTTCCAACCAGCCATCAACATACTGTGGAGGGAAGAAAATGTTTGGCCGCATGCCATTGCTGACTGCAACACCAATTAGAATCTTCTAAGCTCTGGAAAATGTTTGTGTGGATAGTTTTAGGTAGATGGTCCATAGATTTACTCAACAAAACTACAAACACAATGTGCATGTTAAATCTATTCCTATTTGCACTTTCTCCCTGTAGGATTGGCCTTGATGGGATGAAGATGCAGGTGAGCTCAAAGCAAATACAGTATTTCTCTAAATGTGTTCTGTCTGCAAGGTTTTCATCTATTCTCCTAAGGTGTGAAACTCACAATAAGATTGTTCTCTCAGGGGACCAATGGATCTCAGTTATGGGACACTGCCTTTGCTGTTCAAGCATATCTGGAGGTAATAATAACATGACAATGCCTTCATCTCTTGAAGGAATTCGCAATCAAACAGTTAGTACTAGTTACATCCTAGCAAGATAACTACTAGTTTTCCCCTTACATTCTTCTCCTCTGTTTGTCTTGCACAGGCAGGAGCGCAGGACAGCCATAAGTTTACTGATTCCCTCAGACGTGCTCATGAGTTCCTCAATGTCACTCAGGTGTGTGTGGGCTACACGTGCAGCTGAACAAGTCGCTCTCTGTGTCACCCAAGCATACCGCAACACTATGCTGGTGGAACACTGTTTTGCAATCTTTCATTCCTCTTTTCAACAATGGGGGTGTTGTTATTGTTTTGATGGGAAGAAGTTGAAGATGTTGCCATGCAACTAAAATAAGAAAAGAAGTCAGTGCACTGCAATCTCTGTCTGCATCTTGTTATTTTAGATAAAAGAGAACCCTCCTGAGTATGAGAAGTACTATCGCCAAATGAACAAGGTACGCCTTTGTAAATTATGTGAAACTTTCAAGGAATGTTTTTAAATGGAAAAGTACTGGGTGAGAAAACAACCCCCCCACATACCCCCACCCACTGTGTGTGTGTGTGTGTGTGTGTGTGTGTGTGTGTGTGTGTGTGTGTGTGTGTGTGTGTGTGTGTGATGCAGGGTGGTTTCCCCTTCAGCACCAGGGACTGTGGCTGGATCGTGGCTGACTGCACAGCTGAGGGCCTGAAGTCTGTGATGCTGCTACAGGAGCAGTGCCCCTTCCTCACTGACACCGTCCCTAAGGAGAGACTCTTTGATGCTGTCAATGTGGTGAGATTTGCAGGAGACATTTCCCTGCATTGCCCTTTTATCCTGAGATGACTCTCCCTCCCCAGAGTCTTCCAGACACACTGTAGCCTCAATTCCATGCCTTTCACAATAGTCCACAGTTCTCATCACAACGAAGCCTCTGTAGAAATGTAACTCTGGTTCTACAGATCTAGTTTTTCTACATCTACTGACTTAGTGCTGATACTGTTTGTGTTACAGCTCCTAAGCATGAGGAACTCTGATGGGGGGTTTGCCACCTATGAGACCAAGCGGGGAGGGAAGCTCCTGGAGCTCCTCAATCCCTCTGAGGTGTTTGGTGAGTCATGACCACGACCAGAGTTCACAGGATGGAGGATGGAGGATGGACTCCTTTCCTGTCCTGGATTAACTAGATTTCTGTACTGCTGTATAATGCTGATTTCTTAATGTTTTCTTAAGACAGTATCCTATTCATCCTGCAGGTGACATCATGATTGACTACACCTATGTGGAGTGTACGTCAGCGGTGATGCAGGCCCTCAGGCACTTCCAGCACGCCTACCCACAGCACAGAGCAGACGAGATCAGGTCAGACATTGGGAAACTTAAAGCCCCCGCACATTGCCCCAACGTCGGCCGAAACTGTGTGTCAAGGCCATCTTTGAGCGTTTTACACAATCACCAAACTTAGCCTTTAACCTGGGGATGTTCTGACCTTCTGCTGGTGTCTTGCTCCCTCAGGTCTACTCTGGAGGAAGGGCTGGAGTACTGCAGGAGAGTGCAGAGACCTGATGGCTCATGGGAAGGGTATGAAGAGCAGCTTTAATCTATCAGCTCATGAGCAAAGATAAGACACGGTCATGGAAATCATTTCTTACGTTCCTCTTTTCCCCTCCGTCTCTCCAAGGTCATGGGGTGTGTGTTTCACTTATGGCATCTGGTTTGGGCTGGAGGCGTTTGCCTGCATGGGTCACACTCTCCAGGAGAAGTGAGTTGATATGTCCAGTGATGCAAGTTTCAATTCCACCCCCACTCAGGCAGTTCCTCTCTGTGTTGCGTAATGAAGGCTAATGCATTTGATGGTCTAGATGAAATAATATCAAAATAAAAGCTCTCTGGTGTGCAGTCCTGCTTGTGATGGTGGGGAGAACTCTGGTCACAGTCCTCTTCTTTCCCCCGCTACAGGCCAGCACGTGAGGAGGTGTCGCGTGCCTGTGAATACCTGCTGGCCAAGCAGATGGAAGACGGGGGCTGGGGGGAGGACTTTGAGTCATGTGAGCAACGCCGCTACATCCAGAGTGAGAACTCACAGATCCACAACACCTGCTGGGCCCTGCTGGGCCTCATGGCTGCCAGGTAACACCTATAGCAACACTGCACTCTCTGCCATTATGGCTTTAGGGAGACTGCGGTTCTGGAGTGGTGCCAGTTCATTTGGGAACCCTACTGTTCTCCTAATGTATTTACTGCTATGTGTGTCCCCTCAGACACCCTGATGTTGCAGCCATTGAGAGAGGAATAAAGGTCCTGATTGACAGACAGATGGCCAATGGGGACTGGCCACAGGTGATATATTCTGATATATTTTATTACTATTTATTTATAGCATCACCTATTACTATTATTTGTTTCTCTGTGAATTTCTGCATGTGTTAAATCCAAATTCTGTTGTGACTGGAACAAGGACTTACAGTAGGCCCATAACAATCTCTCCCTCTCTCCCTCCCTTGTCCGCTGCAGGAGAACATTCCGGGTGTCTTTAACAAAAGCTGTGCCATAAGCTACACATCCTACAGGAATGTGTTTCCAGTGTGGACCCTGGGTCGCTTCTCCCGCCTGTACCCCTCCAGTGCCCTCGCTGGGAAGGTCAAGCTGTAAGGGCTCTGCAGTAGTAAAGGCACCAACAACATCCAGGGTTAACCGTGTTAGCCAGGTGCACATCCGCTAAACAAACCTTTTGCTGCTACAGAAGGAATAATATAACTGTCTAATGTAGCTAAATGTAGATACAGAGATGGAAATCTTTGAAAAATCTGTGCATTCTGTATAACACAAGATTGTTTTTTAAATATTTTTAAATGGTGATTAAATATAATTTTGTGCATTTAGAATTATGATTTGACTTAAGTCATTATTTTGACTTTGAGCCCATTACACCTAACCTCACTCACGTCAGATGCGGTGCCCCCCTGGGCGCAAGCATCTGATGTTGTGTCCATTGAAAGGGATTTCAGGACCAAAATTGAATGGACAGACCAACCAGGAGGCTGTAGGAACTGCCGGGTGGAATTTTTGACATAGCTCATATCTTGCAAACACAACTAACAGTTATATATGAAAGAGACATCTACATTATGCGAGTTAGAACAATTATTGTGGCAATTATTCAGCAGATACTGGCGTTTGTTTGGAACAGTTGAAAAACTAGAAGTCGCGTTGGATCACGGGATGCAAGGGGTAGGTTTCGATGTACTGTAAGTGGTTGAAGTAAGATGACAGACAAGTGGTTTGTCTAATTACATGCAAAAAAATTTTATGACGTCCAGTCTTCTGAAACAATTCTCTTACGGAGCAAATTCAGACGGAGTAGCCTGCTTGCAGCTACAGTACGAATCATCTGACGTGAGTGAGGTTACATTACACCTGTCACACACCTAATAATAAAAAACTCCTTTGTTATACACTAGGCACACAAGTAAGGAGTCATAAGACAGTCATATTGTGCAAATATCAACCACAAACACATCCAGCACATGTATGATCAATATGATCTATCTGGAATAGAGCATGTTCTAGTAGTATAACAACTCATTTTATGTAGCTTGTTCTCTAGTTCTACAGCAAAAACTGCATTGTGTCCCTTTAAATTTAGCCTGAATCAATAATTACACTGTTGTGTTGAATGTGTTGGCAGCATTAAGTTGTTGTACTGCACATATACAAAGCCCTACCCTAGCCCTAGCTTTGAATTTGAAGTTTGAATTGGGTCTGGATGTTTGGCCATGCATGCCCAGAGGAGCAAAAACCCAATACGATTTTCAAGAGATTTCAATACAAAGCTTAGCTCTATAAAGTGTACTATCAAACAGTACACTCTTTGTTAACTCCACACTAACCAGTTGATCTTTGCCCTATTTGGCCCGTTAAACCTACTCCATCAAAGATCTCCACCCATGTTTCTATCAGTTGTGCGGGTGAGTGGGACCTGAGGAGTGGTTGAAGATGGAATGTTGGTCTTGGCTGAGGACACAGTTGTAGGAGTTAGGGAGGCCCTGACGGATGGGCATCAGACCGTAAACTGAAAACACACTTGCCAGCCGTCCCAAGGCGAGGCAATGATAAGTGACGTCTTATACACTATCAATTTTCCACTTCCTTGCATTCTTTTTATCCCTTTCACTAAAGTGTCAACAGAATCATATTTATCATGCAGCCCACAGATTTTTAAGATTAAATAAAGCCAGGTGATATCCCGTTGGTAAACAAAAGACTTGCTATGTGTCAGACCCTACTATTGCAATGATTCTCAGCTGAAGGTTACCTTTGTTGGCTAGGCAGGGCAAGGCAGTTAATTTATAGTGCATTGCATACACAAGCAAGGCAACGTGCTCAACAGATTAAAACAAAAACAAATAGTACAAGAAGCAACAAGCAGGTAACACATACATGAAAGTAAAAATCATGTAAAACACAAGACATACATACTGTACATAAATAAATGACATTATGGCAAAACAGAATTAACTACAAAATAAAAACAGCAAAAGGCCGTTTCTTTAAGAAATGGAAATGTAGGAGGCGCCTTCAATATATAATTTCAAATAGCTGGTTCTAGAGTTGTACTGCTTAATAGCTAAAGCTGCCTTGCCATGATTGGTGTTTACAGGAGGTTTTGTAAAAAAAATTTCCTTGAGAGCTGTGGGACCTGTTCTAAGTGTAGTGTTGGTAGTAGTGCTGTCAAACGATTAAGAAAAATAATCAGATTAATCACAAAATTTTTCAATGATTAATCGTGATTAATCACTTTTAATCGCAACTCATTTCCTCCAGTAAGATTTGGATGCCAGGGTATGTTGGATCCTTATTTTGCCCTGTAAAGGCCCTGATACTAAATAGTTGGCCTTGTTCGTCTCAAATGGGGCAATTCACACCTGTCCTCTACCCCACAAGAATTCCCCAAACATGTTGTTGGACAGTCAGGAGCTAGGCCATAATCTTTGTATAGTTTGACTTGATAACCGAGCCATTTTCTATCTGAAATTGAACATAATACATGCCATGAAAGTGGAACCATATCCATCAGGATTAATCTGAGTTAATTTTTTTAATCAGAGTTACATTTTTTGGATTAATCACGTGATTAATCAGTTAATTTTGCCAGCACTAGTTGGTAGCCTACATATTGGTCAAGTACTGTGTGTGGACAAACCCCATTGAATAGTTTAAAAACAAGTGAAAGTGCTTCTAACTTTCTTGCTGCCACATGTTGGTGAATGTCTCAATCTTGATCTCAATGCAGATCTGACTTTTTTATGCCAAATTATGAGTCATGCAGCAGAAAGTCATGACTTCCCGTCAGGTTGAGATGGGAACCACTTATTTGGACACGACCAAAAAGCTGATGGATAATAAAAATTAATACATTTTGTTTTAGTTTAACAATTCCCAAATAACAAATCTAAAAAAATAAGCAGTAGCTACCTGAATAAATGAGCCACACCTGTATGTGCTGAAAAAAACGCCCCTGAGAAACTTTCTCCTATCAACGCACACAGGACCATAGGGGTGGGCAATGGGAGGGTGTGGTCTGGTGCCTATAATAGCCTCTGCCTGCCAAAAGAAACACAACACAGACTCTGCGTCTTGTAAGTACTGTACCTCTACATTTTTACAGAATAGTCTACTATGTTTTTTACTCTGATGCTTATTTATCAGAAAATTTTATTTGTTCATTAATAACTTCATTTACACTTTTGGTAAACTTAATTTTGTATCAGATTATTGTAGGCCTATGTGTTTTTTTATTGATCAGATTCCTGGAATATTTTCGTGCATTACTGACTGCATGTGCTTGTGGCTGAGCAGTAGTGTTGAAAGACTAAATCTGGCAGAGCAAAGCTCTCCGTTGATATGATTTTCATTTAGGCCTATGCCACTGCACCAAGTCCTTAGTTTGCATTGCTTTATCATAGGGTCTTGGAATCTTGTTTAAATAGCTGAGAACAATGGCTTAGCACCACCAGCCAAACAAGTTTGCCCGCTTAGATGTTATCGCTGGTCAGCTTACAAACAAGGTGTTTCTGGGTTGAGTTAGGTCCCCTCATTAATCCTGTATATGCTATATATCTGCAGAGCTGCACGCAGAGATGTGGAACCAACAAGGCCATAACCCTCCAGGGTATCCTGGGGGGTGTATTCCCCCTCAACCGCCGGGATGTGTTGTTCCCCCTCAGCCATCATGCTGTGGTGGGGGGCATGGACATGGCCATGGGGGGCATGGGCACGGGCATGGAGGACACGGGCACGGCCATGGAGGACACGGGCATGGACATGGTCATGGATGTGATCACGGGCACGAACATGGTCATGGGCACGGACATGGGCACGGACATGGGCATGGGCACGGACATGGGCACGGACATGGGCATGGGCACGGGCACGGACGCGGACGCGGACACGGTCATGGTCATGGTCACGGACATGGGGTATGCCTTGACTCTGAATATGAATACACATAGTATGGTATAGTACAGGTATGTCCATGGCATTTGATCTAAAACCAATCTTATGTTTTCCTTCCCAGCATGGCAGTCGCAGTGGCAGTTCCAGTCGCAGTGGCAGTGGCAGTGACTCAGATGATGGCTGTGGGAAGCGCAGGCGGAGACGGAGGCGTTGCCGTGGGTGCAAACATGGCAAGAAGAAGTACGGCAAAAAGAGACATGGAAAAGGAAAAGTAAGTACATTTCCTTTAACAACACAACTCAGAATCCCTCATCAATGGACACCATTCAACATGTCAGTGGCATGCTGCACATAACAATGGAATTGGATAAAATCAGATGTATTGCTCTTTCAAAGGGAATCCTTTCACTTTGAATTAATTTGAATTTGTGCAAAATCATATTCCCAAATTCCAGTAGCTATATGACTCTGAATAAATGTTTGTCAGGGGTTTACCAAAATTGATGCTCTACTTAAAGGTTCTGATATGATTGACATTGTCTCCCCCTCAGCACTCCGGTGGCAGCTCCTGCAGTGACGCTAGCTCTGATTCAGACTAGACCGCCACCATGTGGACAACCAGGACTAGCTGCAACTCTTTCTTTTTTACAAGTGATCATATGAAGAACAATGTGTTGTTGTTGTTTTGTTTTGAATGAATACATGGTTTGCAAAAATTGTGTCTTTGTTATGTGTCACAGGTGACTGGAATCTTGTTTTATTTTTAACTCACAGTTCATCATTTAAAAAGTTATCTTATAAATATATAAATAAATAAATAAATAAAATGGGTCAGTTTTTTTTATCTGTTGTATGCAAGGTCCTCAGAACCTAACTTTATATTGAAGTTTTTTATTATAACATAATTTAATATAGATTATTATAATATGCTACAGATTCATATATCATACAGGCTATAATATAATATAATATAATATAATATAATATAATATAATATAATATAATATAATATAATATGTTGGAAGCATTACAATAGCAATAGACCTATGTTAACTTTCCCAAGATAGCCTGCTGTTTTACTTTCAATGCTTTCTTGACAAAAACTTTTAAAAGTCCCACACATGCAAGCCTACACACACACATAGCCTACATGTCTTTTTTATCTGTCTAAATTTGACATGGTACAGTAGGTACCTTGCTCCTCCATCCTTTCAGTGTAGCTGCCTGTGCATTTGTGAGGGCTTGGCTCAAAGCGACAAAGAGCAAAGCACAGCGGAAGACTTGAAGACACGCAGACAGTTTGCAAAGAGTTGCAGGAGAAGGGGGTGGAAGTAAGAAAAGGGCACAAGGATGACAGTCGTCATCTATCATTGCTTTGCCATTAATGTACGTAGGGTGGCAGTGTTGCGGGATGAAGGCATAGGCTTTTGCTTTGTCGATGGTGCCTACGTACCTACACGCCCCCTTGACGTACGTTAACGTGACCAATCAGTAGTTTGAGACTGCTCGGAAGACAAGACTGCAGTAGCAAGCTCCAGGCTCACGTTGGTTCTTCGGGAAAGAGAAAGGCATCACACCACAATGTCAATAACAGTTTTAAAATCTGCATTTAGGTAAGTGGGCAGCTGCTGGTGCAATTGGTTGCTCTATTAAGGATACGTTGTGATGCCTAGCTGTCATACAAAGGCCAGCTCCTGTATGGCAACTGCTGTTAGCTACTCTAGTAGTTACCTTGAAATCATTATCACTGTAAACAAAAGTTAATGAATACTTCATATGGTCGCGTTTGCAGTCAGATTTTTTGCAAGAGCGTAGTTCAATAGTTTATTTCAAACATACTTCGTCACATCATCCTTATCCTACTAGTGTTAGGTAAGTTGGAAAAAGACAAGCTAATGTTATTCTATGTGGTGAAATCTATTAACTGTAATAAAAAAACTCTCTCTCTCTCTCTCTCTCTCTCTCTCTCTCTCTCTCTCTCTCTCTCTCTCTCTCTCTTTCCCTTTGCACTGCCTGCCCTGTGAAGACTGAGGTCAATCTGCAGATTGCAAAGGATACGAGGTCATATGGTAAGTAAGTGCATGTAGTAAAAAGGCTCCTTGAACTTTTACACCATCCTTTGCCGTTGCAACATATGTGAAACTGTGCATTGACCTGAGCCCCATGTTGTTATTGTCCAGATGTCCAGTCATGCTGCATCAGAGGTTCTTGTGGAGAAAGTGGGAAATGCTGGAGTCATCACTCTGAACCGGCCCAAGGCCCTGAATGCACTCAATCTCCCCATGATCAGACACATATACCCACAACTGAAGGTAAGTGGGAGCTGTGTCAGTTATGTGCTAAACAGGATACAAGAATGTTTATTTGTCATATACATATAGTTAGAAAACACATATATCAATGATCAATTATCGAAAGTTAAAAAGTGTTTATTTGAATGGCTTGGCTACCTTTAGACCATTAAAAAATTCAGACGTGTTTTGGCAAACATGCCTTCATCAGGGTTTAAAGGTTTAAATGTAACCAAGCTGAGTTTTCTATCTGTGTTTTCCCATCCAAAGAACACCTGAAGCACACAATTTTTAAGTCCAGGAAGGATTCCTATATTGACATTTTGTGAATAAGCTAGTAACTGATTGTAAAAAATGAAGTGAAATTATGTCTGGTGTCAGTGTAGTTGTGGTGCATAGACCAAGGGGATGGCAATTTTGTGAGGTGAGTAAGGTAAAACATTTTGTCAATGTTTTTTTTCTACAGAAATGGGAAAAAGATTCCGAGATTGATCTTGTGATTATCAAAGGAGCTGGAGGAAAGGCATTTTGTGCGGGTGGTGACATCAGAGGTAAGACCCCTAGCTGAAGGTGCATCACTATCCTCTAGTGCCTACAGCTCTTGTTTTGATCCCACACTGCTGATAAGTCGTGTCAGGCTCAGTGCTTGTTCAGTGTCAGTGCTGCTTGATCTTTACCTCTTTAGTTTGTTTGTTTCCTTACAGCTGTAACAGATGCAGGAAAAGTAGGTGATCCACTTGCACAAGATTTCTTCAAAGAAGAATACATTCTGAACAGTACTATCGGTGAGTTCAAAATGATTATCGGTTCATCGTGTGTAACAAGCCATTTAGTATTCTTATGTTGTATGTTGCAAGTGATGTTTGAGGTGTCTTATTTAACATTCTCTTCTCTGTTTCAGGTACATATACAAAGCCCTATGTGGCCCTTATTGATGGAATAACCATGGGAGGAGTAAGTACAGTATTTGCACTGGCATGATGTTTTTGAACTGTGAGCTGTAGTTCTCTTTGAGACCTCTAGATGGCACTCAAAGATCATGTCATAAGAAATCCTTTGGCTGAACTGCTCCAAAGGAGATAAAATCCTCAGCCAAGCATGCATGTTTTCATTCATTGCAGTTAAGCTGTTTGGGGGAAAACTGGGTGATGCAAAGCATAGAGCAGAGAGAGTGTTTCAGAGCCTATGCAAAGCAAGATGGCTCTGGACAGCACTAGCTGCCTCTGATTTTAGCAGTTGAATTCGGGGGTTCCCTCATTTTATCAGTAATTAAAGATAGAGGACTAGTTTAATTGCAAGTTCAGAGATAAATCCAGCTAGGATTAGTGTTAGCATGCTGGAGTGACATGTTATCAAGACCAGCAGTCACTCCAGACCATCACAGATGTGTTCTGCTTTGCAGATGTGGCCATGTGACTATCACACACAAACAGTGATTTGCTTGAAGTAACTTCAATATTATGGTTGTGCTAAACTTAACACTCAAAAAATATTGCGTTTATTATTTTCTTTAGTATTTTAGTCTCGTTAATGTTTTTATAAATAGATTGATGGCTGATATTAAGTCTAATTTAATGAATCCAATTTAATTTGGTTGAAATAGGTCAGAATTCTTCTGTGGCTGGTATACTACATCATGAGTGTGCATGTGACCTCTCTGTGTACTTGCGATGACCTGTGACATGGCCGCTTTAATCCCAGACATGGCCAGCCTGTGGGGGGCAGCAGTGAGCTGTGCTTGTCTGGCTGCTATCCCCTCACTAGTTGCCTTTGAATTAAGACTCAGGTGGATTCTGATTGGTTAGGCTGTAGAATGACACAGGGGAGAGCATGTTGCTACCACACTTTGATTTCTCTCTCTCTCTCTTTTCTCTCTCTCTCTCTCTCTCTCTAGACATGTCTCGAATTTAAATTGAAATCTTGCCTCCCCATTTTCCCAGTGACACAGGACTTTGCGTTAGCTGCAGTTAGGAGCAGAGTTGTATGAGTGCAGTTTGCCTGAGCTTGGTTCAGAACAGGCCTCTCTGATGGGTCACCCACGCATCCCCGCCCCAATAACCGCAGCCTTTTGCTGTTGTTGCTGTCGGTGTATAACATCTGATGCGCCCCAGGAGAGCAGGCACCTGGTTCTCTCAGCTCTCTCTGTGTTGCTCATTTGTCTTCACTCCCCTGGCTGTGTTGTGTTGTGCTGTGCTGTGTGGCGCTGCTCGCTCAGGTGGAGGGGCTTGTTTGGGTCATCTGGCGTGAGAACGGAGAGAGAGCGTGGAGGTAGAGGGAGCAGACCGACTGTTCCGCTCCATCAGTCTCACCCACTCACTGAGCTGCCAGACTCGCCTGCATGCAAGTCACCCTGACCAATAACAACAGCCACTGAGGGGTCCATAGAGCTGAAGATGCGTACAAGTATATACTGTAGATAGTAAAAGGCCTGTTCTTTACGATGAAGGCTGCACACAAACATTCATGTTTCATTTTTCACCATAAGACTGGTGGACATTTTTCACCGTAATACACAAGAGGTTGCTGGTTGTTCCGATGTGATAGCTGAGGTCTATTTTTGGAACATTATTTAGGCCATAAATCTTGGGGCTGTGGGGTTTAGAGTGGGAGACAGTGGCGGGGTGACCAGTGTCTCTGTGTAACAAATTGCAATGACCCAGAGGAGTTACAGGAATTCTTTCACTGAGATCCACTGGATTGATAAGACTGTGATCATTTCATAGTTAAATTTTCAAACACCTTTTTATATTATTTTAATGGCCTGAACAGATGGCTTTATAAAAGAAAATGGCATTCCTCACAAGCCAACTTTTTGTCTTTATCTGAGGATGAAATATGGAAAGTTACCCTTGCATCATTCATAGACTAGTCAGAGGCCCACATTTGAAGAGGCCCTGGAATGCTTGGTGGGCAAAGACATAGCACTAAATAGAAACGTAAATATGTGCTTGGCAAGAACCCCCCACTGTCAAGACTTCTCCGAAAAGCTGTTAGCCTTTTGATCCGCATCAATCTCTCTCCATCGGAGATGGAAATAATGGTCTAATCTCTCTACATGGCTACCTCAATCCAAATGGGTTTTTAGACTTATCTCCAAGTCAGTGGAGAATGCAGACATCATTTCAATGCATATTTCCAGCATGGGTAAGGGAAGATTCCTCCGAGGGAAAAGATTTAGAGAATTCCGTGAATGGCTGGAGCTAGAGATGGGACAGGCGTGAAACAGGAGTTGATGTGTGCGAGGCAGCTGTGCCCCCTGGTCAGCTCCAGATATCTTGTTTCCCTTACTGACCACACAACTCAGACCTGTTGGCAGGAGCACCCGGGACATTCTCCAGAGCAAGTGCAGCTAACAAGGCTTACCTGTGTGGGCCTCCCAATATGCAGCAGGCTGGTCTGTCTGGTGGGTCTCATATCTAAGGTAATCTCAAAGATTCTTGAGATGCCAAGCAGCAGACAGGTATTCTAGTGCTGTTTGGAGACTATGCTGGAGCCCTACCAGACTTACCGGTCGGTCATTAAATCGTTTTCTTAGAAAATGAATGATTTAACAAGCAGTAAAGATAGTAGAGGTGATCAGTGTCTATGGTCCACATCGGTTCCTTTTTACTCCTTTGTAGCAGTGCCACTGATAAGCATTTAGGGTTGATTCTTCCTCAAGATGGACTTTTTATTTGAGGCTAATTAACCAGAGAGCCCTTTGCACTGATCCCCGAGCCACACCTGCCTCAGCAAACACACCTGTGTGCTCAGATAGGTGCTGTCCTGCTCACGTCATCCACAATCTCATATATGACAGATGGTAGAGAGGGTGAGGTACAGTTTCTTTCTAATGATCATTACACAGACCCCCCACCCCCCACCCCCACCACACTACTGCCTTGTTGTCTTTTGCTATGCCGTTAAATGTACACAGTGTTAGTCATGCATTGGTAATGTGTCACCACGTTGCTAGTGTGTTTTGAGATCATATGGGGCTGTGAAATGAGAACTTGTTGCCGCCAGGCAGGCAGGGGCACTAGACACAGCTCACTACACACAGCTGCCCTCTGCCTGCCTGCCTCTGTGGAGCACTGCTGTCTGTCACTAAAGACAGAGCTCTGCCTTTGGCCTCTCCAGTCTGGTACAGTGACTGACATGCAAAAGAACTAGTACTGTTAAATGATTGCCAATAATATGATTAATTACAAAGTTTTGCCATGATTGGTCATGATTAATAACCTCTATGGCAATTATTTTCTTCAAGTAAGAATTTGTATGCTAGGCTAAGCATCCTTGTTTTGCCTTGCTAAGACTGATGCTAATTAGCTTGTTAGTCTCAATTGGGACAATTTACACATACCTGTTATCCCCACTGATTCCACAAACATCAAAGAACTTCTCAAAAAAGATCCTCAATAGACTGATCTACTGTATGTCAATATGAGAAAGTTCAGGAGAGAGAGAAATTCAGCCAAGATTTGGAAGGAGAGTTTTGGACGATGTTAGTCTGCTTTGGTGCTTGTTTACTTCATCCTTCACTGTAGGTGGACATACATGAACGAGTCCAAACTGTTTGTCTAGATTGACTTGATAGGGCATTTTCTGGTTGCAGAATTGAGCATAGTCAGGAAAGTGGACGCCTATCAATCAGGATTATTCTGACATTTTTTTAATTGGTTGTTTTTTTCTTGACAGCACTAAAAATAACACTTTGTGTTAGCATTGAACAGAGATGCTGTGAATGTATTTGTGCTGAGGTAGGTATGACTACCCTGAAGGCCCATTATGGTCTTACAAGTAAGAAGAGACATAATCCACATGGTCAGCTCACTGAACAATAAAGTAATGGCCTTATGGTCATGGTTGTAGTAATGTTGTAATTAATGCACAGGACGGCTAAGATTCCAGCGGTGATGTTACCTTCTGACTGAGCACTGCGAATGGTTCTATCATATAAACAGGGCTCTTTATTACTTCAACCTGAAGAGCTTGTTGCCCTTACATGGCTGTTAAGTGTGGAGTGTGCACCGCAGCACAGTTGTGCTCCTCGCTGAAGATGGGGCTTTGGGGTGCAGAAAAGTGGAGCTGAGATCCCATGTGCAGCTCTTAATCACCAGACTCTCTCAGGCATGACAGTACCGCCAGGAGCAGCACATTGTAGCAAGGCAGCACGGCAAGTCCCTTGTACCTCCTTTACATGGGCACACACACACACACACACACACACACACACACACACACACACACACACACACACACACACACCGTCTCTCTCTCTCTCTCTCTCTCTCTCTTTCTCTCTGTCTCCCTCTCTCTCACACTCACATATACACACACACACTCACACACAGTCTCTGTCTCTCTCTCTCATACACACACACAATCTCTCTCTCTCTCTCTCACTCACACTCACTCACTCACTCACACACACGCAGTCTCTGTTTCTCTCTCTCTCACACACACACACACACACACGCAGACACACACACACACACAGTCAGCGGTGACTCACTGCAGCTTTATTTACCGTTTGCTTGACCTCCTCTTGCAGGCCACTCTGACACTATATTGTAGCCAGGACACCCTGTAGCTATGCACTCCCCTGCCTTCCAGTCCTCCATCCTATCTGATTATGCCTGCTGAAGAGCTGATTGAAGCCATGGCCAGTAATCCGTAAACACTAAATGTGCACTCTCACTGTTCAGATGGGGAGATTTGATCAGCCATTTGTGCTTTGCGTGTGTGTCTGTCGTGGCCGTGTAAAGAAGTCATATCAGAAGGCACTTCTTTATGCATTTGTACTGGGCAGTTTGATCTCAAATGCACAAATGGTGTGATGGGTTGTTTGAAAGAACGCTGAAGTTGATGAAAACTTTTGTCCACCCATCATGGCTGCGTCGGCTGCCTGCATCGCCTCCATCGCTTCCCCTCCCATCTCCACTCCAATGTTTGTTTCATGATCTGTGACTCCATGACTGTTGCCAGGCAGTGACCATCTCTGAATGGAATGTCAGATGGAAGATTTCTTCAAGGCCCCCGCTACACAACAGCCCATTACCACAGCAGTGAACAAGTCAAGATGCGTGATGAGATGATGACTGGCAGATTAGAGAGCCTTTGAACCTGCTGTGGAGGAAACTTCAGGAGCACTTCAGACTGCTCAGTGAGATATAGCTTGTTGACAGTTGGTATTTTCCATCTCAGAGAGGAGGTCCCTGTTTTTAAAAGAGCTGGCTTTTACTCCGAGGCAGATGGGTGTCTGTTTTGATTGCTTCTAAATATCTTTGAGTGCTTTTGTCTTCACCTGAAAATGTGTGTTCTGTTATACAAGACCATTTCTCACACCTCCTACAGGACATAGAAGATATACATGTAGGTATGTTATGTTGTCACTGCCATGCTATGCAGGTGAGCAATCTAAATTCTATGAGATAATGATTTTTACCTGGATTAACAATGTCATATAGAAATGTAAGGCAATTCAATTTAGTGAAATGGGGGGGGGGGGGGACTAAAGTGTTTTTCAGTATTACCCCCATTCCAAGTCCCCCACCTATAGTAGCTGGACCAGTCTTGAGAAGCCCACTCTGCATGGCAGCCTTGGCCCTGCAGGGTTAGAGCGTCGGTGGCCAAAGACACATGTAGCCTTGATGAATAAAGGGAAAAAGTGCCCTCCTCTGCTTTACCTCCAGTGCTGATTTATCGAAGACTTTAAGTGGCTGCAGCGCTCAGAGGTGTCCCCTAAGTAAACCCAACCCATCCATTAGTCACTTTATAAATCATCTGTCTGTCCGCCACGCCACTGAAACCCAGCGCAGCGCAGGCACAGCACTCGGGTCGGGGGGAAAAAAGAGAGGGTGGTTGTGTTTCTAAATCCCTATTAAAACGCTGATGTGCAATTAGCACTGGCTGAGGGAGGCTGAGTGCATTGTGCCTTTTTGAGCCAGAAGCCTTGAGAATCAGATTGAACGCCTGTAGATCCTCTTAGACACCCACACACCTGCTATTCAACAGTTCCACTGTACACTGCAGGCAAGAGCGGATGTTGTGCTGTGTGTGTGTGTGTGTGTGTGTGTGTGTGTGTGTGTGTGTGTGTGTGTGTGTGTGTGTGTGTGTGTGTCTGGCGCCTAGGCACTGAAGGTGAGGGTAGCTGAGGCTGATGGGTGACTCCTGTCCTCAATAACCTCACATTCCATCCTCAAGGCCTGTGGCTGCTGTTGTCACTGCATGGGCAAAACTATACAGTCCAGTATTCTGTGAGCCGGTTAGCATCCACAGCGACATGCCAGCTCTCTCTCTCTGTCTCTGGCCAGCGTCAGTCTACCATTAAACTGCTGTGTTTAGTCTGCTCTGGTTGCTCATACACACACACACACACACATGCACAAGCCTGAATGTCGTAGTGTAACACATGGCTCCTCAAACACACATGTGGCTCCTCACTCACATACACACACACACACACACACACACACACACACACACACACTGCTCTTCACACACACAAGGGCTCAGGGGCTGGTGCCGAGATGACTGAGGACACTTGCTGCTGCCATTAACACAGTCAATCACCATTGTGCTGCAGGGCGCATCAGGTCCTTTAGCTACTTGATGCTCATGTCTGTCATGTGCATCATGCACACTAGACTTGCTTCTTGTCACTAAGGGGTCACTTCACAAGGAGGATGGATTTGACATTATTTTATGACTATTTCCATGGCAACGGGGAAGAAGAAACGTGGAAAGACATAGTGGCCCAATCAGCCGAGAAAAATCTCCACTTGGTTGCCAGTATAGGTTCCTTAGCGGTGAGAATTCCGATGCATGGAGTAGCTGTATATCGATCAGCATCCAGCAAATGTCCGCTCCTCTGGCTGGACTTGATACTGAGTGGGCAAATCCCACCTCAGGGACTTCCTCACACCTAAGCAAAATCCACAACTTATTGCTGTGTGTGGCACAGATTACTGAGCATGATGAATGATGCTTGGGAATAGTGGGGCCTGGTTCTCTCTCTCTCTCTCTCTCTCTCTCTCTCCCTTTCTTTCTCCTTCTCTGTTACTTTCTCTTCTCTCTCACATTCAGATTCAAAAATGCTTGGCATACTAATAACTAAGGCATTTGTATTCCCAAATCAGCCATAGAACGTATAGAGAGCACATATACAGCAATAAAACACTAAGGTGTCTACAGACAGACATATACAGTAGCTACAGGTGTAGAGTATTTCACAGTAGAACAATAACAACGGGACACAGTAATAAAAAGAACAAATAATAAAGAATGTTTATTTTTCATGTATAAATATTTAAGTAGGTCCCTCAGCTTGAGCATACAAAATGTATTTTGCTGCTAAAATATCCCTCTCCTGAGAGGATAGCCAGTTTTTCATATGGGCCCCGGCCTATGTCATGGTTTCAAGGTTGGCTAACATGTTTCAAAACTAGTGAGAAACACATCTCATCCTTCACACAGATACAGTATGACCTCTGAAGGTTGCCTGTGCCCCCTGCCCAGTGTTTGCTGTGGCTTTAGCATTAGCTGTGGCTGGTTTGTATACATTAACGGAATGAGGGGATTGTCTGAGCTGTGATTAGCGATGCTACTGTTGTTGCTCTTCTGTACAGCGTCCAGCTGAATGCAGGTTTACTGCCTGTGCTGGGCACATAATCTGCTAAATCTCTTGTTTACGTGTTTATGTTCCTATACCCTATTCCCACTGTCTGGTGTGCGGCTGAGTGTGAATCTCCTATCTCTGCCCACGCTGGGCCACTTGTGTTGTGTCACATCCTGTGTTGTGCCTTTTCTCATGCATGGTGGCTGTTGGGGGCAGTGCCAGTGGCATGCCAACAGCTCCCTGTGACATTTCCGCCCGGCGCGCTCACGGGCAGCGGTGTCCTTGGCTGTCGGGTTCCGGGGCGCGTCACCACAAGGCAGCTGAGGAGGTGGCAGCAGGGTGGGGGGGCAGCGATGGCAATCTGCGGGGCTGGGGACACACACGTCCTCCACGTCCCCACCACCCCTGCACTCCCCCCTCTGCCCACCCCACACATGAGCCAGAGCCAGAGTGACTGTAGTGGTGGTGCTGTAGGGACACTCTCTGACTTCAGGTTCTGACTTCTGGCGTACCGAATCACTCAACAGGAATGTGGGTCCGTGTTGCTATGACAACAGGGCTGGGTAGATGTGTATGGGAGCTGCCCTCCTTTTTTGTTTTCTCTCTCTCTTTCTCTTTCTCTCTCTCTCTCTCTCTCTCTCTCTCTCTCTCTCTCTCTCTCTCTCTCTCTCTCTCTCTCTCTGTGTCTGTCTCTCTCTTTCTCTCTTTCTTTCTCTCTCTCTCTCTCTCTCTCTTTCTTTCTCTCTTTCTTTCTTTCTTTCTCTCTATCTCTGTCTCTGCTCTCCCTGTCTCTTTGAGCATCTGCCCCAAGGCCACTTCCCTTCATTAACCCTGTTCCTCTCCCACGTGATCCCCTTCACTCTTTATTAATTACCCCAGGAGGAGGAGGCGCAGAGGGAGGAGGAGGCGCAGGGGGGATGCACAGAGGGAGGAGGTGTGTGGGGGGTCCTGGGGGCTCCTGTTGCTTCACTCTCATCCTGCAGCCTCTCTGGGCCCTGCCCATCTGCTGCCCCTCACAGCTCAGTCCCACTTTGATCGATCGCTCATCTCTCTCTTTCTCTCTCTCTCTGTTTCTCTCGCTCCCACTCTCAATCCCTCTCCTCCATCTCTCTCCTACTCTCACAGGGCGTTGGCCTGTCGGTTCACGGACGGTTTCGGGTGGCCACAGAGAAGACACTCTTTGCCATGCCAGAAACTGCAATCGGTAAGACCTCATGTGTTTATGTCCCTCCCTCCTCTCCCTCCACACTCCCTCCACACTCTCTCTCTCTCTCTCTCTCTCTCTCTCTCTCTCTCTCTCTCTCTCTCTCTCTCTCACTGTCTCTCTCTCTCTGTCTGTGTCTCTCTCTCTCTCTCTCTCTCTCTCTCTCTCTCTCTCTCTCTCTCTCTCTCTCTCTCTCTCCTACTTTCTCTTTTCCTCTCCTCTTCCTTCCTGCCTCTCTCTCTTTCTTTCTCACTGTCTCTCTCTCTCTCTGTCTGTGTCTCTCCTCCCTCTCCCACTCCTGTCTGGTGTGTGGCCAGGCTGCTGTGGTGGTCTGGTGTGCAGTGCAGTGCTGTGCTGTGGTGTGGTGGCATTAATAATGCATGGGGCCTGATGGCTCAGTGGCTAAAGGCCTCAGGAGACTCTCCTCCTGGAGCCAGAACCAGAGCCCAGCCAGCACCAGCGCCAGGCCAGCCGGAAGCACTGCATGATGGGAGTCACTCCCCGCCGCCACTGAGACAGATATGATAGCATTGGGGCTAGGAGGAGCTCTTAGCTCTCAGAGATGCGGCAACTATGGCTGTAAACAATCTGAAACAAAATAATGCTATCCTGTTTCAAATGCTAGCCAACTTGCTACAGAGTTCAGTGCTTGAACTGATGATTAAAGTGATAATTGATGTATTGGTACAAGTAGGTAAAGTATTTATTATAATGCTTTTATTATATATATAAAGTATTTATATATTTAGTCAGTAGCCAAATTGTAGCTTGTAATGTTGTTATTTGTGTGTCACTGCCTATCACCAAAGAATGCCTTGTCCACCTTTGCAGGCTTGTCTGAGTAATGTAGTGTGTGCAAGCTGGGGAGGATGAGAACAGCTCTCTAGAATGCTGTGTGTAATGTACTGAATATAATTAGAACATTTTATGAAATGTCCATATTAGCCTGTACAAAGTAGAAATGTGAAATGTGTGTAATCTGTAGAATCTGTAGTGAACCCAGAAGCAGGGGATCAGTAGGAGTTGAGATGATTTGTGGGTGGTTTGCAGAGTGCATACAGCATCATACAGGGGTGATGTTTTACAGCACTACATGTACAGTATGTACAGTACAGTACTTCATCTAGCTTGACTGTGGCCAGTGGGCTTCCTGTTGGACCTCTTTGTTTTCCAGCCTCATTAAATAGTAAATGGGCAGCAGCATGTCAGCATTAGTAGTAGTAGTGCTGACCCCTTTCCTTAGAGCCTCAGAGCCTTCGCAACTTTTATTCTTCGCTAATCAGGAAACCTAACAGATGGACTGAAGCTAGAGGAAAGGATACAATTAGTCTTCTGCTGTCAGTTGTGTAATATGTAGTCCTTTCAACCCAAGGTCATAATCACCAGACAGCCACTTCTCCAGAGAATCTGGAGCGGAACTGCGACCATCATGCAACAATCATATGTTTACTTCCATTCTGAAGAAGAGGTCTTGTTTGTATTATGTTGAGAGAGGCAATTTACGCAGTCCATCTGCCACCCGAGGTCATGTAACCAGAAGGCATTCCGATGTCAGGCTACGTGGTGGCTATCATACGACTCTAAGAGAGGAATGCATGCCACACACTCTCAGGCACATGCCACGCTGACATCCTCCCTCGCCCACGTTCACACCCTCCTCTCCCGCCCTGACGCTTCAGTGTGTCTACCGGCCAGCTATGGCGCGCTCTCTGGCACTGGTCATCTGAGGAGACGCCATGTTGGATTCCTAGTCTTGTCAGGCCTGTGCAGAGATTTATTGCGGGCAGATTGCTTTTCAATGGGAGCTGAGCTGAGCTGTGCTGTGACCCACTCAAGCAGTCCCTGTTGGGCTTTCTAAATATCACAAGCTGTCCCTGTTGTTGTTTATTCCATATGGCCGATTGATAACCCCATATAGGTACCTATTCCATTAATAGAAATGATCAGTGCGGTTTCGGCCACTTAACGACTGTATTGATTTATTGGGTAATGGGTTCACTCAGGTCAAGACTTTTACGAGCTAATTTGGTGAACATTGACAGTTTCATGAGTAGTTTTGACTTCCTGAGATTGGTTGTGTTGGTAGCATTAGGATTGGGGCTGTCTGCCTGTATGTTTGTTTGCTCTCAGAGCAACCCAAAGCTTTTGGACCCTCTCAGCGGTTTGATGTTGTCTGCAACAGTCTTCCTGAATTATTCATCCATGCTTCCTGCCTGCTGAAACATGGGAAGCTCAAGAGCAAAGACGGGAGATTCCATCATTTGCTGGCACTCAGTAGAGCAGAGAGTTTGCATGAGACGTGTTTGTTCTTCGATGCGTCTGCATAGTCCAGATTTAGCCTCACACTACGATCCCAAATGCAGTCGCTCAGTCGCTCTCAAATGAGACAGATGTCTGTCAGATTAGAACATTGCTTTCCTTGCCCTGGCGCTGGTTTGCTTCATGTTGAGTGAAGGATTTTTGTTAATAAATCAGTGCATCTGTGATGACTGCAGATCATTCTTGTCCTTCAGTGTGTCCTCTCCTCTCCTCTCCTCTCCATCATCAGTAATGCAGGCCTGCATCTCGGCAGCACACGTGCAGCTGTGCCTTAACCAGATCCCAGGGATCAACGCTGCCATTGCTTCATCACATCCAGATCCCACCTTAGTCTGCTGCACATCAGAGAGCTCTATGCTCCTTCTCCCCAGAGAGAGAGAGAGAGTGTGTGTGTGTGTGAGAGAGAGAGAGAGAGAGAGAGAGAGAGAGAGAGAGAGAGAGAGAGAGAGAGAGAGAGAGAGAGAGAGAGAGAGAGAGAGAGAGAGAGAGAGAGAGAGAGAGAGAGAGAGAGAGAGAGAGAGAGAGAGAGAGAAGAGACAGAGAGAGAGAGAGAGACAGAGAGTTAGAGAGTTAGTGAATATGTGTGTTGAATGGCTGCCAGTCATTTGGCTAATGCCATTAAGACGCATGGAGTCTTTCGCCGTTCCAAAGCTTGAAGGAATAGCAGGCTAATCCTCTTTGCGGATGGATCTATGTGGAGCTGAAACATCAAGCTCCAATTTTTGTCCTGATTCAAATCTGTGCTAGTATAGTGTGAAGGTCTTGTGCATCTTGTTTGGTTTGTCTGTGGAGAGTGTTCAGGCCATGGAGGTTTGAGGGAGGACACAAGAGGGAACTCTGGAAGAGAGTTGTTGATGTCTGTGTAGTTTGGTCTGGGGGTGGTACTGGAGTAGAGCTGGTGCCTCATTGAGGGGGATGCCTCTGACTTTCACCTGAAGGATGTTGAAGGTCAAGAGGGTCTGAGACCTCCAGGATTAGTCCTAACCTAACATAACTCCCCCCATCTCATTGAATGGGAGATTGGCCTTTCCCCTCTTCTCACCGTTCAGACCTCCCACCCCCATGCCCCCTCCCCTCTCCCCCCACCTCCACCTCCACCCCCACACTAACCCTTTGGCCCAGATCCCCCAGCACAAGCGCCCCTCTCCATAGTAATGCTGAGTCTGCCATTCGGAGGATCTCCAGCTTTACTCCCCAGCAGAGCTGAGCCAAAAGCAGGAGGACAGGCATGTCCATATCCCCCTCACCCCCCTGTGCTGCAGGGCCCCTGGGTGTCTCTGCTGCACTGATGTCACGGCTGCCACCCCAGGGAGAGGCACTGCTCTGCTTCCTCCTCTAATGGGACGTGACTGGGAGCCGCCCACTGGCTTGGCCAAAGTTGGCATGGCAACACGCAACGCCTCTTTTCAGCGTCTCACTTCCTTCCCTGAATAATAGGTAAAATTTAATTATAGGCTTATGCTCCCAAATGCTGTTTCCGTGATGAAGCTCCGTCTCTCCAATGTGTCTGTGCATTACTGTCAATTATTTAGTAGTTAATTCAGGAAGCATTCAGGAAGGTTGACCTATGCCCTCCTCTCCTTTATCTAATGGCCTTCGACACTCGAACTCTTTCGCTCCAGATGGGAAGTCCACTGTGGTCCACCTTCACGCCCGCTTGTTGACTGCAGGCTGGACTAGGTCACTGTCACAGTTTGCGTGGTGTGAATTCGCTCAGTGAATATTGGGAAGAGAGTCGACTGAAATCCTCCTGGACAATGTGCTGTCCATCTGTGTTGCTGTTGCTTACAGACCCCAACCCCCACTGCCTTAACCCCCCTCACTGGTCAGGATTAAGGGATTTGGGTATCTTAAACTGCCCCCATGGTGGTGGGACAAAGCAAGTGGGCGCACAGCGGCCCTGTAATCTGCATTTATGATATTACATTTTCCTGCCCAGAATCAGGTCAGCAGGGCCTAATCCTGCATCCTCTGCCCCCATCCTCTCGCCCAGTGGCAGCCAGGGCTCTCCTTAATGGGCCAGATTGGGAGAGAGGGTGTCAGGTTGGGGGCTTTGTGCTGTTCTTTTTGGGGCCAGAGGATCGGGAGGAGGGGATTCCCTGCTCACCGCTCAAAAATCATTGTCTCATTCACCAATTTGATCTTCCAAGAGCGCTATATATTTTAGCATTCTATGAATCAAATCCCGTAATGCGATGATAAATCGCATTTGAAACATGAAAATTGAACAGGCCATGTTTTCAGCTGGAGCCGGAGGCTTCCATTATGTAATGGCTGAAACCCGATACATTGGCCTCATGGCAGTGGTGTTGGCGTAAATGGATTACGTGCTAATTGGTTGGCAGAGTTATGCTTTATGTGGTAGCTATGGCTTCTGTGTCTAATGGGCATCACAGACAAAATGACTGGAAGGTCAACCACAGTGTTTGTGCCATTAGTTGCTGTGTGTGGATGCTGTGAGTGTGAGTGTGCGTGTGATTGCGAGTGTAAGTGTTCACTCCGGGCAAACAGTGTGAGAGGCCCATTCACTGAGCACATCTTCTGAGGTGAAGGAGTTGAGGGGGCGGTGCTACTCTGGATTTCCCAAGTCTCCTCTCAATGAGACTCTTGCTGTATTTATCAGGAATGTAAACACCTACAGGACAAAGGATGCCTTGAGTAAAGAGCTTATTATGGTTATCTCTAAATGTTATTGTTGGAATGGATGAGTCTAACCAGTTGTTGGAAGTGTGAATTTCATCATCTCTGGTGCATACTTAGTTTGTTACTTTGGGTTTGTTTGTTTTTGATAGGGTAGAAATGTTTCAAGAGCAACCTCATCTCACCTCTAATTGTCCCATAACCTTCATGCGTGACCTGTGATCTGTGTCTATCTTGTCACTTTTAGGCCTATTTCCTGATGTTGGGGGCGGCTACTTCCTGCCCAGGCTTCAAGGCCGACTAGGTCTCTTCCTCGCCCTGACTGGCTTTCGACTGCGAGGGCGGGACGTGCTGCGTGCGGGTGTGGCCACACACTTTGTGGAGTCCGAGAAGGTACGTGTGTGTGTGTGTGTGTGTGTACTGTACACAAGAGCAAGCACTGCCCAAGATCCGTCTGCTGAGTCACGAGTAACCGGTGCCAACTGATGGGGGGCAGGCGGCATGTGCCAGGGCCTAGTCAGGCAAACGTTGCCACACTGGCTCTCTGTGTATATGCTTGTGAAGTGGAAAAAAGTCGGGGCCGTCCCAAGAATGAGCGCTGCTGGAGAGGGACTCGTGCAGTGATAAGCCAGTGCAGCAGTGCTGGTCAAGGGCAACACACCAGGCAACCACAGGAAGGCAGGTCAACTGTTAGCAGGAGAGGGAGATTGTGTGTGTGTGTGTGTGTGTGTGTGTGTGTGTGTGTGTGTGTGTGTGTGTGTGTGTGTGTGTGTGTGTGTGTGTGTGTGTGTGTGTGTGTGTGTGTGTGTTCAAACACAAAGCCAGAGCCAAATGATTCATACTGTATTTAAATCCTGCTGCAAGGGCAAGCAGAAAGTCTAGTGGAATGTGTAGAATAGAATCGCCTCGACAGCATATGCTTTGTTACAGTGAAACATTCAGAACAGAGTTTTAATGTAGACAGTTACCATAGGACAGGATTGTGGCTTGCATGCCGTGATCATCATGATTATTATCATCAATATTATCATCATTATGTCTTTGCTGCATGTAATATTGACTGCCATTTGTCCATTCTGCCTGTCACCTACAGTACATGCACATCATGAATTCTTTATCTGGAATTCAACTGGCTTGACAATGTCAAGTTGACATGAAAAGACTGCAGCTATTGTAACATTTGTACAAGTACTGTTTGCTGAAGTCCCTTCCTCTGCTTGTCCTTCATGCAATGGTATGACTAAAGATCTTTCATACTGCCTCAGCCCTCTCTGGTATGACTATGACCCTGTATGTCTGAGAATTGTCCTCTCTCTTCTCTCCCCTCTAGATTAGCGCCCTTGAGAAGTCCCTCGTTGACCTGAAGTCACCCTCTGCTAGTGACGTGGCTAAAGTACTGGAGACGTACCAAGGCCAGGTAAAGACTCGGCAGACATGGCAGGCTCATATATTGTACCCAAGTTGTTTACCTCATAAATGGATCAGTCCTCTTTAATGTCTCCATTAGTGGTTTGCAGTGGATTGCATTTTGTGCATTTGAGTGGTTGGGGTCTGACGTCTGGGCCTGTTCTGTAATAGATGTACCTCATCTTGTCTCGGCTCTAGTCGAGGGATCAAAGTCCAGTGCTTTGGTTGGGCTTTTAATGGAGATATTCAAGAGAGTAGTTCTCCTGCTGGCTAAGCTGCAGCCCAGGGGTGGTGTGTGTGTGTGTGTGTGTGTGTGTGTGTGTGTGTGTGTGTGTGTGTGTGTGTGTCTGTGTGTGTGTGTCTGTGTGTGTGTGTCTGTGTGTGTGTGTGTGTGTGTGTGTGTGTGTGTGTGTGTGTGTGTGTGTGTGTGTGTGTCTGTCCAGAAGAGAGATGGAGATGTGAGAGAGCAGATTAGGCTCTGACTCACTGGAGCCTACTGTAGCACTAGGCAGGGGCCTGGGAGGACGAGCCACAGCAGCTCTGTGAAAACCCACTGAGATACTGCTAAAAATGTGACTTGTCCTTAAATTGACCTTGACTCAACCTCTCTCTGTTGTGTTTTATAAGGTCTTATAAAAGTGTTTATTGCATGGTAGACTTCTGAAGGCATTGTTTTTCCCCCTCATTTAGATTTGTGTTATCAGTGTAGATCAACTGCAGGTTGCAGCATGATGTAGTTCAGTGACGAGAGTCTTATTGTATTTGTGTACTGACTCATAGCCAAGCCTTTTGCAAGCACACACTGTGTACTCCAGGGAAGACAGGCTCTCCTCTGAGAGTGTAAGTGCCCGCAGTAAGGGGCAAGGGTGAAATGTAAATACATAGCTGCTGAGAAGTGACCTTGACCCTGGCAGTGCCAGTTCAGGTGGACCAAAACCAAGGAATCTGTTTGATGGGGAAAGTGTGTGTGTGTGTGTGTGTCTGTGTGTGTGTGTCTGTGTGTGTCTGTGTGTGTGTGTGTGTGTGTGTGTGTGTGTGTGTGTGTGTGTGTGTGTGTGTGTGTGTGTGTGAATGTTTTTATTCTTGAAGTAGGCTGTTGCTTTGATCCCTTTTTGGAAGAAACCTTTTTAGAGAAGGCAGTGAAATACCAAACTCTTATGTAGTAAAGTGTGATCTTGGTTACAATTGTCAGTTGCTTGTGTTCGTGTTTGGTAGCCTAGGCCATGTGTAGGTTGGTCGTAAGTGTGCTCAGGTTAATTGGCTTTGAAAATCAAAAGTAAAACTGCTAGCTGAATGCTGCTCGATGTCGTGTTTAGTAGGCAGTTACCATGTCTGGAAAAGAATCTGCTGTATGTACCCATAATGTGTGTTTGATTTGTGCTGCTCTGATCAATGTCTGTCATGTAGCTGATTCACTCTTGTGCATCTGTTGTAGCTGTTAAAATTTGTGTCACTGCGCATCGCTATTGTGAATTGTGGACATAAGTAAAGCAGTAACATGCGTGTGCATGTGCGTGTGTGTGAGTATGTGCCCATGTATGAGTGTGTGTGCATACGTATGCGTGTGTGCAAATGTGCGTGTGTGTGTGAGCAAGATACTAGAGAGGAAGGGATTTTAGAGAGAATCCTTAGCAGCTTGTCACATTAGAATATGTAGGAGGTTGACACTGGACAGGACAATAGGACTATATTGATTTAACTGTGATTTAACGGTGATATAATGTAAAGGTGAATGAGCTCAGACTTGAAGGCTGACATGTATTTTGCCCCTGTAGAGTGGACTTGATGCAGATAAAGCCTTTGCCCTTGAGCAGCACATGGAAGCAATCAACAGGTAAACAGCCTCTCAATCACTTGTGTTCATTGTGCCTATTCTTGATCTCTCTCAGATAGCTTTGCTCTGAAGTATTTGATGTTTGATGCAAAAACACGGCAAGCTAGGTTAAAGAACAAATATGGTTTTAGATTATGTAACAGAAAAAACGATTGGGCGATAATGCTTTTATTTATTTATTACATAAAATAGTCATAGGTATTGTAGACTCTGTGAAAGTAAGGGGAAATAACCAGTGTTTTCCAACTGTGCTGGGAGTCCTTAAAGAAACCTTAGTAAGAGCAGACTCACAAAACCCAGCAAAAAGAATCCACCATGAAAGCAGATTGGCACAAGGGAGAACCAGACTGACGTCAGAGGCCGGTCACACTCTCAAACTGATTTGGGACGGCAAATGCAAAGGCTCACTACAATGTAGGGGTAGATGGGGGAAGGAGGGGAATCACACTGCACAACAAAGCTTAGGGTTTGTTGGTTCCTCTAGGCCCCTCAGGTTGTGCAGCATTTGGTTATTGTATGTGCCATTACTCACAAGTTCAAAGAACAACCCGCTGATTGCCGCTCCCCAAACAAAGTGCATGGTTTATCTGTGATGATAAGCATTGTTCTGTTGCCTTTGGGGAAATAGACTGTCTTATCAAAGTTTAATTTTTCAAATCTCCTGGTACAGAGGGGACCGTGTGAAGCGGCGACGGCCGTGTAGCAAACATAAATGATTTATGTAAACACTTCAGTGGCATTTGCCTGCGTGCTTTCTGCCTGATTTCACATCTGGAGATGAGCTGCAGATTAGGGTTGTGTGAAGCCTCACGTCGGAGCCAAGCTGAATGAAGGAGTTTGGATTGCACTAGTCATTGTTACTCAATCATGAGCAAATCTCCAGTGTCTCCTCTCTGTGCTGTTTGCATTGCAGGCTGTTTGATGCCAGCAGTGTGGAGGGCATCATTGACAATCTCAACAAGGACGGCTCCCCATTCGCTAAGAAGCAGGCGGAGGTAGGCATTGGAAAGAGAATATGATTCATGATTCTCTGGCTCAAACCACCCTTCGTTTGGGAACCGTCACAGACCACTGGCCAAGCACTTGCACTCTTTGTTTTACCTCTTGTCAATGGGAATGAAGTTACTAAGAGAATACTCATTAAAAACCCATCAAACCTATTTTGCTTACTCTCCTGTCCCAAAGTAATGTTAACATGGATGAGCTGCATATAAATGTGCCCTTGTCTGTCCGTGTTAGATTTTCCACCGAGCCCAAGAATGTAAACAGCTTTCTGTGTGGTCCACTTCAGCTTCATTTGTTTAGAAAGAACCTCAGATTCACTACCTGCACCACCACCACCACCCTGAGGTGCTGGTCTCAGAAACATATGGACCAAGAACATGTAAATATTAGTCCGAAAGCAGGCTCACACAACTGTACTGTATGCATTACTGGCTACTTCATTGTCTCATAACAGCAAGCTGCCGCGGATAATGGCAAGAGGTTGTGGATTCCCTCTGCTTGTGCACCCCGCCCCTCTAGCACCCCTAGCCCCATTAGTAGAGGCACATTTGTGATGACCCGTCTCATTAAAAACATAGTAACACTCAGTAAGCTCTTAATAGGGTTAGGCTTAGCCTCCTCGCTTAAGCAAAGGTGCTGAAAAACACCTATGTTTCTGCTGCCTGACCTGAAGCAGTGCGGCCACGGAGATCAGAGAATAGCAGATGAGAGGAGAGGCGGGATCGCTAAGGCCAGCTGTATTCTGCTTTTCTTTGACTTCTCAAAAAGACCTCTGTTGTCTCTCTCTCTCTGTTGTGCTGCTAACGCACATTGAGTTGCGTAATGTCGGCAGAATTCAATTATTAGTCATTAGTGGAAGAAAGCCTGTTTGTGCTCGGACTTGCATCTCACAGCATGCGGATGATGCGCATGACTTCAAACAGGCTGTTTCCAGTGCTGCTCTGTGAGCCTACTGCACTTTGAGCTCCATTTGAACTGCAAAGCTGCTGACATGGCTGTAGTCAGCCTCCATTGCAAAAGTCTAAATAAACTGTAAACATTTGATTGTTCGAGAGTAAATAAAGGATTTCAGTGAGTGTATTGTGAGTTAAGACACAGACAAGGACTCAAGGTTTTCTCATTGTAAGGGATTGACTTATACATAACTATAACGACACCCAGTCACACTGTATGGAATGAAAAAGGAGGGAACAAGCACCGAAGGAAACCCAGCAGCTGGTGCAGAACTTGGTAGTAGTGGGTCCTAACCATGAAGTGTGTGCAACATATCTGCGGCCTGCTGACACTTTCGATCCAGTGCTCTCACAATCAGCCAGCACTTCGGCCAGCCCAAGAGCTGTGGCACTAGCTCCAGGACGGGTGCACCTTTAACCCAATTAGCCACAGGTAGTGACATCACTAAAGCTCCATGTGTTGGTCAGTGCTCTCCCAACTCTGACCTAACTATCCTTTCAGTGTTTTGCACATGGAAAGGACAAAACTCCAGGGGGATACAGATATTGGCGAGAACATTGGAAAAGATGTTCTATTGTCTAGTGTTGTTTTGACATGAAGTGTTTGGATAAGGTTTGGTAAAGGTTCCCTTGGGCTAATTTCCACTAGACAGCAGATTCCATCTTCAACGATGGAAGCCCAAGATTAAGTGTCCCTTCAGTGAGAGTGCAGATGAGGAGGGGATGCAGATGTCCCATGGTCCCATGGCCCATCTTTGCTCAGTGATCTAGATCTAGAACTGCCCACCCAGTGCACTACTGATGCCAAATTAGCTGTCTCTGTCCAACCCTGTCAGCTTCCACAGCTAGAGGAGAATGAACATCGCCATTCAGCTGCAACCGTGACCCTTTGCCTTCTCCGTCGTATTAGTATGCACGGTTCATATGCATGTGCTGATCTCATCGTTTCAGCAGCTAGTGTCTGTGTCCCTCTCCCAGGTCTGAGCCTCAGGGGACGGCACTTATGATCATGGGATATGGGTCCTCTACCTTTTTAATGAGGTTCAAACTTAAGCATGTCTTAATTATTTTATAATACCACCATAAGCTAATTTAGCTAAAGTAAGCATTATCCCAAGTGTCCATGGATAAATATCAGTAAATTAAATATCAGTTAACTTTACCTTACTTTTTCTTTACTAATATGTTTGTCACTAATGTACAAAGCTATAGTCTACTGAGATAAAACATTGCATTATTGCAGAGCCGTAGATAAATTTAGGGATCTTCATTTCAATTGAATGACCAACTTGATATTAAGTTCCCATTGTCCTCTGGTGATGTGATACCAAATGAAGCAGGCATATTATTTGCCGTTATGTGGTGCTCTATAATCTAGCGCCAAACACACCACAGCCCTCCTCAGTGGCAGAAGAGAGTTAGAGAGATGTGGCAGTGGCCACCGCCTTTCTTATACCCCCCTCTGTGTCTGTTTGTCTGTTTGCTTGTTATTTGTCAGACTCTAGCCAAAATGTCTCCCACGTCCATGAAGTTAACTCTGAGACAGCTGGAGCACGGGGCCTCCATGAGCCTGCAGGAGGTGCTGGTGATGGAGTACAGACTGACCCAGGCCTGCATGGTACGTCTCCGTGATCCTCCTTCACTCGAGTGCCCCGCCACCTTTAGTACATCATCACACTTACACACTCTCAGCCCTGCCTTCACTAATGGTTGCTTGTTTAAATGGGTATAAACTGCATTTTAGGCCTCATAATATGCTATGGGGATGAGTCTAACATTCATTCCTTGTTTATTTAGACATTTTTGTGTATCATACTGTATTATTGTCTTTTTTACAGAGAGGGAAAGATTTCTACGAAGGAGTTAGAGCAGGTAAGATGGCCATACCCTGTATGTCACAGGAAATATTTTGGGAGAATGCACATTGACATGTAATCATTTGTTAAAAAGTTATTAATGTAAGTTAATATAAGTTGTATTAAATTGAATGTCAATTGGTCATTGGCAACTAGTATGACTTTCACAGTGATTTGTTATGAACAAGGAAGAATCTATATCCATATCTGTCTCTCTGGTTTATCCATAACGTTATTGCTGCCTTTAATTTCTGTGCATCCCCTCCATGCCTCAAGCCCATCCTTACTGATGTGTCTCTCCTCTGCCCCAGTGCTAATTGACAAGGACCACAGCCCCAAGTGGAAGCCAGGCACGCTGGAGGAGATCTCTCAGCAATCAGTGGAGGACAGCTTCAAGTCCCTGGGGCAGGACGACCTCAGGCTGTAGCCCTCCAGTCCAGTCCAGTCCTGGCACGCCCCCAGGGATCTTATCACACTGCCTCTCCCACATGCCCCCCTCACCATGGCCTTTTGTGGTAGCCCTACACTACATTACACTACGGCCCAGCCCCACTGGCCTCTCCTCTGCATTGGCTGGGCTTGGAGTAGTACTGTAGGGCGGGACACTTCCATACAGACTCACCATGCAGTGCTTTCCAGTGGATTCAGACTGTTTGATATTGTTTTGTAAAAAAAAAGTGAAGATAATTACAAATAGGATAAACTGTCAGATTTATTGAATGTTTTGGTTGTGAAATGAAATTCTTGTATTCTTCACTGTTCCAGACAAAATAGAATTACATACTGTAACATGGTCTGAATTTGATGAAGTGGGTCAGTGAATGCTAAAGAGGCTCAATAAAGAAGTCTGGTTTAGAACTATATTGCACACAGTGTATTGTATATCCCCTTACTCGAGGAGATCACAGCTTACACAGCGCCATTAGAAACCATGCTTGATGTTCTCCTTGAAACAGACATCAAGAACCAGCGGGGAGTCTCTCCCATGTCATATTTCACCTACAAGGCTATCAGTTGGCAATTCATTGTGTGCTATCAGTACTGGCAGTCCTTCAAGGACACAGGAACCAACCACTGGAGTGTTCCAGGCACAGCAAAGAAACATTTGCAGTATGTCACGCTCTCCTCAAAACAAAGGAAATATGCAATCGTCATACCTCTTAACGTGATTTTATCTGATATATCTAAGTAACAGAGTAAAGCTCAAATAGCTCATGCAGTAAAGCTGTGGATGTTTATATTAAGCTGAGGATGCAAATCAAACCCAGTCTTTTTCTTTCAGGCCAGCTAATTAATTGATCCATGGTGTAAGTCAATTAGAAGTCCCCTTAGAGCAGCAAGGTAACGGGTCGATTTAATGATTACGATGGCCCTCCTGCAGGAGGAATTAACCTGCTCATTCTACCACCAACATCTCATGTCTGTGGGAAGCAGTGCCACAGGACACAGCTGAGGGTGTTTACCCTGAAGGTTAGCACATGATGAGACACAAAATACCTGAGGATGCAATAACTTGATTGTCCTTTAGAAAACGTTTAGTGGTAAGACAGAATTTGGGACGTCAGACAGATGCATTTATTTCAGGTTTATTGGCTCTGCATTGTAGTTTTTTTTCACTCTCTGGAATTATTTACAGATATTCATGGCTGTGGTTTGGCCTGACAGGTAATGGCCATCTTTATGGATGATGTGCTGCAAATGGAAACAACAGTCTCAAGAATCCTCCAGAGTTTCCCCTTGGTCTGGAGTCTGGTCATCTGTATCAGGGGAATCAAATTGCCAGGACCTTGAGAGAAATCAATGTGGGCTCGAATATGCAGTGTCACTCCAGGTGACATTTAGTGTACAGCAGTAGACGGAATCTGAATAGGCCAAAATAATGGTAAAAAAAATACATTTTCAGTGCAGCTTGGGCTGCGATGATTCAGATAAGTGGTGTAACACACTGCAATCCATTGTGCTGTATGAGAGTAGCAGTGTAGCACCCTATTCTCATGGTGTTCACACTGTGGAATGCTGAAAAAGTTTTTGGCTAGTTTCAGACCAGGAAGTAAACTAATCTTCCAAGATAAATACATATAACTATTCTTCTAACTGAAATATGTAAAGAATTTAAGAGGTTTTTTTTTGCATGGGTGGTGAAAATCTTTCCTCCGGTAGCGCAGCTGTTAGGCAGCAGCTCGCTTGTTGCTTTTAATAGCACTGAATTTCTGTAACACACTTTAGCTCACAACTATATTATTGTGCATAGTGTGTAGAAAGGCCTCCGGTACAATACCATTTTGAATTAGATTATATGTTACTATTGTTTTTGTTTTTATTTCTTCAGGATCATACGCTTTTGCACAATACAATAATCCCCTTCTCACACAAATACACAGTTGGCAGTATATCCCTTTCCATACCCGCTCTGTGGAGACACGTTATCTTAAAAGGGTTTTCGGCTCTAGATGTCAAACAGTGACATCTGTGTATTTCACTTACATGTACATATTTGCTCTGTGAACTTGGCCGTTCAGTACACTCAAACTGGCAGCAGCTGTGTGGCTGAGCACACACTTGGTGTATTTGTGCTTGTTTCACCATTCATTAAGGGCACTGGCATGTTACAAGCTCTATCTAAACATTTTCACTGGTCCCCCTAGTGTGGCATAGAGTGGAATTGAAATAGCATGTGGACTATTTTAAGGTGACATAAATTCTCCCCTGAAATGCCATGGCTCTGCATAATGGTATGAGTTGCATATTGGTTGCAGTTGACAACTACAACGGAGAGTAATGGCTCCATCACCACTACAGTAGATACAGCAGCAGCAATGGCAACAGACAAGTCAAAACTAAATCTGGAAGTAATGGAAGTGAAACGCAACAAACAATATACAGCCAACGACTTTTATGTCCACAAGGACGTCTTCCTTCAGTGGCATGTTGTAACCGTGACAAACAGTGATTTGTGAGTTTGCTTTTTGGCCACAGTGATTTAGCACCACTGATCTCCACCCACAAGGACGAGACCTGAGCTCAGACAGAAGACACGGCAAGGTAATAAATGGCTGCACGTCCACGAGAACACAGTAAATCCCACAAGACCCCATTACTGGGAAACCATGAACCTTCTGTTACTGTGTGTCTTAGTAAGCAGATGGAAGGAGGATGAATGGGATGGGCTTGTGTGTGTGTGTGTGTGTGTGTGTGTGTGTGTGTGTGTGTGTGTGTGTGTGTGTGTGTGTGTGTGTGTGTGTGTGTGTGTGTTGTATCTGCTGACCCACATGGACATTCAACACAGACTGACCAAAAAATGAGAGCAGAGTTAGTTAGCCTCCAACTGCTTTTTCTTGTCCAATTAAAAGGCCAAGACTTATTAGCGAGGGTGAGTGCAATGAGATGATTGGCCAATGAGAGCCAAGCCAAACAACAGAAGCAGTGAAATGAAGCTACAATACTACATGCTGGTGTGACATGAGGGCATGACAGATAAGCTACCCTGTGACTGCGTATTTGTCATGGTCACCAGCCAGGCAGGCTGCTTCAAACGGATAGTTCCAGAAGACACACAATGACAGGAACGGACTGAACACAACCATAGAGAAGCTGTTTCCGCTGTAAACTGTTTGTATTAACACAAGCCTTTTGCCTCATATTAGAATGTTCCTCTCCTAAGTTGAGCCATAAGGTTCCTCTCTCCGACAGGACAGCTGTCACATTCCCAAACCAAGAGGGTCTGTGTGATATGACTTTCCCTGTCCCTCTGATAGCCTTTAATTCCATGTATGTCCCTTTCAGTGGGCATGGGCTCTTCAGGGCACGTCACACTCTATGTAGGGAATGTCGCTGTAGCGGCTGTCCACTTCGGCCCACTGCTGCACGGCACGGGCCACTATCTCCTCGGAGAGGCGCTGGGCATAGTCCAGCAGGACTGGGTTGACCCGCGGCGAATCTTGCGCTGGCGTTGTCTCTGAGTCCACCAGCACAGCCCGTTCGCCGCCATCCCGCATCCCCACCTTGCCGTCCACCTTTTCCACAGAGTTTGCATTCTGAGTGGGGTCGCTCTTCTTTGATTTGACGCATCCCATGATAGAAATAATGTAGCATTGGGTGTCTAAAAGTGGGGGGTGGGGTTGAGGGAAGAAGGAAGTCTGTGTGTTTGTTCTCCCCGTGCTTGGTACTGGCCTACTCTGGGCTAGGAGAAGGATGCACTTCCATGCAGACGGATGCAGAAAGAGTCCAGACAAAGAGCCCTACTTGTGGGCCCCCTCATGGTCTGGTAGACACCCTCTCTGGAGAGACAGAAAAAAAGGAAAGGTGTGGTGATTATAAGGCCCTGTGCACCCTGCTGTACACTTCCTTGTAAAGTCTGTTCATCTTGAAGGTGAAACTAGTTGATTGCTGATACTCTAAACTATGCTTAATCTATAGGCCAATGCAATTTGTAATTAAAGTCTATCAACACATATGTTTTGCGTTCATATCCGTGTAGCCTATGTGCTACTATAATTTATCTAAGGAAAATACAAAATTCCAAATGGATATACACAAATAAAAACAAGACAAACCGAAACATTTTTAGGATTAAAAATATATATATATATATATATATTTACCATTCACTGCGCGCGTCATGACAGGAGACACGTAGTCTAGCTCTACCCAAATAATCATTAATCAGGTATGCCACTACAGTGAGCGTGCTAGCTGCCAGTTTTGCACCAGGCGCGCTCGCCAGTAGGCTAAACATGGACGCGCCCGTGCGTCAAGACATCCGGACCAACCTCTTGTTTAGGTTAGAACTAAGTGCTCATAATATCTTAATTGAAAAGGCAGACTACATTCTGTAGCAACAGACCAATATATTTGCTTTTTTTTTGCAAAACATATGTAGTTTCGTCTGCCCATGTTCAGTCGGGCATTTTAATTATGGAGTAAAGTATAATCCTGTGAGGTTAATTAATTATGAATTGTTCTTACATCGCAACTGTTTCCTCAGTGTTTACTGTCAGACAAGTGAGGAAACAACAAAATGGACACTTCTTGCCACATCTTGTCAAGGTCAAAACTAAAAGACATTAAATCAGTCTGGTCATTAAAATAATAGCCTATATGCTACGGTCTATAATTTGACATATTGTGAGTTCGAGCAAATAGCATGATATTGCCAAATGCGTAAATGTTCTCAATTCATATAAATTCAACTCTGCAGACATATTATGCACAATATTATTTATTTGTATGAATGCGAATCGATCGTTAGATAAGACTATTCAAATAGACCACGTACCTTCACAATGACTGATGAACTGATTTGAACGTTGGAATAAAACATTAGAATAGAAACATCATCTCAAGAGCGTGTCCAGATCATAAGATCCATGCGTTGCCATTCAGGGTAGCCTACTTTGACAAGACAGCACGCAGAAATCTCTCCGGATCACCAAACATGTCTGAGGTCCTCCAGTCATCTCGCCTGCCGCACCAAATGACCACAGATGTTTGAGGACTTGAACTTGTGGGATAACTGAAGAGAGCGGTAGCCTATAGCACACGTCAACCTACATCTGTGTTTGGACACAGAGAATGGTGATATGAGTGAGTTTTGACATGCACCAGAGAACCAACTGAGAATGTTGGTATATAGCCTAACAACTGATCTCTATAATTTATTTTATCATAAAGTGCATAAATCTGTGAGGTAGATTAGAATAGATGCGTTCCCAGAATAATGTTTTATTTCTCGAGAGGCCAAAAGCATATGGGCCTTCACATTTGCAAGTAAGAGGCTTTGGATTTGTCACAAAGATCAGAGACTTACATGACGTTCATGATCTTTTTTTATAAATATTCTGCAGCAATTAAACCCAGACTAAAGTAGGTTAAGGCATAAACCCACAGAAAACATTTTGAAGGAGTCACTCACTGGACAATACTGCCCCCATGTGGCACAAAATCGAGGCTCTATGTTTTCAAACTGACAAGAGCAAAGAGTGGTTAGGACTTTTATGCAACTTCTGTACAGTCTGTATAGTCCTGTTGTCTTTTTTGTTATATGTCTTTATACGTACCTGAAATGAACTGTCTGTTTGGTTAAAGTTATTTCAGACTATTTATCGGTCATTACAAAGTCTTTCTAAAGACGACACTCTTATTTTGATGTATTCCAAACAAAACCTAGCGGAAGTGAAAGACGCGCTGTTTGGATTTTGCCGCGACCCTGCTAACGCGACCTAGGCCAACCTACCTCGGCTAGAAATGCAAACACTATTGCTGTCAGAGTCACTGAACTTCGCACATACTGTTTATTTCATCAGATAAATCATTGTATTTTAATGAACTTTATCTGATCTTGACGTCAACATGCCATTTTATAATAACAAAGTGGTGTTCGTGTAAAACACTATAAAGAGTGAACCAGCCCGACGACGACAACTTATCATCACCGTTTGCTAACTTTAGATTGTAAAAGGTAGGTGAAGCTTGGTCGTGAACAGATGTAACTTATTCGATCAACATTTGGTTACAGGTAATTGGATAACATCAGATAAATAAATAGTCACAACGTTTTGATTGCTAAGTTAAGTTAGGCTACTATGATAAGGGGGGGGGGGTGATGGATAATGAATGATTGTGAATGTGTTGACTCGTGGAAAGTCAAGTTGATTCCATCACTCACTTCTGATTATGTTGTTATGGCACAGAATGTGTCTCATTTGAAATACTTGAGTGAAAGCAATGAAAGCAGTGTTGTTTTAGGTTGGATTTCCACACGATGAAACAGCTCTCAGCAGAGACCGTTCGCTTGCTGTCAAGTTCCCAGGTCATCACCTCTGTTGTGAGTGTGGTCAAGGAGCTGATCGAGAACTCACTGGATGCTGGGTCCACGAGCATTGATGTTAAACTGGTAATGATGTTGGCATTTTCACACCCAACCACACATCTTCAGCTTCTTCAGCTCAGGTTTTGTCATATGAAGATATAGTTTTCCCATATGGATGAAATTGATGAGGCTAAGGATGTTAATTGTGCCTTTTCACTTTCAGTAAGTGTGGGTCCATGATAACCAACATGTAGTGCTACTACACATATTTCATAATCTTTGACAGAGGCTGTTGTCATGAAGCAGAGCTCTGTTTTAAATATAAAAGCTGCCTCCCGTGCACTTCATAGGAAAATAATGGACTGGATCGCATCGAGGTGAGAGATAATGGGTCGGGGGTCAAAGCAGCCGACACGGCAGTGATGGCAGTGAAACACTACACCTCCAAGATCTCCTGTCATGATGACCTCATGCAGCTGGAGACCTATGGATTCCGAGGAGAGGCCCTTGGGTCCATATGTGCTGTGTCAGAGGTGAGGAGCTAGCTTACTTTGATCTCAGATATGCCTTATTTAGGTCTATATAGGTCTAGTTTTTTGGGGGTCACCAATGAACAGACTATGTTGGATATGTTAATCAGGTTGTTGTCACAACCAAGACAGACGTGGAGGACATCAGCACTCAGTATACACTCAATCACACTGGGCACATCGTCTCCCAGAAGCCATCACATCTGGGACAAGGTCAGTAGTGACCTAGTGTTGTCCTTTGTTTTTTAGCAGTACTCGATTCATTCCAGCATTTAATGACCGCGCTTCCCCTCTCCATTTTAGGTACAACTGTGTGTGCTCTGAAGCTGTTTAAGAACCTCCCCGTGAGAAGACAGTTTTACTCAAATGCAAAAAAGTGCAAAGAAGAACTGAAGAAAGTCCAGGATCTGCTCATGGCTTATGCTGTGGTCAAGCCTGAACTGAGAATAACCTTCACTCACAACAAGGTATCGTTACACACACACACAGCCCTTATGCTTGATAAAGTACATGCTCTTATCGACTCAGGAGAGAGAGGTCCTGTCTGAGTTGTTTACAGTCCTGATTGAGTGGAGTCATGTATGTGTAATGTCCTGCAGCCAGCTATTCTCCAGAGCTAGCTCTGTTATAGCCATGTGAAGATATGCACAGTGGTGTGTAGTCAAACTGCAGGCCACAAGGTGTCTCTGTGAGCCAATAAATGGCTTGGATTGAATGTTGTGATCCTAACACAACATTGAATCTGTTGCTGCAATCTGTGTGTGTCAGGAGCTGTGTGAATGGTTCACATTATATGGAGATTTTGTATGTAGAGTTTCTATGTGTCGGCATCCCATTATGCTGATTATGATCTTGTTGCCCCGAGGGTGTGAGAGACTGAAGTTGTTAGCATTGGAAGGTTATGTGCACTTTTGGATATTTGTTCAATATTGTCAATCTCTGAAAAAGATTTTTAGTAGCGGTAAGGATCAGGCCTTAGCAATCTGATAGAACACACAGGCTGTCCACGTGCCAAGACATAGTTTGAAACCTGACCAGCACCTGCAGAGACATGGAATTTTTCCACCATTAATCACAGCTTTCCAGGAAGGAGAGCGTTAAGACGTGAATCTACGGAGGAGAGTTTGGCCCCTCTGGGATTCGGCCTCGTGGGCGCTCGCCTTGGCGCTCCCTAATTCCATCAGCACGCGTGTGAGCCTCCCTCTCCAGCATGTAACCCAATAGGCCATCTTTCCTGGAGTTGGGCTGTCTTGCCGGAAGTTTACCCTTAAACATGTGCATAGGATATATATATAAGTATGTGACAAATAAACCTCCTTGAATGCCTATGATTTTCCCTTACTCTACTCCAAACGACACAAGAGCAACAGAGTGCAGCAGTATTGTGTGCACCTCCTCTGCCCATGTCTTGGTGGAGGCTGCGGTGGCCTGCATGGCCCCAGGTAAAGCTATGGCAAACATATGGAAGGGAGAGTGTTCCAGGGCTAGAAGCACTCTGGTGAAATGAAATCCTTTTTTCGTTTAATTCATTCGTTCATCGCAGGGGAGGGAGCACGCCTGCAGTTTGTTCCATCAGCAGTAGCAGCCGTATCCTGTATCACGAACTTTGCACTTTGTCCCCCCACTCACATTTCATGGGTTCTCATGGAGCTGTTTACTAGAGCGATCTCTTTACCGTTACCAAATTGTATATTTCATAGCGGAGGTGTGTGCTGCAGCATGGCACGCACCCAGAAATCCACACCCGCGATGTGCTTACTGCGGGGAAAGCGACCATGAGGCAAAGTCACAGGTGTCAATATGCGCATCCTGTTTTCAAACCAACCACTTGCTCACATTGACTTCAGACACACATGTGATGGGCTAGGGTTAGTTCTCAAGAAATAAGATACATACTGTATACTTATGTACATACTCATACTTATCCCCTCACTTATGTGATAGTAATAATATGGAGTGGCAGCAGTATGAGTCTCATGCAGGTGTAACCTAACTGTCCAGTTAAGCTTTCAATTGAGCTTTGAGTGGATCTTCGTTTTGCAAAATCTCTGTTCTGCATGAACAAGGCCTGTTTTGTGATGTCAGAGAAATATCATTCTCTCCGTATCTTATGACTCCATTTAAAGGTCCTTAGCCCAGCAGGCATGATATAATTTGGGTTCACTTGTATGTGAGGGTAATTTGTCCATGGAGGATATGTGATTAGTGAGAAGTGTCTGTTCTGTTTGTGGGCACATTATCCCACAGGTGCTCCTATTTTAGGGGGGGAGAAAATAACCTGACCTGTTTTACCATGTTGTTTCAGGTCGTGGTCTGGCAGAAGTCCAGGGTGTCAGATCACCGAGCGGCCCTCATGGCCGTGATTGGAGCGGCCTCCGTGGCCAACATGCTCCCACTTCACCATCGGCAGGAGCATCCAGAGGTCAGTAAAGTGCTAAGAAAACACAAGCATATTTGTTGGATATGGCCTGCCCCTATAGGGCCTGACTTATAGGATTACTACTTTAGACACATACTGTATGTAGAAGGTACAGTCTTTGAAATTAAATTGAAATGAAAATGTCCATCAACAAACAATATGGTTACCGTGTTGCAAAGTTTTGTCAAAAAACCCCAAACAGGTCTATGCATACTTGCTTGGTGCCTGAGATGGGAGTTGGACTTACTGTTCCTCCCCCAAACGGCATACCATTTAATGCTGCTGCTGTTGCTACTGTTTTGTAACCTTACTTGAAACCGTTCCAAGTAAGCTGTAGGTGAAGCCTTGACATACTATTGAAACATCCCTGGCTGCATGACAATTTGCTGAAATCAAGGGTTGTGTTCAATTGAATTCTTGAACAGTTTTCTCTGGCCCTGGAGGGCTGTTTCCTCTTGTTTCCCTTGAAGTGCATTCCAAGGCCATTACTTTTACATGAATGACTCAGCATTCTCTTGCCACTGCCCTCAGGAGTAAGTTGGAGGGACCTCACCACAGGCTCAGAGTGCTGCTTGAGAGGCACTGGCTGGATTAGGATGGAGAGCATCACTTAGACCCGTTCTGTTCCAGAAGTTTCCCGTCACCTCTCAGCATTCTGCACACAGGCTTTTGGGAATGCTCCTGCTCCTACTGTTGGACACTACTAAGCATTCACAAATGAGGAGATTAGAATTAACAGGCTTGCTTTTGAATTTACTAATGACCTTTTTTGATATTTTTTTTCTGCTCATACAGTAGATGGCTGATATTGTTGATATCTAGGTCATATTGATTTTTTTAGATTCATTGTTGCCAACTTAGTATTCCATGAAGTCAATGTATTTAGTATAATTGATGCCCCCACAATGAACTATATTTCTCCATGTTATCAATCAGTCAGTTAGACCAAAATAGAGGTTTATAAGAGTCTGGCGAGGGCGAGTGGGAAATTAGATCGGTATTATTACTGCATTGTGGACTGTCAGCCGTGTGACAGAATACGTCCAAAGCGCACACGGTGATCACGGCGATGAGTTAGAGAGGATGGCACGGCTTGCTGTGCATGCGGCAAGAGCGCATCGGAGGGACATGACTGGGCTTCGCTGGCGCTGAGCCACACCCCACACTGAGCTGGCACCAATTATCCTTCCAGAAGATTCCGAGTGCAAGCAGCAGACCACAGGGCGCATGTTTGGCCACCTGCTGCCATATACTGTATGCCCATGGCCGGCATTGTGCAAGGGCAAAATGGCTGAAAGCAGGGACTGTTCGCTAGGTTAGAGAGAGGCCTGTTACAGTGTGTGTGTATTTTTGCTTGCGTGTATGTGCATGTGTGTGTTTCTGTTTTCCAGTCCTGTTCTCCCTTTTCATTCCCATGGAAAAGGAGGAATGCCTTTCTGTGTGCTGAGAAGAGAGTGGAGGGATGGTAATTGAGTGCCCTAAGGAATGGCTTATGGGGTAGGGGATGGTTACAGGCAGGTGTAGGGTGTGCTGTACTCTCTAGCAGCCGTGCATCTCAAAGCTCATATACTATGCATTATACATGTGCAGCCCTTTGCCTCTCTACTCAATGGGCTCATTGGGCTTTTGCTTTGTGATTGTTTTGTCAATTGACTTTTGTCATCCGTGGTGATGTCCCCACCAGCCCTGCCACTGGTAGCCCCTCCAGACCTCGGTGACCAGTGACCAGTGCTCCTTTAGCCTGAGGATGACAGACCTCAGTGACCAATGACCAGTGCTCCTTTAGCCTGAGGAGGCCAGACCTGTGGATCCAGTGTGTGCTTGGGTTCAACACCTGCTTTAGCATTTGGTCAGCCAGCAGCCCTGTGCATGCATTAGTGCTTGTGCAATACTGTGTGTGCCGCTCAGCAGGAAAGCTGCATTGCATTTGAAAAGACAGGACCGTTTTATGATCATCAGTTTTAAGGTAGTTAAGAGATTGTTTAAAACGTTGATTGTATAGACAATGCTAATGAACAATATGATTTTATAATTTAGTTAATATCTGCACATACAGTATGGTACACTTCCTGACTGATTAAGTATTAGGCCTAACACTTATTTTACATATTCTTCATTTTAATTAATTCATCATTTTCAATTACCATGCAAAGACAAAAGTAGAACACAAAACAACAAAACGTTATCTTTCTAAATCACAAAATATTTAAAGTGGAAAAGAAATAATATGTGACATGGTTTAGTTGGTGGTTTGGCAGTGTGGTGATTGCAAGAGAAACAGCAGACCAGCATGTTGTGTGTTTGCACACAGAGACCGCAAGCCATAGGCCCATAGTCCAATCTCTCTCATCTCCCTCCAGCAGTATCCACACATCTTTACAAAACTTCAGTTTATAACTGGGTCAGTCCATTATTCCACAGCAAAACACAGCATTGTACAATGCAATAGCCCTTCTACCCAGCTATGCTTGGTCTACAAACTGATTTCCATTACTGTGCAATTTTATGTTTGGCTTCAGGGAGAAAGTCCCAATCATACAAAGGCTCTTTTCTAACCTCAATATGTAATGATTTCATTGCAAACCTCTTGAATGCTGTATTAGGCCTAAGTGCTACTGAGCACAACCAGCCAATGAATCTCAGACCTAGTACTACTGTACTGTATGTGTTTGAGAGACTAGAATGTTTTGGCTGTAGTGCAGTGATCCTCCATCCTACAGGCTCCATTGGCGTGGATGGGCTCGAGTAGAGGCTGTATAGTGGACACATGCCTGGAGCTGGGCTTGGCCGGCCCTTACTCCATTCTGGCATGCCAGCAGTGGATGCATATCTGTCCCCTATTAATAATTTCTTAGAATCTCCACAATAGAGGGAGGGAGGGAGGGAGGTAGGGAGGGAGTGAGAGATGCTAATTTATGGTATGATATTTCATGGCTGCAGATGTCTGTTTGAGCAATCAGTCATTAGCCAGTGAGCTGCTCCGACACAATGCCAAAACATGGCTCTCCCCCGCACCTCCTGGAAGCGACACGTGAATGGGAGCTTAGGCAGCCCAGGAGCACAGGAGCCTTTGCAGGAAGGGCAATGGGGTAAGGTGTTCTTCCCATCAGCCTCGCTATGTCAGTTGCGTTTAAGTAGGTCGCCCCGTGGAGTGGTCTACCTGATCTGCTTCCTCTGCCATTGCAAAACCTCTAAGCTCTCTTTTGTGTTCTGCTCCTCAGTCAGATTTGCATTCCCTGATTGATTAGTGTGTTCCTCCAGTATATTTACGCGTGCATGCGTCCATTACTATCTGCGGTGAAGGGACGTTTGGGAAACTCGCTGGTGTTGCCTGTCTGCGTGCTGCACTGTGCTGGGAGGAGCTGCAGTGCTTGTTCAGCAACACAAAGTGGATTTGGTAGCAAACATCACCACCTATGTGGCCCATTAGGTCTTGGGGTGAACTGTCTGTGGAATAATGGCCCTCATTCAGTGCCTCATTTTCAGGGCTTAGAATCACCTTTGCTGCTCTAATTGACATATGTCGTAATGGCAAACTGTATGTAACGCAACACTGGTATTGTGAAAGTCACAATAACAGTAATTAGAGACTTTGTCAAAGCTTCCAATTAAAATGTCTCTTGGCCTACCGCCTGCTGCGCTTGTTAATTCAAAATTGTACCCAAAGTTTACTGCGTAAGGGAGCGCACAGAGTAATTTGTAGCCATTTTGTGTTTTGGCCGCGTGCTGGTGTTTACAACCCTGCGCCAACAGAAACTGTTCTCATTTTACATCGTAGCTGCTCAGGAACATGGAATAGCAGAGACATGACAAATGTGTTGTGACGGTTCACCGTAAATGTAATTTGTTGCTTAGTTGGTGATATGGGTAAATAGAGAGTAATTTGTTTGTTTTGGGAAAATCTCATGTGTGTCGTTACGCACACTGGTTATTTCTATTTTTAGTGCAGCATGTGTTTTAGCCAAAATACAAGCTATTATGCTACTGACAACTGCTGTACCTCTCAATGACTCTGAAATACATTCCTGGATCCCAGTTTGTTTAAATGATCCCAGATGAAAGGATTCAGGCCAGTTTAATCTCTGAGTGTAGGCCTGCTCTTGTGTCCTTGTGTGCTTTTCAAACAGATTTCCCTGGATGGCTTTTTCCCAAAGCCGGACTCTGACTATGCCTCTGTAAGCTCCAGTAATCCAGACAGAACTTTTATCTTTGTGAACAATCGTCCTGTTCATCATAAAGACATTATGAAGGTATGATCCATCATTGTTTTCTCATTCTAATGAGTTAAAGTGTCACTATTACAAAGCCCCTTCTCTTTACCACACAAAGTTCATAGATTGTTTAGTTTTAGGGAACATATTCACGCTTACAAACCTTTTTTTTATTTCTGTTAAAACTACATCTGGGAAAATGTAGATTGCACTCCACGTCATTTTAATTCTATGGTTCAGCAGCCTTGAATGTCGAGGAACGTTAAAGACACTGTAGTCGTAGCATTGACCTGAAATTTTTAATCTCTCTATTGAGAAATTACTGGAATATATTAGCAAGGCAATGGCCAATTGAACTCATTTAAGCTTTTGAATCTCATCAATTTAGATCCTATGTTTTCTTAGTGAGGTGTAAGGTGATCTCTCTTATTTATACTCCCAGCTAGTTAAGCAGTTCTGTAGTCGTGATCCATCCTGTCGACGCTACCCTACCCTGATGATGAACATCACTGTACCTGCGGCCGCGGTTGATGTAAACCTCACTCCTGACAAAACTCAAGTTATGCTTCAAAATAAGGTGAAATTCAGACTGCTTTAGGTTTGGGCATGTTTGTCTAGTTCATTTAAAATTTAAACAATCACATTGTGTGTGTATCTACAATTCATATTGTGTGTGTGTGTGTGTGTACAGTTCACATTAACTGTGTGTGTGTGTGTGTGTGTGTGTGTGTGTGTGTTTGTGTGTGTGTACAGTAAAGTGAGCTGTTTTTGTTTGTTTTTCCCAGGAATCAGTGTTGGCTGCAGTGGAGTCCATGTTGGTTTCGCTCTACGGTCCTTTGCCAAGCGCTGCAGGCTCTGTCAGCTGTGAGGTGAAAGGAGATGCCTCAACCTCTGGGGCTTCAGCGGCCCGCCAGCAGCAGCAGCTCCCTGTCAGTGGACAGAGCCATAGTGCTGCTACAGCACAGGATGTAGAGGCTTCGCCTCAAGCCCCGCTAGACCGCTCTGACGTAGATTTGTTCGGAACTATCGCACAAGCCCCAGCGAAGCTAGACTGTTCTGACGTAGATTTGTTCGGAACTATCGCACAAACCCCAGCGAAGGCGGCTGAGCAGGCCAGTAACACGTCTCTAAACCTGACCAGTTCTTCATCTTCATCAGAGGACTGGATAATCAATAAGAGCTCGTTTGACTTGAGTCTCACAAACAGTTCCGTGCTCGATGACGACTGTTTAAACACCGGGGAGACTAAGAGTAGTCTGAAAGAGAGCGCGGACTCCTTTGCGGTCGCACCCAACAAAGACAAAGACAGTATCTGCGCTAAGAGCTGGAGCGCGGGCCGAGCCCTGACAGACCCTGTCACCGGAGCCTGTTTGGAGCCCGTCAAGCTGCACGTCCCATCAGAGCCCACGGACGTTCCAGAGGCCGTGGAGAGATGCAGGAGCAGCCCGTCCAAGAAGCCGTCAAACGTCATAGTGGCCAGAATGCCCAAGCTGACGGTGTACGACATGATCGGCTCGCGCACTGTGCGTCAGCCCCTGTCGGCCCGTGCCCTGTTCGAGCGGGATTGCAGAGAGGCCATCCTTCAGGAGGACCCCGGAGCCGGTCTGCAGGATGTCACCACTGCTGTTAAAGAGAGATGGGAAAGCCTTGGGGAGGAAGACAGAAAGAAGTGAGTTTCCAGACCTTCACCCTTGAAGCAGCAGTTTCCAGTTGTTGTGATTCATTTGGTTAAAAAAATTGACCTGCCACTTGCATGTATAAAATACGACGTGGAAAATCCTCTTGGCCTGTTCATGTTGCTACCCAGATGGAGAATTGTTGATTTGAAACTATGTTTTCATTTTCCAGGCAACTGTGTTTGATTACTTGGTGAGATGGTCAATATTTTCCACTGTAAAAGGGAGGTCCTGCAAAATACCTTGCTATTTTCCAAAGCATGCTATGTATTTATAGCATTGACACCTCCGGTGAGATTCACTCAAGATGATGTATAACTTAATCATTTCACAGGATTGAGAAGTTATTTGACAGTTCACAAGTCATTGATCAGGTATTTCCACTTTGGTAATGGATCGATCAGTCTTCTCAGGGCTATTTCTAACTAAACGGCGTGTATTGGTGGAGCAAAATAAGCTTTGATTTCCATCCACTTTATCAATCTGAAAGGCCAACCAACATCTTGAAATCAAACAGTTACTCCCCTCCAGACAGCAGTCAACCCCCCCCCCACCCCATGTAAATAGCTACCCCTTACTTCATAGCTATTTAGGGTAATTGAAAGGGTGGAAAAAGTGGAATAATGTTGCTGGTGGCATTTAAGTATGGTTGAGCGTATGGAAAAAGACATCTGTTTAGAATCCCCTTGTGTGTTGGTGTTGAAGTATATTTTGCCACCCCTGCTAAGTTGCACAGCACTTCTACGAATCCCTTTTACGTGAAATCATGTAACATGTGCGTGTAGTTATATATCACAACCTCTTGGCCTCTGTTTTGTACGTGATGCATGTGTGTGTGAATGCATACGCACACGCCTTGTGTTGGTCGTAATGCAATAAAGAAATTCTGGCCGCGTTCCAGCAATGCTATATGAACTTGGGACTCCTCCAAAGCACCCACACCAAGGGAGCATTGCATTCTTATTGCTCACTTTATGTGTGTTTGATCCTCGCTATGAATTCCAGGCGTGCAATGCAAACAGTGCTCCCCATATGGCCTTTAACACAAATGTGCAAAGGGAAATGCTTCTAAAAATGGGCAGGACTTGACAAGATTTGTAGTTGTCCAGTGGGCCTCTATTATGGTTAGTGCTATTGTAAAGACTTCTGCTAGCATTGCCCCAATGTCTTTCTCTGTAGGAATGCATCTATTTCTTACTCGGTGTAGAAAAGTTGTTATGCATCACTATTACTGTTTGGTAGTTTAGTTAGGCTATTATTAGTACTTACTCTATTGTTCCTGTACTGCAGGACTTGTGACTGGTCATTTTAATCTAATTTCTCTAAGTCGTTGCAGTAAGATATTTGCCATAGTAAGACCTTGTGCCCCTATTGTACTTCGTTTCATACGTGGCCTTTGGTCTGCAAGTATGTTTTTCAAATTTCAAATTTGCCTTTTCCTAGCACATTGCTTTTGTTATATCAGACCCAGATCCAGCCATTGTGTTTGCTTGCTTCTTCCTGTGGTCTGCTAATCGCCAGTCTATGTATGTGCTGTGCAGATTTTGTGGGTTTTTACAGGGAACAGTCTAATGATGATGCTAATGATGATGATGATGATAATAATAATAATTTAGATTTATATTGCCAAAACAAACTTGGAAAAAATGAGTCTATGTGTAGGCCTAAATATGCATGGGCTTGTAGAAGTGTGTAAGTCTGTGTACAGTATGTGTGTGAGTGCATACAAGAGTGGGGGAGGAGAGGCCTAATTAGGTGAGATACCAAAGGCCTTGTACTGTATGTCTATAGCCACAAAAGTGAGAAGACTTAGTTATTGCAACTTATCAGACTTTTTATACATTTACCCAGAAGTCCTGAGCAGTGTTTATTTTATTTAATAGGCTACACTACCCTACTTAAATCTAAGTGGCCCATTATCAGCAGTTTCACATATTGTCCTCAAGTTTCTTTAACTACGTATTACCCAAGGTTCAGTTCTGGGATAACTGATCATTTGCTTTCAAACAAAAAATTTGGCATGAACTGAAAACTCTTCTGTCAGAAAATCCAGTTGTTTAAAATGGTGTTCCTTCCTAATATGGATTGTCTGAAAAACTGACCAATGCATAGGATCTGGGCTTGCAGGCTTGCAGAGCAGGGCGCAAGTAAATGCGCATGCGTGGTTTGTTACTTATGGCGCAGATGCTAAGTGGTGGCAGAGTGGAGTGCGTTCCGTCGGAAGTTCAGAATTGCATACTGGGATTTAGTGTAAGCTGTGTCTCCACTTACTCCCCCACCCCCATCTGGTTACAGGTAGCAGATGGTTTTTATCTTGCCAGTTTCGGCACGTTTTTTATGCAGTGATTTATAGCCACTCCCAAAGTGCCACTTAGATTGACTAAAGGAAATGAAATCAAGGTTCCTTATGTGAATTGAGCGTATTTAATTAGCCACAACTGCTGCCCTCTTCAGGAAAGCAGACTCTAGCAGGCCTGCTGAGGAATTGGGTCTGGATGTTCTTACCTGAAGTAGAAATAGCAGAAACACAGACAAACACTTCCCTTATTGTTCTAAAAACCAGACGGCTGTGCATGTTATGTTTAGACACTAACAGGATGGACCATTGTTGTTCTTTATGCCTGTTTTCCAGGTATGAGGAGAAAGCTCAGAGGGCCCTCAACGTCTACAACCTCCAAAAGAAGCGTGCTGAAGAGGGCCAGGGCCAGGCTAAGGATGGCAAACGGCTGCTGTCGGCGGCGGATGCCCCTGGCAGCAAGGCCCAAGGTCTGAAGCGCAAGGCTCCACTCTCCAACCAGCAGATCCTGGACAAACTCTTCTCCTCTCAGCCTGTGAAGAAAAGTGCCCCAGCAAAGGTCTCCAAGCCCCTCCCGTTCTGCCTAGCTGCCCTCAAGCACAGGCTTAACCTCCTGTCCTCCCCGAGTGGCTCCGTACCACAGGGCCTCAGGCTTGTAAAGCGCTTGGCTTCTCACTGTGCCTGGCTCGTTTTATGTGGCAGAGAGCTCATGTTGTTAAATCCATTTCGGGTGGAGGAGGCCTTGCTGTTTAAAAGACTTGTGGAGAATAATATACTTCCAGCAGCGAGCCTGCAGACCCCTATACAGTTAACAGATGGGTAAGGTAGCACTCAGGTTTCCCACCTAATAGCTTCATATGTGGAGAGTGATGAATTAATATCATGTAGACTTGTAATGCTACTTGACATTGATAGTACAGCAGTAGCTGTAAGAAGCCCGTGTGCATTGAGCTGAAGTGTTGTGCTCTGCTTTGTCCTGTCCTGTGCCAGGCTGCTGGGTGGATCTGAGTACATGGATATCCTGTGCAACATGAGGAAAGGGACTCCACAGATCGATGGCGCAGTGTTCTTCTCTGATCCTAGGCTCGTGGCAAACGGCTTTCAGATCAGACTCTCTCCTGGTAGGTTTCAGATCGGGAACATTGGCAGTAATTGATTGTTTCCTTCAGGTTAAAAACTTCACTTCCACCAAAATATTTTTTCCTACACACGCACATTGATCGTATATATTACATTTACAGTTCAGACCAAACTTTTGGACTCACTTTGCCATTCTATTGTTTACTTTATTTTCATGACTATTTAGTTTGTAGATTGTCACTGGAGGCAACAAACATAAGAATGAACACGTGGAATTATGTACTTACTTAAAAAAAAAAGTGTGAAATAACTGAAAACAAACAAAGTATCCACCCGTTGCTCTGATTACTGCTTTGCACTCTTTCCATTCTCTTAATGAGCTTCAAGAGGTAGACACCTGAAATGGTTTTCCAACTGTCTTGAATAGTTATTCGTTCCCAGAGATGCTTAGAATTTGTTGGCTCTTTTGCCTTCACTCTGTGGTCCAGCTCACCCCAAATCATCTTGATCGGGTTTTTGTTTAGTACATAATTTTTATATGTGTTCATTCATAGTTGTGGTGCCTTTAGTGAGAATCTACAATGTAAATAGTCATGGAAATAAAGGAATTGCATAAAATAAGAGGGTGTGTCCAAACTTTTGGTCTGTACTGTATGTTAAGTAAAAATCATATTTTGTTTGCTTAATTTATTAAGTTTCCATCATTCATCCACTGGCCAATTTTAATCTGCAATTTGCAACACACAATTAGACATAGGCCTACAGTTGAGGCCTGCCGGTACCAAAGGCCAAGTTAAAATTATTTTTACACCGGTGATTGGCTGACCTGAATAATTTTTTTCATGACCTACCAGTTTCAGTCATTTCCAGTCATAAGTATTAAGCACGTTTCCCTTGAGAAAAAGTGCTCCTGCAATTCCTCTGTTGCTGCTCAAAGGCCTCACAAGTTGTCTGATTTGATGTGACAAAGGTTGGGCACATTAGGACTTCATTAATCTCACGCTTCACAAATAATTTTGCAATGTCAAACATCAGGGCTGGAGTAATGGGATTAAGGTCAATTACTCCTGACAGCACCGCTGTGGCAGTGTTTAACAAGCAGGGGCTGCAAAAAAAAAAGCATATTTCCAACCTATGGAACAGGATGTATGTTTATACTGACTATGATGATGCACTGGAGAGAATGTAACTTGATAGGCAAATGTAGGTGACTCAATCTCCCATCCTATGCCACAGTTCATGGCTTCCATTCTCAGTCTGATGGCCTTTGATTACAGCTGTCGCCTTCAACTTCTCAATACAAGACAATGGGGTTTTGTTTTGCTTTGGATTGCGAAATTTACTTCCCTCCTTCCTCCGCAATATGTCGTGACTTGGTGTGACCTCCCTGCTCCTCAAGGGTCACATGGCACCCACTGATCCTAACCGTCAGCCCATTGTGAGGCCGGTGGGCTCTGCTCACCTGAGTGGAGAGAGGCTCTGTGCCAGCCCAATGACCTTGCTCAGCAGCCCACTGGCTCTGCACCACGGGGAGGGCAGGAGGGGACGACCTGCCGTGGCGGGGGGGAGAGATCCAGCCAAGGGCCCTGACAACATCCAATATTCTGTGTGTCAAAATAGTCAGTGGAGTCAGTGGTCAGAGCTGGCAAGCAGATTGGAATTGTTTTAGTGTGCGACTACGTTTTTATTGTTTTTATTGTTAAATGGACAAGTTCTTTTTTTCTTTTTCTTTTTTGATTTAAAGGAATTATCCAGAGTGAATCAACCAATAGCCCTGCTGTTTCACCTTGCTAAGTGCTGTTGATACGTGTCAGAATGTCAGAATTTCAAGCAGCACAGACCAATAGCAAATCGGCAGCCAATGCTAACTGAAGAGGCATGAAGGTTTTTTTTATGCTTGCATCTGTTATTGTTCGCTGCAAGTTCACATACCAAATGCTACAATTGCTCATCTTGCAACCCTTATTTGTCACTGACCCAGATGCAGTGTACTGTATCTAGTGATTTCAGAACACTGAAAAGGTAGACTGGATTCACAGCAAAAGATGCTTTCATTTTTTTCTTTTTCAAGCCTGTGCTGTTGGGTGTGATGAGACTAAGGCTCAGCCTTTCCACTGTGGTGCCTTAGTCCCATAACAAGGTCAAACAGAGGGATCATATATTCAGTCCTTCAGAATGGAGATTTCCATGGAGATCCATTTGGCCATGAAATGATCCCCCAGCTAATCTCTTCCTCTGCTGTGTCCCAAGTTATTGTAGTAGTTATTTAGTGCACAATTTGCAGCATAGTTTGTTTGACTTGATCCGCTCCCAGAGTGTGTAAATCCCAATATTTATTTATTCATTATTTTTCCTGGAGATGAGATAGCTGTTGCACCTCGAGTCTATTAATCCCACTCTGGTGTTGTTGTTGGCCAGGTGCTGCATCCACTGAGAAGCGTGTGGAAGTGACATGCATGGCTGACTGCATGCCTTTCTTCGGCATCACCGATCTCAAGGAAATTCTGACCGCAGTAAAGGACCGACACGCTGAAACCGTGCACCAGTGCAGACCACTGAAAGTCACCCGCTATCTCGAGGTTTGGGATTACACTACTGTTGTTGTGACTGATTCTTTGTTGTTGCTTTTTGTTTCTTATGCCATCAGGATTACAGTAGGCAGGTTATAGTGAAAGTGCAGTGATTGTAATCCAGCACCGTCAAAAACAGCATAATCTCAAACTCCTCACCAATCATGCGTTTATTTTCAGTGTGTGCTAAAAGCATCAGGTCTATGAAGTTTATAACCAACTTGGCGCTGTCAAATGGAAACAAATATTTATTTATCTGTTTATTTATTAACCAAATCCATTGACTGAAGACCTTGTTCTGTGTGTGTTGAAGGCGGAAGCGGTGCGGATGGTCAGACAGCTGCCTCTAAACCAGTCACGAGATGACGTAGAGAACACACTGAGCCGGATGCGGGAACAGCTTGGAGAACAAACCCAGTCCTGCATTCATGGGCGGCCATTTTTCCACCTCTTAACCAAGGTCCCTGACACAGAGGAGGAAGCTCTTTTTACCCTGGCCAACACATGATGACAGCATTTTTAAAAGTATATGCGGATTTCCTTTAAAAAGTCATTTGTTTTCCCTGGAGACTTGTATGGATTACTGTTCATTGTTTCAACTCGCGTGTTTTATGAAGAAATGCTTATGTTTAAAAATAAATATATTTTCTGTACATTTATGTTTTCAACTAAAATAGTTGGTTCCTTTTGGTCTGATAATCAACTTTATTCTGTTGTATGTCAGTGAGTTTCAGCTTTAAGCAAAGTTTTCAAGACCTTACCTCGATGAGATGTTAGAGAAAAACAGTGTGTTTCCAAGCACTGGTGAACATTATGCCCTGTTCAGTCTGGGACGAGGCCAGACCTTGGCCAGTCATTCCTGTGACTCAACTGAAGATCCTGATTCAGGTGATTTAGAAGGCATGTCTTTACACCAAATGGTGCACAATACAAAGACGCACAATCAACCTGCATCCTCAACCATCAGCTGTTCACTTCAAAAAGTCAAAAAAAAAAAAAAATCAAAAAATCAAAAGCAAACTTTATTGTCAATCAAGCACTGCAACAGTACATTGCACACAGACTGAAATTGCATTTCTCAAAGCTCCAAATGTGCAAGTTAAAATTAAGACATACAACTAAGAAGTATAACTAAGATAGACATCACAACTCACTAGACATAAAAGTGCAAAGATATCAAGATATCAGGCATGGTAATAATAGATAACAGTAGCATAATAACAGACAACATAACAGACATTGTGAGCTTACATTCTGAACTGTCAGTGTTTCAGAAGTTTTTGAGGTATGTTACTGGAGTGCAAAACCTGAGTTAACAAGGTGCAATGAGGCAAAAGTGCATGGTGCAAGTAGCAGCATGGAGATGAGACACAGATACTTTAATGTAACAGATACTTTAATGAAAATAGCTTATGTGAAAAACACTACATTGATGAACACACTTTTTGTGTAGTGTCCCAGTGACCATCTAATAATTAAAATTCAGACATTACAGACAAACCTCTATTGGTTTGGAACAGGGAGGTATTTGCATGGCCATCCATGCACATTTTTTAATTTCATTTCAACCAGTTTTTGCTGATGTACATGTGATGCTTAGCAAACCCTGGCGTAGTCCTCATCTTGTATAATCTGTGTTACAGTACGTGCCTTTGGCAACGTGCGCACATGAAATGCACACAATGTGCTGACGTGTGAAAGCACTGCCCTGAGGGTTAGCGCTGCAGCGCTGCTGTGCTGCCTCCTCCGCCATTGTAGTATATCCAGCAGTATGTATGGTGTTTGTACATGTGCTCCTGGGGCTATGGAGATGTCTTGTTATAAATCAAGGTGGATTCAGTGGCACGTGGTTGGCGCTTTATGAGTGCTCACAGGTGTCTCACTCCATCTCCCTAAAACCCCAACATGTGAAAGTTCAAGGGAGAGTCAGAGCGTGGGCTCCCACTGGTAAAAGAAAGAGAGCTCTCCTCTTGTCAAATGTGTTTGGAGTTAAGAAAAGTCTGCACTTTGTAAGCCCTTAAAGAATGTTGGTATTTTATGTGTACGTGAGTATGCCTGTCATCCTGGCCTCTATTTCGGTCCACATTCTCATTTTCTTTAAAAATAGACTGATAAAAATATACTTTCTTAAAATAGGGCATGACTGAGCTAGTTTTGTGGTAACTTGAAATAAACTCTGTATGTGATTCAGTTAAGCTCTAAACGTCCTTAATTGCTGTGCCTCCAAGGTTAAGCTCCTAACTTTAACTGCTTGCCTTGTTGATCTCTGATTAGAAATAAAAACAAGTAGAAATCAGTGACCCCCTCAGCCAAAGCCACTGAACCACAAAATTTAATGCGCTGTGGCTATAAATTTCTGTACCCCTAAAAATCAGCACCTCAAATACCTTGATCACATCAGTTGGAACTTGAAGGCTATAAAATGTAATACATTGTGAACTGTGGTTACTGAAAGTGCACCGTCACAGTCAGAACCATCCAATTACCAGTCATAAATAAATCTCAGATGGGGAGAGATTTTAACTCTTCGTTGGGTCCTTACCGGCTTATGGTTTATGTGTGTGAGTGTGTTTTGACCCTCTCCCCATGATGCTTGTTGGACTTGCTCTTAAAAATGCAAAGACTCGTTATACTTAAGTCACAATAGTAATATTCCCCTATGCTACATGGCCTAGACTTAACACTGGAGAAATGTATTAATTGGTTGAATTTATCAAATTGATTGATTTTCTCCCTAACAAAAGTAATATCTTACCCACACTGGTGTTGTGTTGTTCATACTGCAAAGCAAATTCCATGGCCAAATGTTCATGATGAATTCAACTGGATTCATTCTTCGGGGACTATGGCGCCAAGTCATGGCTTTATAGGAGGATGATTGACAGGCCTTCTCCCCTGACTTCATGTGGCCATTAGTTTGCTATTTAACTAGTGGCCAGCAATTAACGTCCACCCCCCCAGCTTTGGGACGCTAGGAAGCATATGTTTGGTGTTCATTATCATTGGTGTGAGAACACATTTGGCTTTATTGTCAGTGAAGCTGCTGAAGTCTTTGAAACAAATCCCTGGCCCCACTGACCAGAGCAGTGGCCAGCCGTGGCACAGCCTCACCCGGTCAGTGTTAAGCAGCTCTGCAGAATGCCTTAGGAATCCAGGTGTCAATTAAAAGTTATGGTTTCCATCTTCCAAGTTGACGGCCTCGTCCTTTGAAGGCCTAGTGAACCCCTCCGAGAGGAAATTGCAATGACTGCTAAGTAGGTGTTGACAACAGCCTTTAGACCTCATCACTAGGAGATTTTATTCTGCACAAGCAAACACAAACAGCCTTAAAGGAGCTCTTTCAAACTCCACTTTCTGATGAGGCACCTTCCTTTAATCTTGTAACCCAGGACTCATATCACTAACCCTACTAATGCTTTACAGTGTTTTGTTTTGGATCATTAGTCATTTTGTGTCTGCTTAAAGACAAACATATGCCACATGCTGTGTGTGTGTGTGTGTGTGTGTGTGCGTGCTTGTGTGTGCGTGTGTGTGTGTCTGTGATGGATGGCCTAACAGTAGGCATAAATATAAAGTGATTGAGTAGAGTAAGTGCACCCAGAGGAACTGGCCCTAATGGACAGTTTGGCCTGTGCCCACGGCCAGGAAGGCAGCCGCAGCAGCAGAGTGTTGCAGTGGGAACGTGGAGGGAGAGTGGGGAGTGAAATGGATCAGGTAGAGCTTTCTGGGACAGTCCCAGGAGGAGGGTATCTCCAGGCCATTTACGGCTGTGTGTGAGCATGCGTGCCTGTGTCAGTTCAGTATGTGGACGTGAATTAGTGTAGATTGAGTATAGGGCTGGGGGAGGGGTATACCATTGTAATACAATTTTGCAAGAAATTGGATAAATTATGGAGCATTTTAATTTTACAAAATTATGTTATGGCTGTGTACATATACAGTATATTATTCTTTCATGATTAAACTCCTAACTCAGTGTCTTATTTGTCTATGTGATGATACACAGTGCTAGAGAGATCATGTGTGTGAGTGTAGGGGATGTTGTACTAAATCGTGTCCAGAGATAAAACTCATAAAAGTGGATTGAAATGCAAGTTTGCACTGTCATCTTCACCAGGACTGGAATGCCAACAGGTGGCTGAGATACAGAGTTCATTTGGATTTGATGACTGCATCAAGTTACTCCTGCTTGACCACTGCCAAAAAAGTTGCCATCCATGTTGAACTCAGGCTAGTGCCTTAAACTGCGAAAGATATAAGAAATCCTCCTTACACAACTCATTTTCCTATTCAGGTCATTGCATTGAATGATTTGGCATTCTGTGCTATTATGCACAAGGCTTATCTGCATTTGACCAACCTTCTGCTGACAGTAAAAGGTGGGGGAAAAAAAAACTTACATAATTTCCCGACATCTGGTAAAATGACTTTAAGTGACCTTTTTAACTCGGTGGTCATGTGTTCAAAAGATGACCACCAGTTAATCCTCACTAATCACTGTGATATTCTCCCCCATGCCAGGCACAGCACATATTGCCAGATTCTGCTGCCCTGGCAGTTACGAGGCAACCGCCGAGCACACGCTACTTTAATTGAGGTCTCAAACGAGGGCTACGGAGAAGGAATATGGCTCGTGGGGTGGGGGTGGGGTGGGGTGGGGGTCGAGGGCATGGGGAGCAGGGAACCTTGCCTCCAAACGCCTCTTTAGAGAATTTGCACCCTGTGGCCATGTGAGCCCATCTGCTCGCGCCGTGGCAGGGCCCGTGTCAACCAAGACGTGTGCTGCGGTTTGACCTTTCCCTGTGCTAACTATAATATTATCATAAGACGGCCTATCAGGTTCCCTCGCATGATTGAATTTGCTGTAGTGTTGAGCAGCAGCCGTGGATACTTTCTGGATAACCTTACACTGTTTTACAGAGCATGAGGATGGAGCAAGTGTGTGTCTGTGTGTGTGTGTATGTGTGTGTGTGTGAGAGAGAGAGAGGGAGAGAGGGGGGTGGGGGTAAATGCTCCAGGAGAATGGAGGGAGAGCTGAGATCCTCATTACTGTACATATGAGAGTCTCCTCGAGAGGCCTGATAGCCACTGTAGCCCTGTGCTATTGAGGATCCCACCCCTCTCTCTCTCTCTCTCTCTCTCTCTCTCTCTCTCTCTCTCTCTCTCTCTCTCTCTCTCTCTCTCTCTCTCTCTCTCTCTGGTGCTGTTGTTGCTACTGTGCTCCCATAAGGCTCACTGGAGTGTACATGCAGTGGAAGCAAGCTAATTCTGGGCATTAGCACTATGTCAGGGATTTGCCAAACTTTGCGGTTAAAGTGCAAATCTCCGAAACATTGCCTGCATCCATACACAAGCATCTGTCAGATGACAGCCGCTAATAAAGGCCTGGGCAGCTGACATTAAGCGAGGGGAAAGTACTAATGTAGCAGTGACGACCCCCATGTCTTTCTCGCTCTGGGAGTGGGCCAAAGAGCCATGCCAGTGCTTCGATAGTTAGTGAGGCTGGAGGGGCCACAAGTTCCGGCAGTGCTTGCCATTGTCTGAGTTCCTTAAAGGCACAAACGCGTACGTCTGTAGGCATCTGACACGACTGAGATGAGGGCTTGTGCACGTGTGATGTGGGATGTGATGTGATCCAGTCCTCCCACCTCCCTGACAGACTTGATTCTCATTAACACACTATCAATTGGAACCTAGAATCCATCTATCATTTACATGCAAATCACAGAGGGGTTCTAGGTTCCACTTGCATGCTAGAGCTATCGAGGCACATGAGCCTCGATAGAGAGACCATGAGAATGTTTTGCCCCTATAATAATGTTTTAGAAAAAACCTGACAAAATAAGAAAATCTCAGTTGTAGCCATATGGATTTAGGCAGAGTGGATGTTGATATATTAAATAATGATCCCTTTTGTTTTGGAAATCTCATTGTAGCTCTATACTGTATATGGTAAATGAAGCATGGAGAAAACCACACGCCCACAATATTAAATAATGAGCTGAACAGCCGAGGGAGACTGTTAAGACTGTTTAATGCTTCAGGCATTCTTGGAAATGCTTTCGTCATTCCAAGCACAATTACAGTGGTCATCATTTGTTAGCCTGGGGTGCCCAGAGTTGCCGGGTCAAGGTAAATCCCTAACAAAGCCCTGACAAGGTAAACTGGCCTCCTCTGCAACTGAGATCTCCCTGGGCGGGCCTTGCCGTGTTCTTTTTGCAGTACTGGGATATCTCTCATAGAAAGAAAGAAAGAAAGAAAGAAAGAAAGGGAAATTAAGGTGTCAGTACCATATACACATCATTCATAAACATAGGCATAGAGACATTGAAAACTACGAACATACACATACAAAATAGAAAGGAAGGTATCAATTGTATGCCATTGCAGAAAAGTTGTGACATGTTAAAGGAAAACTGTACTACAAATGCAGAAAGGTATTAGTGCAAGGGAAAGTCAGTGCCACTACAATGTAAGTGCAAATTCTATATCTTATTCATGCATAGGCTACATCATTTTTCAAAAATAGAACAAACATTACTTAACTATACAATACAAAATAATAATAAAAAAACTTGAAGAAAAGTTGAAATGCATGATGAAAGGTTCGTATACAGTGTGCAGAACAGACTTCAACACTGCTGTCAAATACACCGGACAAAGGACCTACGCAGCCTGTCTGTTTTGCAAAACAGGGAAAGGAGCCATGCTCTTCTGCTTAGAATGGCTTAAGTTCAGTATTATCACTTTTAGCCTCTTTTCTAGGCTGTCTAGGATGAAATCGAACGATCGACCCCAACATTTTGACGATCAGGTCAGGATATTTGACACCACAGATGTGTGCCCCAGACAGTAAAGCTTCATCTCTGGAGAAGCCCCTGCACAGAAGCAGGTTATTGGCCTGTTGCAGGAGATGCATCTTAATCTAAAAGACTTCTGAAAGCAAAGTATTTCTATATTACTGCAATGTGATGTTGACAGGTTTTGAAATATGTCAATATGGTGTTAAGATGCAGGCCTACTGCTGTTGTTTCTCTGCTATTGGCACATTTAACAGTACATAGTGGGTAAACAGTTATTCATCGCATAGTAGTTATCAAGTTGTCAAGTAAAATGATGTTCTCTGGCTGTTTCTATGGTGCTCCTAGTATACTGTTTTGATGCTTTTCAGAGGTTTTTGGAATCTTGACTTTCTAGGAAAGTTTTTGAATAATGAAGTGATGAGTGATGTTCTGCGATTATGTACTTGAGTTTGGTGTGGTGTACCTGTGTTTTCACTGAAGCTTTGTTTTTAGTCAGTACCAAGAGATTGTTAAATCCAAACTTTGAGATCCTCTGCTGCATACATTTTACGTTATGTTTTCCTCTTAAATAATCACCACATTGATGCAAGCCTAGAATATAGTCGCTAATGTTGTGTTGCAGTCATCATTGCCAGATAGTATGTTTCAAATTGAAACAACAGACTGCCCAGTTTTAATAGCCTTTACCCAGAAGACTTAGACGTGATGTAAAGTATCCCCTCTTGGTTCTGGTATTCCACTTGGTGATGTCTGTGATATGACTTTGTGTCAGAAAATATTATAGCTAGACTAATTAACAAGACAAAATGTTGTGTGATGACAAAACCAAAGGCAGTGCTTTATCAGATTCTCCAAAGTTGAAGCTGAAGATGGATTATGGTTTGGAATATGACAGTAACAGAATAAAACTGTGTGTCACAGGTCCAGATGCAGGCAACAGAGGACTGAAATGTCTACCACACGTCAAGACCTTATTCTCAGAAAAAAACTTAACTGTGAACTGTTACAAAAGAACTAAATGAATATATGCTGTGTCTTGTTGTAGGGGGAACAGTCATGCTGCTAATTTCCCCCTTCACTTTGTAGTTGTATTGACACAGAAGTCATTTGCACGCTGTAGGTGGGGTGCTCTATCAGACTTGAGTGGATTTGTGGATTGGAATGACCGGAGAGGCTTCATAAAGCTGGGATGATGCTTCAGATGTTCTCTGCCTGCAGGTCTAATCTTTACAGATATTGTTTGCTATGGCTTCCACACAAAACACTCAAACTGTGTTGGGCTCCTTGTTCATGCAAGTGGAAGGCAGTAAAATGAAACTTTTGGAAGAATACACTGAGGAGCCGTTAAATGTGGTTAAGAAAAAACAAAAAAGATTTTGTATGCTTAATTTCAGCTTGATTTGTATCAAACAGAAATCACTACAAATTCCCTCTTTCTGTCTAGCGTTCCGACAGACAGGAGCTGTGGAGGAGACAGTTCTTCATTTTTTCCGAGCTGTCCAGACTGTTTCCGAAGAGGCGCATCTATACTCCGTCGCTGTCTGTCATTGCTCCCTGGAGGACATATGGTTTACTGCCTTGTCCTGTTACTGTTGACTCTGTTTCTGGATCAGTTATTTACATATCTTGTAAATAACTGATATAAATATGAAGAGAATCGTTTTGAAAGTCACAATATGGCCAGGCATGGAAACACTAACTTGATGAATGGCATCTGCAAGCTACCAGCACTGAAAAAAAGATACGGAATTCCATGTTATATTGCATGTCTTAAACAGAACAATCTCTGACGAATCGTCACCCCCTGAACTTCCAGTAGCTTTACGATATAATTAATCACATTTCTAGTTCCAGAGAGGTCAATACACGTTTGGGAAAAGGTTGCCCATTCCAACACTAAGTGAAAAAACAAGTGCTGGTGTGTATAAGTCCCAGTATGGGTGACTTGGATAAATCCATCAGCCTTGACGACAGCTACCTGTCAACGGCTGCACATCTGCCTGCTCCTGTTCCAGACTCATGTCTTTTATTGATTTTCATTGCTTTCTTTGGCCGCTGTGGACACAGAGCTTAGGCAAACTTGTCTGCCTGCTTCCTAAATCATGTCCCCCTAGATTATTCAGGTGATTACTGCGTTGCGAAAGGTATGTTGATGATAAAGTCGAATGTGTTAAGTAACAGCTGAATTTTCAGTCTGTCTGCCTGCCCTGTACCAGATGACAAATTATGAGAGGGAAGACGGATGGATAGTCAGCGTGATTGTCAGTGTTCTTTTGGCACCTGTGTCACAGAGGTTCTGAGGGGTGGTTTGCTGCTTTTATTCCTCTCGTAATTTCATTTGTCATTTTCATTTCTAGACGATAACATTTCAAACTGAACCATTCTCAGCACCAAGACTCAAGCCTGCTGTGAAGAGATATCTTCAGCACAGACTCTTGATGGACGCACCTCACCACCCACCCCCCTCCCTCCCCCACCCCCCCAATGGACTGCAAGCTGTCGAGTCCAGCTGTTTTCTGTTTCAGCCGTGGCTGCAGATGTTGGGCCACACCTGGCAGCTGTTCCCCCCACTCTTCCTGTTGCTGGTGTGGTGTTTCCCCCTCATCTGGAGGGCTACTCTACTCGCCTTGACAAGGCACCCCTATGGCTACGTGCAGGATGTTGGGAATCCTACAGCCCGGAGATGAGCGAGGCGTCTCTCTCTCGAGCTGCGTCCGCGCCTGCGCTCCTTCTCCCCGCGGAGCGCCACTGCCTTCCCATTTTCTCACAGTCACTTCCTCACCTGTCAGAGTGGGAATGTGCTGGCAGCGGACGTGCTGCCGAGACGTGGGGAGAGGAGAGGAGAGGAGAGGAGCGGAGCAGAGCGGAGAGGAGCATCCCCGTGACGGATGTAACAGCACTCACTCAGCCACTAGTGTGTTCCTGTTTGTCAGACTTTCAACAGGAAAGAAGATGCCTAACAAAACACATCAATCATCCGGCCTGAAAAAAAAACAGTGACTGGGGGGGTAAATCTTAGTCAAGGTTTTGTGGCATGTTCACTTCAGCACTATGTACATGGATTCCTCCATCTGTCAAATGCACCTGAGCCATCTTTATACAGGATACTAGCTATCTAGGTCTCAGGAATGAAGACTTTTATGACTTGTTCTTTCACAAAGGACTATATGGAGCAAGCATGGCAGAACATATTGACTGAATAAGTGGAGGAGGCATGAGTGAATGAATCTGTAAACAGCACATAGAGCCTGTTGGAAAGCTAGCATAGCAAGTGATAGCAGAGGACATATTTGAGTGGGAATGAGGAAAGCTGTGCTACAGTAGGGCTGACTGGGCTATTCACTGCTGTTCTGGTCCCACCTGGTCATCATGGCTGGAATCCAATGCACAGCAGGAAAGGAAGTGACTCTCCTACAGCACAGTTCGCCCCCTTCTGGACGGAAGTGAAGGCTTCCATAGGCTGTGCTTTTAATTAGCTATCATATCAAAACACTTACGTAAAGAAATAATCAAATATAATTACTGAACAAATCAGGTTTAGAAATGGAATGTGTGAAAAGGATTTGAACACCCCTGTCAACTTGATATCAACAGCAAGATAACCATGTTGGCCATCAGACCATCAGAAGTCATATGACAAAGCTCAAAGCAGTGACGTGGATAAGCACATAATCAAGACTATATAATACTAGTACTAGCATTGTCTGATGTCTGGTATGTCTACTCCCAGATGCAACATCATTGATCAGCTTTTCCGCATGCATTTATCTGGAAGGATCATATGCAACTGCTCAACAACCCTTATGTTCTCACATGCAATCTATTTCCTCATACTTAATCTGTAAATTTAATTCACTTTCACTTGGTCTTGTGACTAAATGCGTCCATGTTATAAAACATAAAGGGCACATACTGACTGACATGCACAAGAACAAGGGCAAAGTGGGTGCACATGTTGTGAAACTATTAGGCCTAGTCTGTAGTTCAGTGATGAGTAATTGTTCACTTAATGAGCAAGCACCTTTATTTGTTTGACAGATATATAGATTTCAATATTGTGCACTTTTTGCTAGGGTTGTGGTCTTATACGTTTACTAACAGAGGTTAAAAAAGTAAACAGCTACTGGAAACAATGGCATATAATACAATTAGCAAACATATCAAAATCAGTTTTTACAACTTTTTAGCAACCAATGATTTCTATTGGTTTGCCATAGTGCAAACTGTGTTGTTTGAAAGACAGAGTTTAAGCATGGTTTAAACATTCATTCTTTTCATATACCTCTGCCTTGGTTACACATTTCAATGTGTAGACTGCATTCGTAGTGCCTCTGGTTCAAGTCCTTCTGTCCAGTAATGCTGATTTATATTTATATATATACACATATATATTCATATTATTATAATAATTCAAGTGTGTAGGGAAGTTCAAGCAGTTGAGTAATGGTAAAGCTATAATCAGGACAAACTGAATGTTTGGCATGTATGGCAATGTACATGAGGCCCGGTTTGGATCGCCAGGCGCATCTCTTCAGATGGGGTTTCCAGCACTAGTCAAATGTTCTTGAGTCCCTCTCCATTTCACTCAAAAATTTCCTACAAAAAAATACATGGCCTTAGGCAGGCACTGAGGGCCACTCTTGCAAAAGTATGGATATTAGAAAAAAAAGTGTGACATGACAGAGACACACACAAGAGAATGTATACAGCATGTATGTGAGTGACAATGAAAAACATCAAGCAGATTGAAGAAGAAGAAGAAAAAAAAGGTTTGTCATTGAATGTCATCAAATTTCTCTCATCTGTTTGCTAAGTCCATTCCCAAGTCCACCTTTATGACATTCCATCAGTATATCCTTGTGACACTTATGCTCGGCAAATGGGTGAGCATCCTTGCTGTGGTTTCTGGCTCTATTGCACAGAGTAGGAAAGCACTGGTACATGTAAATGGGTAAAGTGATGATTTTCACAAGTCCAGGAGAAGGAGGAGAATGGCAGTGGGGCTGCTCACTCAGGAACAGCCGCAGCGATCCACCACCATGGACGGGATTTTGCCATAAATGATCTGCTCTTTCCTGTTGAAGTACAGCATGTTGATGGGCGACATCTTGGTGGGGGTACAGCAAGGCCCTGCTGAGCCACGTGGGTTGGCTTTGTTGACCAGGTGAGTGTGGGGGTACTTCTGCAGGTGCATGTACTCACACTCGCCTGAGCAGTAATTGGCCTTATAGCGCTTGGGGGCGATAATCCAGTCCCAGCCAAAGTCTTCAAAGTCCACAGTGAGAGGGTACCGGCAACAGCGGGATTCTGGGGAGTTCTCATCACAGTCTAGTCCCGAATCCCGTCTGGACCTTTTAGGGCTTTCAGAAATTTTCACCTCCATAAACGGTTGCTGTGAAAGACAAACCACAGTGAGAATGGGGGCATAGATCTCTGTAGCAAAAAGTTAAAGGGAGTGCTGATGTTACAGACAGTTCTTTAGAAGGACAACCATACACAATAGAAAAATGCACATTATGCCACAAACGTTGGTCTTTGTGATTGGAAAGTAAAAAAAGGCTTCATCGAAATACATTTATAAACTGACTGTTATAAAATTGTGTACATAATAGCTTACATTTACAAGCTGACAGACATCTTTTCACAAACATCAGTATTTGGTCCACATAATATCACATACTATAACTGATTAACTTGTAAGAAAATGTCGTGCGTAAAAGTTAAAAGCCAGTTTAGTTTACGCACCAGTCCTTCTTCTCCGGATTCCGCAGAGGTAACAGCCAAGTCGGTTCCTTTAGCGTCGTACGCGTTTATCTCTATACCCCAGTTGGTCTCCGGTTGTTTGAGCCACACCGTCAAAACCTGTTTGACATCTATGCTTTGCCAAGATTTGGTCCCTGCTTTCACGTCAATTTTCAATGATCGGATTCTATGTCTATTTCCATCTGAGACTGGCATCAATCGAGATATTTGAAGGAATACAGTGGTATCCTCATCTGCTGGTCTCAAGTTCACCCAAAGCTGCGCTTTTACGATGCGGTTGGGTTGGATCTTCGGATTGAAGGAAAAAAAGCAACACTTGGGTTTCCGTTCCACTTGAACCACGGGATCCGCTATATAAAATCAACAGGGCAGACACAGAAAATAAGGCATCGTCTCAGTCATTCAGAACTCTCTCACAATAATAGGCTAATTGGTTTGGTGTAACAAGCGTAATGCAACATAAATTGTACAATTTTCAGGTTAACAAATGTAGAGGAAGCAACCACTAACTCACGAACTTAAACATTATTGACGTTTTTGGGAGTGACATTATTTTTTATCCATTCATTATTTTATTGTATTACATAAGCAAACACAACTATCAATTTATTCTGACCAATTCTTTTAACAAATATCAGTCATATGGCCATGTTCAATATGAAAGTAGGTAATACAATACATAAGATGCCGGCGTAAATTAGCGCAATCTCTGCGCTCCGTCAGGTACCCATTTGGCGAGTGAACCAGCAGCGCGCAGGTAAACATTTTGACATTAAGGACAATGAAACTTACGCTCTGTAGCCATAGTCATGATGGTCTCTGTGGTGGCATGGTCATCATCATCTTCCATGACTCCGTCCCTGTTATCATCTCCAAGTACATCATACTGGTCAAGAAGTTGCTGCAGCGGAGGTGCCTTTGGTAATAGCTGTTTGACCACATCTCGGCTGATGTTGGGAGCTTGTTTGAGTCTAAGTTTACTCAGAATCTGAGACTTGATGGCTTGTAGTCTGATGAGCTTGCTGTGCTGTCTAAACTCACATGTTGTGCACTGCTCACTCTCCTCCGCGGGTACTGAAGCTTGATGGTGCGTTGTGATCTCACCATAACCCACTGGACCTAGCGCAATTAAAAAACACAGAGAAATCAGAAGTCTTGCAAGATACATGTTCTACAGCTTCGTCAGGATCCAAGTTTACACCCGAGATTGTCTGCACTGTGCACCACACTCACAGGTGTCATGCTTTAAATTCTGCAAGGCTTTTTATACCGCAACTTTGGTCTCTATTGTGTCGTCAAATTCAATGATTGGCTGGGCAGGCAACAATGAATCTACAGAGATAGACGTGACTCAATTCCTCACTCAAATCTTAAAGAGGTAGACTAACAGTTGGTTATGTGTGCTTTAAGACCAATCTACTGAGACAATCTTTTATGTCAATAATCAAAAGAAATGCCCAACAAAAAATATCTAAAATGTTCAAACGTGTGTGGCCTTCATTAGGTTCTCATGAATGTGTGTAATTTATAGAATGTATTAATAGGCCTAAATAATGTTTCTAGAACGGCAATGTCAGTGAAAGTGTTATTTATTGACTTTTTTTTAATTAGTCTTAAATTTAGTACAATCCTATATAGGTTATTACTGATTATATCAAGGATATTCGTTATTCCCTTACATGTATCTTATGATGGGAGAAAAGAGTGCCATCTACCGATCACCACAGAGTGTTCAGACTCACTAACCGTCTCTGAATTCTGAATCAACATATTTTGGATGATGTGAAAGAAGGATGAGAACAGTGGGACTATCATCACACGAACAATAAATAGAAATCACGCCTCCACCATTTAAGCTATGACAATGAAATATGGACATTCACTCTTACAATTTGGTAACTAATAAATAATAAGATGATAATATCAATGGGAATAGTATTTCAGTTGGTGCAATTCAGTGCTATCTTCTTAGCATTACTATATCTTACCATAGTCGATAGGAGACTATAGTGAGACAGCAGTAAAAGGGATGCTGGATTTAGTAATACTCTCGTCCAACACATCACCTGCACCCATAGTTCTCAAATTCAATATTTGCCATGAACTTGCAACCTCACCTGTATAAATACTATTCCAATCCAAGCAGCGTCATCTAGTGGATGAAAAAAACAACACGAATGTCTTCACATGAGTTGCAAAAAGGCTACACCAAAATAATGGTGAACGTGCAACTGACAAAATGCAAGTTATACAAAGTAGGCCTACATTACCGTCACAAATTTCTTTCTTATTTTCATAAATTACCATGCAATATTCAGTTCATTATCATGCAAATAAGAGTGTCATACACAACGAATGAACTTAGAAATGACAATTTTTGGTAACACGCACATTTTCAGCATTAATTAGCTGTTTAACATGCCTGTCAGTAATTATTGTTATTTTTTTCTCTCCTGAAGTTACACATTACTGAAACGGCATTGTCAATCTAAATATGAAAGCCATTCCGATTCAATTAGCTAGAACATGCCCAGAAAGAAAGCACAGGCACACTACCTGAAGCAATAAGCTTTTACTGATGCTGGAAATGTAGAAATATATCCTAAATTAAAAATAGATAGATAAAGTTAAAAAGATAAAGTAAGAAGAGCCTTATGATGCTCCAAGTTGTTATTGAGCCTGATTAGCCTACCTATTGGCCTCTATTGGCAATAAATTGAACAATTTTATAAGGTTTTTATTAAAGTTTCTGTATCTTGGGGGCGTTGTGGCTTGGTTGGCTGGGGCGCATTGCAGGTGCGGGGACCCGAGTTCGGTTCCAACCCGCGGTCATTTCCCGATCCCTCCCTCTCTCTCCCACTCATTTCCTGTCTCTCCACACTGTCCTGTCCAATAAAGGTGTAAAAAGCCCAAAAATTTCTAAAAAAAAATAAAATAAAATAAATAATATATATGTATATTTTTTTTACTTGTGAATATTGTCACTCATGAGCTGAGTGTATTTGGGTTGATTGTTTGTGTAATGACCTCTGGTCATTGTTTGCTTGTCTATTGTGTCTCACTGTTCTCCTCTCCTTTCCTCCCAGACACAGAGAAGAGACGAGTTCTTCCTATCTCTGCTGTCATCTCATGTGAGGTCCAGGCCTCCTCTGACTGGCCCACTCAATGATTTGCAGAGCTCTCTTCCTCCTTCCTACTCGCTCTGCTCTTCTCTCATTCCTCCTTGTCTGGGGAGAATGTGCTGATTCTTATGTTCCGTCCTCTCCTCTCTCCTCTCCTCCCTAATTTCCTCCACTCCTGTCTCCTCTCCATCTCCCTTCTCTCCTCACCCCTACTAGTCCATGGGCCAGACAAGATATCAGTAGCCTACCACTAAAGGTGGCAAAGGGTGCTTATACCTTTTGGAAAGACACATGTCTGTACTTAATATTTTTGAATGATAGCCTTTCTAGAGTCACAGCTAAATTAGTGTTATCAGCTGTTAAAGGTACACTCCCCCATTGAAAAAAAAACACGTTTTTGACACAGGTGCATGTCTTGCTATTGGCCTTTGTTATATAGCCTGGCACGCCCTCCCAGTGACGTAACACCTTCTGTGTTGCTGTCGCTGGTCTGGCCAACTGCTGATCTGAAAGGATTTCTGAGTTCCCCAAAAATGGGGAACTCAAAAAGCATTTTATAACATTTTATAACATTGACCAGTAGCAAACCGAGGCATTAGAGGGAGGCGGGTCAACCATGCGCTTTGAGAAATTACAGCGCTATAGGCTCTTGGTCAGACCAAAGTCTCGCAGAGCTTTGAAAGTCAATGGCAATCAGGCTATTTGTTATAGACATATTTGAATATTACATTACATGATTGTAGCGAAGGGAGAGAACAGTGACCCCACCCGGTCTTGAACCCGGGTCTCCGAGGTGCTAAACGTGCAACTTGACCGCAACGCCAAAGAGCCAGGCTCGTTGGTATGGCAGTCAGAGCGCATACTCAACCGTAGTGACGGTACTGCTTCGGGAGGCGCAGCCATGCGCTTCACGCATACTAGCGTCCCTCACACATCCACCAGCCGTACTTCTCCCATCCCAGGGCGCCCCACATTCTAGTGCTTCACCCATCTCTGGGGTCCCTCACACCGGGGTCAACCTATTCTGGAGGTCCCTCATACAGCTCACACATTGGCTACGCCTCCGATGGCCTCACGGTCGGCATCCCACTTCTGACACCATTTGTAGCGAAGGGAGAGAACAGTGACCCCACCCGGTCTCAAACCCGGGTCTCCGGGGTGCCATACGTGCAACTTGACCGCAGTCAGAGCGCATACTCAACCGTAGTGACGGTACTCCATCACAATGATGTACATGACGATAAAGGGCTCAATCTGAGCATTCATTCAAGCCCTTTTGTGAACGTTTTCGATAAGTACAGCCAGTCCTAGAGCTCTTCAAACTTATAACCTTACACATTTTCCTGCCATTTCCGCCTAAATCATTCTCAATCTTTTAATTGTATGGCATCTGGGAACATCAAAGATACAAAATGCAAACATAGTAATACTGGCATGAGTCTAAGGATTAAGAAAATGTATGACATACCCATACTGTTTCACTCTGAAGGGGTGTTTTTCAGCCTTATCAGGCATGCTATTTTTTGAGGAAACAAGTTTTGTCAACCTCTGAGGTTTGCCCATGCTATTGGCCTCTGACTGACTTTAATTTAAGCAAAAACTCAACCATCTTCTAGACTGTTATTTTTTTAATACTATAGTTGGTTTGGTCTAGCCTGGGAGTTCCCATGCTCCTTTGCACGCTAAATTTCTTTTCACTCTGCAAAGCAGCATGGTGACCATGGCCGATTTTCTCGCCTGCTTTTGGTATCCAACCCTATCAATTATCCTATGAGAAAAAAGCAATAGGTGGGTCTCCAGACTAAATATCACTAGTGATTTTAGTTTGCCGATCTCCAGGCTATGTTTAGTCAGTATGGTCTGACCACTTCTATTTGATACAATACTTCTACAAATGTATGCTTGTCTGTGTAAAGCCATGACACTTGGACATAACTTCTTGTCCAGACCAGGGTCAAACCTGAAATTTTTAAAAGCTGACACTGGTCAGACACTGACCCTGGTGCTTTACATGAATGGTTTCTTTGGTTAAGGAATTGTTGTTTAGTGTTCAGCTCATGCTCACCAATAGCCTGGTCTTAAAGGAGAGTGCCGGAGTGAATTCAAGCATAGCCCTGTTGAAAGAGCTTGTTAAATGCGCTAGTTAGCGAATGGAACAAAATAATTTGGTACAGCACAGACCGAACGCGAACGCAGAAGCGAACAGGCACTTTACACTCGTGCAGCAGGACTATGCTTAAACTTGCTCCGGTATATTGCTTTAACAAGCCCCTTGGTCTACGCTTCACACAAGGCCCTGGCCTCCTGGCGATTGGGCCAATACTTCAAATCTAGACTGCACCAGAAAACCGCATGGTAAGTGGCCTGGCATACCAAATCTAACTAAACTATTATAAGGATGATAAATCTTTAAAAAAAAAAAAAAAAAACAACATTCACATAAAAAAACTATGCATAATATCTGTCTTGATGGTATCCATCAGAAATAATGCTGTAAGTTTGGTATATGAACATTTTTTTGGAAAATAGATGTTTATCTTCGCAGCCCAATTTACCTTAACCCACTGGAATAAAATGGGCCACATGGTTTCAGCTAAAATTGGCCATCCTCAGTGTCACTCACAAATACACATACACACTTGTGCATGACATTTGGTTCAACTAAAACATGCATGTTGATTATCATGTGAAATTAGTGAAACTTGGAAAGTTGGATAGCCTCCTCTGTAGCTTGATCCTATGTAGATTACAGTAGCTTGTTGCATATGACTGGGTGGTGACTGCTTAGCTCATGTACGGTATGTATACACGTGTGTGTGTGTGGGTTTGTCTATGTGTGTCTGAGTATGTGCACCCAGTACACATGCACCCACACACTTGCAAACCAACCGAAAAATGTGTAATTTGTGTTTTAAAATAAAAACAATAATACATTAATATTTCCCTTTGGAGTTTGACTGGCCCATCTTACCTGACAAGCCGGCCCATTTTACATGAAACTGCTTATGTCAAAAATGTTGGCACAGCCGATGTTTTGATAACTGTAGGGTCTAAATAATTATATTTAATTACATAATTTCAACACAAAACTATCAGAGACAGTCATTATTAATCATAAAAACATATGAAAAAGACATATATGGTATTGTGTTATTGTCTCAAGTGATTTACCAAAAAGTGGCCCAATTTAGCTGATATCAATATCATTGGTGACCCCATAACGTAATGTTCGATGCACCACAGATTGCGTTCCTAGAGCTAACGTTGCCGACATCCACTCAAAGCTACGCGAGTTGCTCCCATCTCTGCCTACATCCATCAACAGTCATGTGGGGACAAATGACACTGTTTACTGTCAGTCTGAACGAAGTCAAATTTTTTGGCTCTTTTGGTGTTTTTAAAACAGTGTAAGAAGTCTACTTTTATCTCGGGCCTCATTCCAACAGTAGGGCGTGGTGATGTACCCTGATTTCCATCGACTTTCAAAGCTCTACGAGACTTTGGTCTGACCAAGAGCCCGCATAACAAAGTTTCTCAAAGCGCATGGTTGACTCGCCTCCCTCAAATGCCTCGAAGGGAATTGCTTGAACAGGACTGAGAGCCGTTGGAGCTGCTCAAAGTTGATTGGTTCTCGATCAAGGGGGGGGCAGTTCCCCAGTTTTGGGGAATTCAGAAGTCCTGCCTGATCAGCAGCTGGCCAGACCAGCGACAGCAACCCCGAAGGTGTTACGTCACTGGGAGGGCGTGCCAGGCTAGTGGCGATGAACGTTTTAGCAGAATTCTTGGCATCAACACCTGGCTCAAGAATAGCTGCAAGGAGCAAGGTGTGAGTTTTATTGACAATTTTAATGTGTTCTGGCACAAGGAAACTCTTTTTGAAATTGATGGAATTCATCCAAATTACATGGGCGCACGCCTACTTGCTGCTAATGTGCAGTATGCCGTTCAGCACACCCCGAACGACAATGCAGCCACTACATTTAGGCCGGGAGCCAGGTCCACTTCATGCAGTGTTTTTTGCTACCTTTTTTTACTATTATTTCTTTTTATCTTATTCACCTTATGCAGCCCTGCCCCTTTTTAAAATGTGTTGTCTACCGGAATTGTCTTTAAACTTCCAGTCGGCTGGCCACGGCTAGTTAGCTACATTGAGAAAGCACTGGGGAAAAGATGGAGAGGCTAACGTGGCAGGAGACCAAATTTAATATTAAAAGATCAGATGGAACTATTGTACTACGCCACCCCAGATTGTTAGATAGTGCTGAATGGGTAGACGACATGAGACGGTGGCCTCAAGTGTCATACGGTGACATTTTTAATTATTTAGTCATGTCTGTGGGGGTAGATGGGACCACCATGCGAAACTACAGGAGCACTGAAGCTTTCCAGTATTTACATAGTGGCAAGGTCGGTCGTGTTTTGTTGAGCAAGTCAGGAAGATATGTTTTTAAAGGCTGCTGTTAACCCGAGCCAATCCAGCACACCAAGCCATAACAAGTTGATAGGGACCACCTCCAGTTCGCCCCTCTCTTTTTTGAGAAAAGCTTTTGGCGAAATTATGTAATTGGAAATATTAAGGCACTGCAACAACATAAGCGGTCATATAGCCCTAAAAATTGGTATGGCGTATGGATCACCTTTAACATAGGTTACCCCAAAAAACAAAGAAATGTCTGTCCGCCTGACAAATTCATCAAATCAAAAGTAATAGTCCTAAGGGCAACTGACAAGGTTCAAGAAAGTCTTTATTGCGGTGGGCTACTGTTACTCTACTGTTTATTAGGCTACTGTACTGTCTCGTTATAGTGGCCTATAACAGAGTAAAAATATTTAGTTTTTGAGATGACGTTTGTTATCATATTTACGTAACCTATCAAGAATAATTAGCTGGCTGCTGCTTAGTTTCATAGGCCAAAGGGCCCAACATGACATACCAGAACATACTTAAATCGAAACCATATTTTCTGTTAACACCTAAAGTCGTCAAGATCACAACGAGGTCTGCTTCCTTGCGCATTCAGTTTGGGAAGCTCCTCCATCCCAAATCCAGTTGGGCTGGCGCGACAGAGGCGACCCTGACAGAAAGACAGAAGTGGATCTGCCAAAGCCTGGTTTTCTTGCGGTCCCACATACTCCACAGACCATCCCAGACCACTCTTCATGTAAGTAGGCTACTAAACCTAACTTGCTGCATAACCTCATTACATAACTTTCTTAACTTTAGTTAGAAGAGGCCAAAGTGAGCAGTGAGGAGGAGGATGAGACTCCCCCTGCCATTACCAGCCAACCACAATCTCAACCTACACCTGCCCTGGAGTCTAACGCTGTCCGGGGGAAAAAGCGTAAATCTGCATCTGACGTGGAAATGGACATGGAAAAGGGAAGGTGGACATTCTGCGAAATGTGTCCAACACTGACACTGCTGTGTCCAAGCCAAGATGAGGAGGACACGTTTGGAAGAAAAGTAGCCTGTGAACTGAAACAAATACAGGACAAAGCTACAAGGATAGGCCGACGTCGCACAATCATGTTGATGATTTACGATGCCCAGGAAAATGAACAAAGAGCACCACACTCTTCTCAAACATACAACCCTAACTACAACCCTACTTCCAATAGCATGGGGTACAATTATTGAATGTGTAATTGCTTATACTTTATTTATTCATGTATTTATTGCATTGTTAACGTTCTGCCAAATGATGTTAGAATTTTGAGAATAGCCTAATGTCTGTTTCAAGAAATGAGCCAAACCAATAGAGAAACTTCGAAATAGCCTCCAAACTCAAAGGACATACACGAAAGATTGTGTGAAGACTAACGTTACTTCCGTTTCTGCCTAGAATCTATTTTGGCCAATGACTGTTTGGCTAAGACGGAGATAGGCTGGCAGAAGTGACTTTACCTCACTCACGTCAGTTGTAGCGCTACGCGCAAACATCTGATCCTCAGCGATAGACGAGTTATTTCAGGAGCCAGAAATCCTTGAATCTAACTGGACAAACGGCTTGTCCATCAATTTAATTGACGTACACTTCAGCCAAACACATCGAAACCAACCGATGATGCTGGTTACGTTTGTTGGATTGGTTGGATTCAAAACAGTTGCTTCTTCGCTACGTCACACTCTCTACAGCAGCCAGCAGCCCTGATTGGTCCGGTTAGAGAATATTTGGCTTGAAATCGCTCTGAAGGGCTTCAACATCAGATTGTTGCGCGGAAGTGCCTTATGAAAGTTACGTAGCGCATCATCTGACGTGAGTGAGGTAAGAAGTGACTAGGAAAGCGTTCAAATTCAGGAACTGAACATTACCATAAGCGATGACGTTTCCCTCGTAAAAATTAAACATGTGGGTCTAGCCTAACCTTTATGGCAATAGGCTACAGAATGTCCTGGAATAGCCTTTTGATTGGCTGAAAAGTGTCAATCAATATTCCTGTCTTTGAAAGTAAATTGTAAAGTTTTGCCCACTTTGCAAGTATTATCATCCTCATTGATAAACACATTTTATCTTCTGCTGTGATCCAGAAGGACCTTGCGTAACACATTTACATTTGCTGTTACAGTAAGTGTAACATATCCTATGCCTTTATACGAGCTCAAAATCCCTCTACTAGCTAAGCAAATGGAGAACGCTTCATTAAAGCCACCACATGCAACTTTTAGGTAAAATTTCGACGTTTCCTATTCATTACACCTTTATGTAAATTGCCTAGAACTCACTAGACTTGATAAATTACATGTTCCGGAGTAAAACGAGCCCCTTCACGAGATTGTCCGACCCTCCTAGAGGCAGATACCGCCTATGCAAGATCAGGGAGCGCGTCCCGGCTATCGTAAGTTTTGGTTAGCAAGCAAGCTAGGTCACGTGACTTAGCCAGAGTTTACTGTTTGAATTACAACGCGATTTGTGACTTCTCAGCGCATTCAACTGTCGATACATTTTGTTAGCGGCGATCACCATTGACTATGCAATTCTGAATGGAGGATTATTGGCAGAAACGCTAAATAACTGCTTTGTTTGGTTGTTAGCTTACTGGATGACGCCACCGGATCCTGCATAGGTTCTCTTTAAAACAACTTAGATATTAAAATGTTTTTTTTTTTTTTTTTTTTTTTTTTAAATAGTCCATTACCACCAAATCAGTTTAGACTTCACATGGTTATGTCTGAAGATGCAAGGCTACTTCTTACACCCAATGTGAACTGATCTCTTCTTACCTTACGTTCACACTGCCTCCGTCCATTGACAGACGACGGGGGAGGGATCTGACGGAGGGACGGAGTCAATTCTCTCAATCCCGATTGGTTTGACGGATCCGTTGCCAGCTAAAAAGTTGAAAATTTTTCAACTTTTCGACGGACGCAACAGAGCTGTTTTGACGGACGGACCCACAATGCATTTCGCGAAAGCTCCATTCAAAGTCAATGAGATCCGTCAACTGATGGTTGCGGTGTGAAAGGGGGGTTACTCACCAAGAGTTGAGTCCACTTTCTCATCAACTTGATTCGAAAGGGTGTTTCACATCCTCCTCCCTCCTTTCGTTGCACTCTATTTCTTCCAACTCTTTGTCCCAGAAAATCATCCAGGTCAGCCAGGACCATTTTGATATCATCAGGAATATAGATACACTTTTCCTGTTCAATTCTCTCCTGTTCAGTCTGATTCAGCTTCTGAAACAAGATTAGGCTATCTGTAGCTCTTTTTTTCTTTTCTTATTTTTACGTCCGTCCTTGTCCAAGGCAATAGAGGGTTCAGCCAGGAGCATTTTGACATCATCTGGGATATCGGGCACAGTGAATCCTTCTGCCCATTCAGTGGTCTTGATACATTATTCCTGTCCAATTCTATCTTGTTCAATCCGCTTCAGCTCCTTTATAAAAATTTTCTGTAGCTCTTTATTGTTTCTTTTTCTGCGTCCGTCCTTGTCAATACAGACCCCCAACGCCTCCAGTTCCTGCGTTAGTTCATCCAAGCTGTATCTTTTCACCTTTTTCTTAATTTCATGATCATCTGGCCTTGCTGTCAGGCAGCAGGCCAAAAACCAAAAGAACCACATGCGGCCAATGAGGCCTAAACTTGCCAAATGAAGCCAAAACTTGCAAAAAAAATAAGCCAGCCAACTTCTTCATGCACACATGAAAGAGTGAGTAAAATATTCTAACTGTGTTCTGTTATGTTCAATAACATTCTTTTATTGCTTAGCCACCTTTATGAGATTAGACAGAATGGTTTGATGCAAATCCATTGTTAGATCAGTGGAAAGGCCTAAAATTCATCATTATTTACTAGGAAGAGAAGACATGTTTATTTATTAAATATATTCTGTATATAAATCATACAGAAAATGGCATTTTAAAAATGCTAATTAACAACAACAAAAGTGGTCAGCCATGAGTTTCACATTCATACAATTAAAGGTGAAGTTCTCAACGCCTCCTTGGCGACCGAGTTGCTTCTTCAAATTAAGTTAGCTATGATGCAGTTTGGCGACTACCAACCAGAATGTCAATTTAGCTGTGAGACGCCTGTAGAGAGGATCGAAAGTTTGAAGGCAAAGTTGCCCATGATGTTAGCAGTTTTGGTTGCTGTGCTCAAGCAATGTCTCTTGGGAGTCTTGGCAACTCTTGGCAATTCATCGCTCAGTAATGGTGTAAGTTGTGACTGGTCTTCTTTGTAGCAGATGAACTTAATATTAGATCAGGCTATGCCAATAATTACTAAGTTATTAGCGAGCTAACACTTGCAAGCTAACGTTGAGAATTAATGTTGCCTTCACGTGGTATGGGAAAGATGATCATAACCACTTATGAAGTGGAAATTACGAGAGCATTGTGTTCAAGTGCTTTTGTTGTCGTAGTTAAGCAAAACTTGGCAAATACCTAAACTAATGTGAGAATTGCATTCGAGCACACATACCGTTGTACTACAACGTTATTCTCGACTGACAGCTTGTGTCTGCTTTATAAAACCAAATTATAACAGTGTTTTAAAAGACGGCAACAAGTATAAACGGCGATGTTATTACAATTGTGTATGCCACAGCACTGTGTAGGTAGCCTGACTAATAAGCCGACTGTTGACTCCGTCCAAAGTCCTTCTAAGGCAAGTCACTCGGCCGCCATATTGGATATGCCTTCGGGCAGCTATTTGGGCTTAACAAGACCAGACCCTCCAAAATGAATGGGGAAATATCCATAAGTACAGATTGGCTGGTCGTATGGACTAAAAAAGTATATGATCCTTGTTTAAATCTGAGTTGAACAGTGCCAAAATATACCAGACAGACACTAAAACAAAGCTAAAAAAGACGTCACGGCATGGCTATCATAGCATGGCTATGACCGTCAGTCATACAGCGTTCAGCAACGCGATTGGCTATTTCCACCGTAAGGCAGGACTTCCAGTTTCTCTACTCCGCCATCTTTGTGTTACGAACGGCCGTAGTGCATTTCAATGGGAGGACTTTTGAAGTGATTTGTCTCCTCCTATAAGTGTCTCTGTTCTGTCACAGTCTGGAACAATGCAATTGAAACATGTTTCCGTTTGGATATGACGTATCCTCTCACCTGGCTCTCACGCCTCTCACTTCCGCATTAAGCAATAACAGATTCCTAGCTAATTTATTGACATCTTTTGTAAAGGTAATTCGAAAGTAGGGGGGAGAATAACGAACACGTTCAGGCAAGTTAAGAGACATCGCTCTACACACTGTGTGCTGATTGGCTAAACCGTGAGCGAACAGAAGTAGGAGGGCTGGTCCAGACTAGTACGGAGGTAAAATTCATTTAAACGCTAGTAGGATACAAATTATCCAACTAAAAGCCGTAGAAGACGTTTAATAATGCAATCTGTAGTATTCACAACATTTCCTCCATGTTAAGGTCAGAGTTTCTCATCTCGGTAACTCGTATCAAAAAATTCTACCAGCTTTCCAGTGGAAATTACGACATGAGAGGGTGTTCATGTGCAATTTTGACCTCGATTTTTGGTATTTACTAATTTACGAGAGCACGTGAATTCAGCATGAGAAGTTGCAGAGCCCCAAAATTAGCACGCTAGCCCGGACGTACTGAACTGCTGTAGAGCCCCAAAATTAGACATTATGACACAAGGAATCATTTTAACATTATTTTAATTATGAAGACAAAAAAGTTCATGTTCATTGTTGAAGGATACTTGACGTATGCAGCGGGGAGTTGACCGACCGCTGTTTTACCGGCCCACATGATAACCAAGCCTCGCTAGACCCCAGTACACATCCCCGTACGAGCTTAGCTTGCTAACCTAGTTTTCTATTCCTACCACGTGCCTTCTATCAGCAACATATTTTGCACAGAATTAAAGAATTTCGACATTCAGTCAAAGGTACCTAAGACCTTACTTTTGGTTTCGAATAATGAGTTCCCATTGATTCAGTGATGTTTCGCTTCTCCAAATCCTTTTTGTTCCATTCGCTAACTAGTGCATTTAGCAGGCTTGTTCAACAGGGCTATGCTTGAAATCACTCCGGAACACCGCTTTAATTTAGCTGAACCCCTTTGTCTAGTCTGTCTACACATGAAACCCTCTACAATGGTAGTAAGGCCCGAATCACACACAAACTGCGTGTTCGTGGTGCGGGAGCGGGACGGTCCGTAAGCGGTGCCTGTGGGCTTGTGCATTCACACAAGAAATTGTCTCTGCGGTGTTCTGCGCGAACCGGCTGCCCGAGCTCTGCATTCAAAATCTATGGACACCGTGCAAGTCCCGCTTACCGCGCTGAAAACGCTTGGAAAAATAGAACCAATTTCTATTTCAAAAAAGCTGCGCGAGAGCTGCACGATTCACCGCTCAGAAACCGGACAGGAGCCGCACAGAACACGCGTGCAGTCTGAATGACCTTACCTGTTAACATGTATTCTAAATGAAACCGCCCCAAAACCGTGCCCGGGCCGCTTACGCACAGGTTTGTTTGTGAATCGTCCGTAAGGTCTTTCCCTTAAAGCAGTGTAAAGAATAAATATGTATCCTTATTAATCTGAGTTAGCACATCTGAACACATCACCTAGTCTCTCCACAGAATTGCTGATGTCCATTCGCATTTTTTCCATTGCCAGAAATCTTCTCTCCGAGTAGGCGCCAATAACAGAATGCTAGCCTAGAACTCTAGACACACTCTAGCGGTAGCAAATTGAATTCTCTCAGCGAGTATGTGTAGGCACCAGCCATAGCTCAGACCTCAATTAAGTCTGAGCTGTTTTACGCTCTTGGTTGTAGTCAGACATTGTGGTGTTTAGCTAATCACGACATTATATCTGGACAGGGACTAACTGTACAGTCACATTAGCTACAAATCCAAGCGACTCAGGTCACTGAGCTGCCGGCGAGGAGGCATAAACAGGGCTGTGATTCGTTGGTAGGGTGTTGCTAACTTAAGTACTTGGTAGAAAATTGTATATCAACACAGGTATTTTCTGGGTATGAAACCATTATGTTCTGATGTCATTAGTAACATTGATACCTCAATTTCAAAAATGTAAAGTCATTAATCCCGAACTTTTTAGTTTGAGGCCAAATTTGAGATCGTTGTCATTAGCGCCACCATCTTGGAATTAAGAGAAAATTTTGTTCAGAGAACCTCAGCTTCACTGGCATTGGCTTTCGCAAACTCGGTCTACGTTGCACAAAATTTGATCATTGAGGTGGCTATCAATAGCCGGGTTTACATGGACAAATCTAATCGTAACAGAAACGGAATAACTGCTCAATCAGAATAGAAATCACCCATGTAAAAACCCTGACCGGAATAGATTTTCTATTCTGAATAAAATTCTATTCCGAATAGAAGGGGTGGCTTATTCTATTCCGGTTGCCTTTTAACAATGCATGTAAACGCTCGATTGGAATAGACTTTTACAGCGCATGCTCACTGCTCATCTTCCAACATAAACAAGCCTGTATTTCACGAAAATAAAAGCTTCCGATTGCAGTTTCACTGCCGCTATGATCATCCTCAACATTTAGGTAACTACGGAAAACTTTGGGACTAATGTGCGGTGGTGACAGCATTACCAAGGTAACAGCAACGTTAGTCTGCCGATACAACTGCAGTTTTCGGCTCACCTCATCCAAAAGTGGCCTACCACCACCACCACCACCACCAAAAAAAAAACATCTTTGATCCCCATTTTGAGGTGATTTCTAAAACAGGCTAAATGCGCGCCTACGTCACATGACCAACGTAACGTCTAATCAGAATAGAATCATTCTGCATGTAAATACACATTTCAATCAGAATACTTTATTCGGAATAGAACAATCTGATTAGAAATGTCCATGTAACCAGGACTAATGACGCTTCGCACTATAAAACAGCAGGGCTACGTGTTGATTCACACCGGGTAATACCTTTAAATTAAACTCACTCGACAACTGCACCTCTGCTTGTAGGGATTGTCAAGAGTCAATCAACCCCTCGATCTGTTGTTTCAGCTTAACAATGTTGTCTGTAGGAATAAGAAAGTCAATATTTTGCACAACACAGAATGTCTCATTGACTTGAGAGTGTTGCTTCCAGGTCACGTTTCCTTGTCAGACTTAAGATATAAGAGACACATAGGATCCATAGTATGATCAGTAATTCTATGGCTACTAATATTTGATCGTTTGGCCACTCTGTCAGTCTACTCTCTCAGATCAGCCTCCATTGTGTCTAGTAGGCTGGTGAGGGTCGCCTTCACCTCCAGCACTGCTGAGGTCTCTGTTGTCAGACCTAAAGCATAATATCCAAGACATGACATCCATGACAGTTCATTACATCATTAAAGGTCTCTACAGAACTGGCATGTCTATTGCTGGGAGGGAGGATGTCCTTGTTTATGATAGAACTTATGTGATTTGAGATCTTTGATAAAACTGATGTAATTTGAATAATTGTACTCACTCGGGGAGGGCTGAGAGAACATTTCAGAGGTCTTCTCATCTGCCTCTCCTGTGATCTAAAAAAATGACTAATAGGATTATTCTCATCTTCCTCTTCACTATCTTTTTGTTCTTCTTTGCTTTGAAACCAAATGAAACAGTGACCCCCAAAGCCGCCAGTTCTGTGTGGAGATCCTCCAAAGACAACTTTTTTAGCCTCTTCTTGAGGTCTTTTTCTTCCACCTTTTCATCACTTTCATCCTGGTGCGGAAGGCAACAGTCCAGGAGACAGAGGAACCCCATGTCTGCCCACCGATGAACCACTAACTAATCCCCCTTCTTCCTGTGCAGAATTAAGCTCTTTCAAGAGACAAACTTCAGAACAAAAAAGCACAAATAAAATGAAACATTCTTAACTCTGAACAGCCACATTGGCACAAAGCTTTGGATACACAGTGTAGCTCCTTCCACAACAGACAACGGGTTTGAGTTCTTATACAGGCGTTTATTGGAAAATGGACACAAACTCTCCACACTCCTGGTGACGCCGTGAGAACTTGTTGGCCGCTTGTTATAGAAAGATGAGGGTTGGTCTGATCTGAACTAATTCTTCTTGTAGATACAAGTGTACCAGGCCTTGTTGCTGGTATAATCCTTGTACTAAACTATATTAAGTACTATAACTTGGAGTACTTAGACTGTGTTTAAACTGTTATTTAAGACAGAGCTTTAAAGCGTCAGGCCACCATTCGTGGAAATAAGTTCATTTTGCACCTCCCCTCGAGTTAAGAAATTGAGTTTTACCTTTTTTCTGTTCATCAAGCCGTTCTCCGAGCCTGGCGATACGACTTGCAGCTCTAGCCTAGCATAGTTGCTTGAATAGTTTGCACTTGAGTAGCGCCCCCTCGGGCTCAAGCATCTGATATTGAATCCATTGAAAGGTATTTCAGGACCAATATTGAACGGACTGACCAACCAGGGACAGTACGAAGCACCATGCAGGATTTTTGACGTAGCTCATCTCTTGCAAACTTACAAAACACAACTAACAGTTATGAAAGAGACATCTATATTATGCGAGTTAAATCGAGTATTGTGGCAATTATGCAGCAGATACTTAGCCTTGAAGTTCCCATGCTCCTTTGCGCGTTTATTTCATTTCACTCTGCAAAGCAGCATGGTGACCATTGCCGTTTTTCTCGCTTACTTTCAGTATCCAATCACAGAACAAAAAGGGACTAGTACGGCCTTCGATTGCATTTTACGTCACGTGGTGGCTCTGGTATTGACTCTGAGCTATGTACAGACGCTATGATAGACATTCGTAGCGCCCAATAAACGGCTCTGGACAATCGTTAACAATGCTTCCGCTACGAGAGATGCAATAGGTAGGTCTCCAGACTAAGGCCTGAATCACACACAAACTGCGCGTTCGCGGTGCGGGAGCGGGGTGGTCCGTGAGCGGTGCCTGTGGGCTTGTACATTCACACAAGAAATTGTCTCTGCGGTGTTCTGCGCGAACCGGCTGCCCGAGCTCTGCATTGAAAATCTATGGACACCGCGCAAGTCCCGCTTACCGCGCCGAAAACGCTTGGAAAAATAGAATTTGTTTCTATTTCAAAAAAGCAGCGCGGGAGCTGCGCAGTTCACCGCTCAGAAACCGCACAGGAGCCGCGCAGAACACGCGTGCAGTCTGAATGACCTAACCTGTTAACATGTATTTTAAATGAAATCGCCCCAAAACCGCGCCCGTGCCGCTCATGCACAGGTTTGTGTGTGAATCGGCCGTAAATATCACTTGTGATTTTTAGTTTGGCATTTGCCAGGTTAGCAGATACTAACTAGCGTTTATGTTTGCTTGGAGCTGGTGAAAAACTAGATCTGGGAACTAGACTGGGATCACAGGATGCAACTGGTAGGTTTCAATGTAAGTGGTTGATGACGGACGAGTACGTGGTTTGTCCAATGATAGGCAAGATTTTTTGAAGACGTCCAGTCTTCTGAAACAACTCTCTAATGAATGTATTTCAGATGGAGTAGCCATGCAATGAATAATCTGACGTGAGCGAGGTAAAATTAAAGCTGGGGTATGTTATCAAGAAAAACAGAGACCAAATTAACATTATGGTGAATAGACAAGATAGAAAAAGTTGCTTAACAATAATAGATCACTTAGTACAATTGAACTAAGTCCATATTAGATGTTTTGTCTAATTATGACCTGTTTACCTGCTTTGGTTTAGCCTACTTTAGGCAAAAATAAATTTTCCATGATTTGTTTATTCCAGTAACAGAAATATCATGAGCTGTCTCTGCTCATGTCATATGTGAAGCAACTTTCTATCACAAGTCTGATTAGCTCAGTTTAGCAAGCTAAAGTTAGCTACATTTACTGTGGTGATGAATGAAGTTGGCTAGTTAGCAAGCTAATGAAGCTAACGAGCATCAACTAAATTGCCCTCAGTATTGCGTTTGGAGGGGCATCAAGTTCAGAATTCACATCAGACCATGACATGAACATCATAATTTACTACCTTACAGCATTGCCCTCAAAAATGTGTCAATAAGGTCCTTGTAGATGGTGCTCAGTGAAACTTCTAGTTCAGCATCTGACTTCCACCTGTTGTTTCCCCCACCGGGAACTATTTTTCTATTTCCCCCCTTGGCGGAGCTATATTTAAAGGCGTCTGTATCAGAACATACGGGGAGGGGGAGGGACAAACAGCAGTTGGGTTAATCACCATTCAATCATTTTTGCTGCTTCCTTAAAATGATTGGGTGACTAACAAGTTTTATTTTTGCATTGGAAGATTAATTGTTTGCAATTGAGGTGTGAATGATGTGATGATGTATCCTATAATGTATTCAAGAAAGTGTTATCTTAACAAACAAACATACCGTACAAAATATAACAACCCACACTCCAGACATCACTGACGAGATGTTTGGGAGAATGATGCCCCTTCCAGAGTTCTGTGGCTGGATCCTGGCTTTGCCCATTGTATTTGATTGCCGTTAACAGCCATGTTGTCTCCCAAGATTGAAAGTTTTCAGTGTATTCAGGTGGCAGGCAACCAGCAGGTCAAAGGAGATCATGATCACACTGAAATGAGGCAAGAACTTATAATTGATCTTTAATGATTTGTTGCCTTCCTTTCCACCCAACCTTTATCTTCCCTGTCTTTCTTGCCCTTTTCTTTTTCTACTCGTACTCTTTTTAATTGTTGGACTTTCTAATTTTTGCACTCGTGCACTTTCAGTTAATTAAAACATGCAGTGATAGTCCTTGACAGTGGATCTCTTTGCCTGAGCTTTGAAGATGTGCATTAACTATTTTTAATCAAGAGGGCAGTATAATAAAAGTTAATTGAAACAAACCTTTTCTCTTATTTGTATGAACAAGAACAAAATAATTTAGCTTTGATAGGCTACGTTTATTTAATGTTTTATTTGGTAATTAGCCAGATACATTTATACCATTATATCTACATCAGGATTCCTCTTAGAAACATCATACAACATACATTATTCTTAAAAAAAAAATCACAACAGGTATGTACAACACAGAACATTTCAATACAAATACAGTGCAGAATTGATATTCCCAGTATAGATTTCAAACATCTAACAATTCTATCCAAAAGGGCATTTATGTTGGACTTCTTATAATACCATTTAGATAAGTGATCCTTCATGGCACATCCAAAGTTCTAAGACATACCATCTACTGCTTCTTCAGAGATAAACATGTGGAACACTTGAGCTTTAAACAAATTATTCACTCACAAGGCAGCTCAAAATTAGCCTGACATAGCCCGCCCATAATACGAATGTTCATACATATCCATGGTCTGGGAACGGTCCTCTTGGGCGTGTTTATATCGGTAGAGAGTCTACCGGCCAATAAGCGACGCTGATTAGACGAGCTGTCCAAATGTTTCAAACCAAAACTGAATGCCCTCCCCCCGCTGTATAATCGCGCCAGGTTAAAGAACCTCCAGACCATGAATACGGATGAACAGCAGTATTATGGTCGGGCTATGTCAGGCTAGCTCAAAATGAAGCCACAGTAAATATGTTCAATTGCAAGGGACTGATAAAATCATTTGATGCAATATTACTGGGGAGACTTTTGAAAAATTTGAACACACAATGTATTTCTACCATTAGTCACCTATGACTTTATTCCACACTGGCTGAGGCTGTTGATTTCTGAACAAGTAATATAAATGTTATAATCATTGTGTTGTCATGTCATGCCCAATCAACACCCAGAAACCCTGAAAAACTTTACATGCAAGAACAGCCTCTCAGGAGCAGGGCACTTACACAAGAAAAATAAGCACCATCACCTGACATTGTATTAAATTATGTAAACTGGAGCATACATGCACACAAAAATGTATTCTTATTCTCATAGTCACTCTCACTCTCTCACATACGTACGCGCACACACACACACACACACACAAAGGCCTGCAGAATGCCAAGGTTAGTTAAACATATAAAACCATATCAATGGTAAAAATATGAAAAATATCCTATAATGAAATGTGGAGCATTCTACGATGCTAGTTACTGAACATAGCAATCTCAACAGTCAAAACTACACAAACAACAAAAATAAAAAGCCAGGTTTTTCTACATACTCTCTACATACATAAAACCTTCACTTGTTTGAACAATCAATGAACCACCACCCGCCTGTTAGCACTGACAACCACCTACTTACAGTGCCAGTGACTGCAGCCGACTGATAAGATCAGTGCGGTGGCTCATGTCACTACAAGTACATAAAAATGATTGAAAACTGAGGACATCTGCTTCAGCTTAAAGTGAGGGTAAGCATGCTTCAGATCACCACACTGTGGCCACTGCGAGAACTCCTCTCCTAAGAGAACAGAAAAAGACCCGAGAAAAGGGCAGAAAGACCAGGTGTAGAGCGCAGAGAGAGAGGGGAAAAGATAGAGAGAATTTTGTCAGACAACAGTGATTTGAGCCATGGGCAAATCTGGAGCTTGACTTGATTGCAACTTCAAACCCTTACAGAGAAGCGGTCTATGTTGTTGTTCCTCCTGCTGCTCGGTCCCGGCTGGACGTCGATGGAGGAGTAGCTGGGGGGTTTCTCCAGCCAGAGCTTCCCCTGTGAGCGCGCTCCTCCCCCCCTCCGGCTGCCCTCGTCCTCTGAGCTCCAAGAGCCCCGGCGACGGGGTGGGGGCGAGTAGCTCCTGTCCCGACGAGGGCTCACGTGACGCAGCTCATCCATCAGGTCATCTCGGCTACGCGAGCGAGGACGGTAACCGTCAGAACCTCCCCCTCCCGCTCGCCTGCCTCCGGACGAGCCTCCCCGTCTCCCATGGCGATCGTCCCAGTCCGACTCATCGCTGTAGCCACGCAGGATGCCACGCCGTGGTGAAGGTGCATCACGGGGGCCTCCTCGGTTGTCACGGCGATAGCCTCCTCGGCTGGAGTTGTCACTGGATGGGATGGAGAGGCGTGCTCCACCCCCTCGGGTGCCTCCAGAGCTCCGGTGAGGCGGCTGACCGGCTCCGCGGCCGATGATGGGTGGCAGCTGGATGACGCGGCGCTCCACGCCCTGAACGCCAATCTCATCCAGAGCAGAGAGCATGCTGGGAGGTCCGGCGGAGAAGGGCACGGCCTGTGGAGGGGTGGCTCGGTGCTGGGACGATAAGGGCTGGTAATGGTGTGGGGGGGCTGCCATCTGCTGGGGGTGTGCAGGCTGGGCGTGGACCAATGGGGCTGCCACGTCCATGCTCCGCACCTGGCTCTCCAGATAGTCCAGCATCTGATTGGCCCCTTGGCCACTGCCTGGAACGCTGTGACTGTCATACACACCATGTGGCATGACCGGTGGACCTGGCTGCTGAGGTGGATACATCATGGGGCCCATAGGAATTCCCTGCTTAGTCGGGTAGTCTTCCACAGAGCCTAGGAAAAGTAGGAATAACAAGAAAATCAATGCCCATGCATCAGTAAATACACCTGGATCTGATTGTGCAAAGCATAACAAACCAAATCTGATTTGATTTCTGTTCAAGTATCTGCATACTGTAATCATGACACATATCGCTTAATCGGAGATAAGCTGAGGTGAGTGATGAATAATTTGCTCAGTGTTAAACTGAGCTGATAAGCAAAGCTGGATGAGATAGGCTCCTGTGCAGACTGACTTGAGTACAGTAGAGCAGGGGTGGCCAACCAGTCGGAGACCATGAGCCACATATCTGACTATGTCACCGCAAAGAGCCACATCGGCACATGGGCACATGAACCTGTTACTACTACTACTACTACTACTACTACTACTGCATTACCCATCCTTCTGACACACACACACACACACCTGCCAGTGAGATGAACTGTAAAAGTCACATACCAACATGACAACAGAAATTTACCCCTACAATAGTGCAGTAAGCCCACAGGCCAGCAACATCATACACATGGGCACACACCCCCAACCACACACACACAACAAAACAAAATCACTGTATTAAACGTAAGGGAAGTGAACACGCACATAAACACACAAACACAAACTTGAACATGAATGTAAGAGTCGCATGACTCCGGGCAGCCAAAGGTTGGCCACCCCTGCAGTAGAGGGTAGTTGGGCAGGGAAAGCTGGGTAAGATAGACTGACCTGAGTAGAGTAGAGGGTAGTTGGCCTGAGAGGAGCCGTTGGACACGGGGGCGTATATGGGCTGGCCATGGAGCCACGGTGCCATCGCCATCTTGGCCTCCTTCACCATCCTGTGCTGCATAATCACTGCAAACATAACAACCGTATTTACTCTGGGAATGTGTGGCCATTACTAATAAGCATCACACACAAGCACATAAACAGCACGACTGGCATAACTCTTGTCAGTAGTACAGTACAGTATACAGTGGCTCTTTCATATCCCAGACTGGCAAGGCAAGATGTCCAGTTTTGTTGTGTGTGTGTGTGAAGTAGGAGTGTGTGGCACCTTTCTCTGGGCAGCAGCACGTCTGGGGACAGCAGGGGCAGCGCACGTAACAGCAGCAGTTTTGTGGGCAGCACTGGCAGCAACAGACACCGAGCAGAATGATGAGGAGGAGGGCCCCGATGATGATGAGCAGCACCGTCAGCCAATCTGAACAGAGTAAACAGCCATATCAGTGCAATCAGGGCATCACTCTCCAACACTTTGCATGAAACAGCTTACCATGAAACAGCATGCAAATATAACAAATAACACTCCGCTTTTTTCATTAAGAGAGGCTTATCAGTGCTGTTCCGGAAGGTTCTTTTATTTATTAAAGCATTTTATTTATTTAGCCAGGAAAGCTACAGCTGGCCATAGGTGATGGCAAAGGTTACAAGTAGCCTAAAGAAAATGCCTTTAGTGTACATTAGACACTAAACTAATGTACACTAAAGGCAATGGAAAATACAGCTGGAAAAACAAGTCTCATATGCTAAACTTGAACACATGCTAAAAAATAGGTAAGAGACAACTATTAAGAGGCACCAAAAGCAGTGACACTGTTCTGTAAGGATTGATTTTAACCGGTTTCTAAAAATATTGTAAGATGCATTATATAAGAAAGGCGCTTTACTTTTGTACTACTTACGATACACAATGAGTCTGATTTCTCGATCGGAGTCTCCTGTGGTGTCTCCAGGTGCATCGATGGAGCAGAAGTACATGCCATTGTCCCACCACATTATCTCATTAATCACCAAGTCTGCCTCTGAGGGACACAGAGGGAGATGAGGGGAGAAACAAACATGTTACAGAAAGTCTGCCATCAGCCAAACATGATGCCTCATACAAGGCTACACAAAATATTGTTGATATACCAGAGCACCAATATGCAATTAATGTGGGTACTAAAAATGTAGAAATTCAAATAAAATTGCACTCATCATACCTGGGCATAAAAAATAATGTACATACATGCATTGGCATATCTACTACTTATTTCACATTCCACTACTTGCCAAGCATGCTGTACCACCAGCATTCCCAGAAAGTCCTGCCATTGCCCCTCTTCAAATCAGCTCTGATCTTTATCACTGTATTGCTGTGAGACTTTTTGAGTGCGTCTGCCATATGTCCTGGTGGCCCGAAATAGTTAAGACTGTAAGCACTGTGACTCACTGTTCTGGATGGTGATCTTGCGTTCGCGGTACTGAGAGCCCAGAGTGGGCTCATTGGTGCCCCTCTTCTGAATCACTACACGGACATTGCGCTGGCGATCAGGACAGTCATTGGCTGGGTCCTGCCCCAGAGCCAATGAAGCTTGGTAGGCTGGGGAGACAGGGGGCACAATGTTAACACAAATATCACTTTCAAATCTTGCTGCAATCAAATCTTGCTGTACCACTTCCAAGTCGGTAAGGTGATGTACAGTGTCATCAAGAGGATAAATTATGAAAAAAGAAAAAACTTAAATGATGACAGGGGTACTGTTAATTTAATTGAATTGACAATGTACAATTGATGAGTACATACTCAAAAACCAAACTTATCTCCCAAACAAAATATATGCATAAGAGTTAATAGATTCTGATGGGAGTTGTTCCAATTGGAATTACACAACCCACAGTGCACTGTCAGCATGTTGACAAGAAAGTGTTTATCAATTCTTCAAAATTTAATTCAAAAGTAGTTCAACACAAAGTAATTTTATTCAACCAAACATCACTAGGCCGGGATACTGTACCTACCTGTAGAGTAGTAGTCCAACACAGGATCTTTACAGAAAGACTTATACCTCCATGTTACTAGCACCTCTGATGGATTGGCAGATGTTGAGTAGTCACAGCGAAGGATGACCGATGCAAAGAGCATTGTGCTCCTTTCCGTCTGAGGAACAGTCACTTGAATGGACTGTAATTCTGTGTTGTGCATAATAACTGAATGAGACCTTCGTTCTGGGCTAAGGTTATGTTACATTGAAGTTACATCTGGGCCAAGGCCTGCCCTGGCGTCGTAATGACTATGACAGACAATTTAAAAGAGAGTGTGAAAAACATAGTTTGAGAAAAACAACACTTTTGCTGAACAAAAGTCTCTGTATCTAAAGATCTGAAAGATCTCAAAAACTATTTTATTGTGATCAATCGATAGTATCAATAATAAACAGCGAGTCACGTGACGCAGAGGTCTCCATTGTGGTGTTTACACCTGTTGATAATTAACTTGTGCCAGTTTCGGTAGAAAACAAAATTTTGTTTGAATAACACAACATATCATATTGTATTCTATGGAAATGGTAACCGAAAGGCGCACATGAGTGGGAACATCGCTTGCTTACCTTTAGGAAGAACTCCAAGTAGAAGTACTGCAAGTATCAAATTTCCCATTTTTTTTCTCCTGAAGGACATCCAACGCGGAAGCTATTGAAGACTATAGATACCTTTGATTACAATGCAAAACATTAAAAACTGAAATGATCTTGGTAGATCATGTGTAAATACAGGAAGTCATCATTTCTTTTTTCCACTGAAACTTAGTAGAGTTTAGGAATGACCTCAAATTGTTCCTACGGCAGGTAGACAACGAAGCGCAACTTTTCCCAGTCCTCGCTCCTTTCCCTTCCCCCACAGTTTGCTCGGAGTGACATCAGTTACCCCACCCCGTAGTAGTGACAGGTGCATCGCGGAGAGACGCACACATCACCACAAATGCGCAAACGTGAGCGCGAACACCTCAGACTGGAGATGAATCGCTAATCTCAATCAATAAAACTTTGACAGTGAATCTTGACGTTTATGTTATTTATTTAGCTTTAGGTGTGTCAATTTAACCTTCTGCTGAGTGCATAAATTATGCTTCCTCAAGAATCCAGCAGAGGGCGTGTTTAGCATCTAGCACTTTTGCGTAAATATTCTACTTTTGAATAGGCCTACATCAGCATAATAGGCACCAGAAGCCACCCAATAGGATTAGTGTTTGGCCTCCACTGGTACAATGCCTCTCTACACAGAGGTCTCTATGCAAAGTAGAAGTGAATGAGAGCACCCCCCTTAAAGGAGGGAGGGGTTTGAGGACTCCCTTGTCTTTCACACACCAGCAGGCTCTACAGTCTGGCATTGTCACAGGAATTTAGAGCCAACTACTACAGGTAGACTTCATCTCTTTAACCCACTTCTGTCTGGCATTTGATACACATTCTGCATGTGTTTATGTTGCTGGTGATTTCCTCTTGCCTGGACCATAGCCAAGTCAGTCTTCCCCACACCTGCAGAGCACAATGTCCTTTCTTTCCTGCTATTGTGAGCTCATCCTGAGCAGGATGGATCTCTTCCCCCTTGAGAATACAAAAATCCTGCTCTATTTCCACTTTCAGTGGCCTTCATGTTTCAAAATCAAGACAGCAAAACCATTTGAATTTCATTTGCAATTCTTTGAAAACAGTGCAGTGCTATGGCTGCCCTGCTTTTAATACTGAATTAGGTGTACATATTTGTTCAGACGATAAAAATAGGTCAATGAATGAGGCTGAATGTTTGTACTTGTAGGTGAATGTTTGTTAATTTGTAAGCCAGTTTACACTAATTGGCGATAAGAAACATATACTTTATCAGCAACACACGTGTATCAAGCAACCACACAAAAAACACACAAACTTCATAAAATAGAGTGCATGTTTATATCAAAAACATAATAGCAAACATTATGAGATACAAAGACATACAAAAGAATGGCACCTTTTAGAATGGGCAACCCGTGTGGGCCGACTGATTAACTCTGCATCAGTAATACTACACTATAGTGCAAATTTACAATACTTATTTCAAAGGCAATGCTGTGCACTTACAGTACATAGGAAGAAACAAACTGGTGTGTGAAACTGATCTGCAAGAGAACTCTCAGTACTGAGTTCTCCTACTGCAAGTTCATATGGAACTGCTCCAAGACAGTTTGGAACTGTGGTTGGATGCAGCATGGTCCATCATGTGAAATAAAAACCCAATCATAATTAATCAATTATTTTTCTCCTTGGCGTAGAAACAAATGAGTCCCGAGATGAAAAGGAGATGGTAAGTGGGCCTGGAGGGGTGCACATCTTACCAGTCTCTACCGCTCTCTCTCTCTCTCTCTCTCTCTCTCTCTCTCACACACACACACACACACACACACACACACACGCATGGCACTTAGTCAAGGCAACATATGGAAATACACACAAATAATACACACATACAAATACATGTGCTAAGCACATTCATGTATACTGCACACAAGCATGCACATACACCCACACGCACGCACAGACACACACACACACACACACACACACACACACACACACACACACACACACACACACACACAGTCCTTGTGTCCTCTGGGATATTCCAGTTATTTTCCTCTCCGTCAATCTGATAGTTGCTGGAAGTTGGCAGATTGGCGAGTGTGCTGCTGAGTTAGTGTGCTGTTTGTGACAGGCGCTTTGCGCTCACAAGCTTCTGGGGTGGAGTCATACTATGAGAGAGTCTCTGCTTAGATGAGTGCTCTGTTAAAAGACACCAAGAGCCAGATATTAGGGACCCGGTTACTGTGCTGCTCAAGCTCGATTAGTCAGGTCTGTCAGTAAGAGTGGGGACGATCCACAGCAGCCATGCAGCTCATGCGAGGTTAGTAAGGGGTTATGGACATTTAGACAAAACATTTACAAAATACAAAATAAAATAAAAATGAAATAAAAAACAAATAGCCAAATGTAACAGTTCTAACAGAAAGCAAACAAACTTTTATATTCACAATATAATCTACATTAAAAAATCTTTAGAATTAATAGATCATTTCTGTTCATAAATGATTACAGTAATAAAAAAAAAAACACTTCAACATGACACAGAAAAATCTACAGTTTGGCAACAAACACAGATAAATACTGTATACACCATGACTGGTCCAAAAAGTCTTGTTCACTTCCTATTTTGGCTGACAGGCCTCCTATGACCTGACTGGTGTGAGGATGCTGGTGAGGTGACTGAGGTAAGAGCATCAGATATTTGCTATTTGCTGGTCTAACACTATCTGGAGTTGCCTTACTGTCCACTTCCAAGACTAAACCTGCTATTCCTGAGCTTTAAGGACTGACTGCTTGTGGTCTCCTGATTGGGACAAACTGTACAAGAAGTACTGTGGGCTTCTGTTCTGTTCTGTTCTGCTAACGCTGCTGAACTGATGCTGAACACTGACCCATCTTGCACATCCTGCACAAATTTTGAAGCTTTGCATTTTTGGCTGGTGAGTTCAGCTCCATAGCAAGGCATCTTTAAAGCTTAGTATTAAAGCTTTGCTTGTGGTACAGTAATAGGAGGCTGCCGATTCGGAAGGCCACCTCCTCTCCTACAGATAACTCACCACTTTCCTGGAATTGTCGCGCTCATCATTCCGACGCTCTTGTAGAGTGTGGGCCAGGCTCAGCCCATTGGCTGGCCGTGTGTATGAGAAAGGCCGCGTGCTGGGCTCCACTGTCCGGTAGCGGTCAGGTGGGGGTGGTGGGGGATTAGGGGAGCGGGAACGTGAGCGGTGCCTTTCCAGCTCCAACTCTGTGTATGGAGGTAGTGGGTCGTCTTCCTCCGGCCGGTTGCTAGGAGACCGGCTGTAGTAGCAGTCGCTACTCTTTTTGGAGCTGCCCTTAGAGGGCGTGTCGCTGTCGTCCCCTGACCCCCGAGCCCCTCTCCCCCCCCCCCCCCCCCGCCCCGAGCCTTGCGCTCCAGCACAGTGTTAAGGAATGTGTCATCATAGGAGTTGCGTCGGTGCCCGCGCCGCTCGCTGTCACCCGTGTCCCGACGCTTCCGTGGGGAGGGTGGTGGACTATGACGGCTGTGCCAGCCTCCACCGCCATCGTCATCACGGTAGTGGCGTGGAGGTGAGCCCGCCCGATAGGTGGGGTAGTTGTCCCGTGGCCTAAGCTCAAGGTCGTAGTCATGATCGAGGTCTCTGGGGTCACCCCTGCGGCCATGCCGCCCGTAAGACTTGGCGAACTCCTCCAGCTCGTCTAGAGAGCCTGTGCGCCCCCTGGTGCCAAAGGCTTTCCTCTGCAAGTGCTCCGACCGGGGGTTCCATCTGCAGGGAACCATAGAGTGAGTAAGGAGACCAAGATTGTGGCACAGTCGCCTAACACCAACACATATAGCCTACATAAGCATGTGAACACACACACACGCACACACACACACACACACACACACACACACATACACGCTAGGGGTCGACCGATATGCTTTTTTAGGGGCCGATACCGATATCGATATTAATTGCCTCTGGGTGGCCGATAACCGATATATGGCCGATATTTTGGGCCGATATTGTTAAAAAAAAAAAAATGCCATTCATGAGATACAGGATTAAATGAGGGGAATTACAATGCTCATAAATTAGCCAACATAATACTTCTAATGAGTAATCTATAGGCTATGATTTTTCTTTTTCATATGCGTTTTCATGTTTCTCAACTTTAAGACTATGCATTTTGAAATGGTATGTGCGTTAAATCGGTCATACAGTTCATTTGCATGGCACGTAGGGAAAGAGAAGTAGTCCCCTTTGGTAGACTGGTGTCTCGCACAGAGATAGGGAGAATTCAACATAGGCCACCATAAATGCGAATTGAAGTAATTAAGTGCAAGGATGATAAAATATTGAATATGTGTTTAAGTGAAATAAGATATTTAGTGCATTTAAACAAATATCGGCTAAAACCGATATGTGGGAGGCCGATACCGATATGGGCCGATAAGTTAAAAATGTTCCAAAAACGGCCGATATATCGGCCACACCGATATATCGGTCTACCTCTACGCACACACCTGCCGTCATGGTGCTCCTCTGCATGGCTGCTGGGGTAGCGGATAGAGCGGTGAGCATGGGAGTTGGACGCCGTGTGGATGCGAGGCTCGTCATCAAAGTCACTGATTGGTGGAAGGGCTTTCCTCTGCACCTGCCGATAGGTCTGCCGGAAATCTGTATCGCCCTCGTGCAGAGAGCTTAACTCTGATACACTTCCAGCAGCTGAAACACAGCATGGATTTTAGGACCACGAATTGATTACAGTGTTTTCTTTTTATACCCCAATGTCTCAAAAGGACCCTTTGTTCCTCTAGAGTACTAGAAGAGTCCACACCGCCTACAGCACTGCAAGACGCCCGAAGGCAACGTTCAGCCCTAAGTCAGTGCAGGCATATCACAGTGACACATGAAGTTCATTACTTGTCTGTGGATGGGTACATTTTTCAATTTGTCTGTGGATGGGTAAATTGACATTCACTTGACAAACAAATAAGATGTCTAACAAAGGCATGCAAATCTACAGACAAGAGAGTCTATGGACTAGACAGCATGACAGTGGGAGTGCAGGGAGAGGGAAAGGGAAAGGGTGATGGGGGCCATAAATGCAAACTGTTCACCTGACCTTTGATCTACAAGCAACTCAGACACTCTCTCCACAACTACAGCTACCACTCACACACTTTTGCACACTGCACAAGCAAATCCTCTCTCTCTCTCTCTCTCTCTCTCTCTCTCTCTCACACACACACACACACACACACACACACGCTCACATTCATGCAGGGTCACATGATTGCAAAGAATTAGGCTAACTCCACACAGGCTTACATTTATGGTTTGGCATCTGGGCGGGCTGGAACTGTGCAAGCTCCTTCTCTATGTAGTACACAACCTTCATAGAGTCATGACCCTGACTTTGCTGGAGGCGATAGCCACTGCGCACTGTGGACACACATACAGACTAGATGGTAGCGTCCTTCCTAAAGAACATGACCACACACATACTTCTTTATCTCTCTCTCTCTCTCTCTCTCTCTCTCTCTCTCTCTCACACACACACACACACCTGTGTTCTTCCATCTATAGCCTAGTACTCACTTCACTTTTCACACTTTCACATAATCAGCCACTCCAGCCATCTCGTAGTAGCAACAGTACCCAATTGTTCCCTGTCTTTTTTAAGATGAACAAAAAAAATGCTATAGATACTAAATCAAGTGATTTTGGAAAGAGACACATAGTTAGAGGATTATGATGAACTTAATGACAATCTACTTTGATGTTAGTGAGAATTAGTATTGGAGTGAATTTTCGGAGTGGAGGACTGCTCAAAGCAGTCTACTAGGCCTATGGAGGCTTAGCTTGACAGGCAGACTGAAGGAGGAAGGGTCCACCGAGGGGGAGAGGGCTTCACTCACCTCCAGGGCCGTTGTGATCCACAGACGGAGGGACGGAGGCCATCTTCGGAGGCTCGATGACAGAGATGGAGGGTGCGGGAACGATGGTGGGGACACCGGGCAGCATCGGGTAGTAGGGGGCATACATGGGGATGGGGGTGGGCTGTGTGCTCTTGATCATCTTCCCTGCTTCATACACTGGAGTGCGGGACATCACATGCTCATCAGTGACGCAAATGGACATGTGTGTATCTGTGTGTGTATGTGTGTGTGTGTGTGTGTGTATGTGTGTTACTTACGATGGCGAGGGCAGCAGCAGGTATCGGGACAGCAGCAGCAGCGCACGTAGCAGCAGCAGGAGTGTGGGCAGCACTGGCACCAGCAGATGCCCACCAGTAAGAGGAAGAGGATGCTGCCCAGCACCACAGCTCCCACAAACAGCCACTCTGGAGGAGACACACGCGCACACACACACAACACCAGGGGGCGCTCACAGTTACACCACCGCAACCACGGCTTGGAGCTCTGCAGGTCTTATAGTGTGCACACACTGCAGTGCCAGTCAGAGGTCCGATGTCTGTTTTTAGGGTCCAAGTCTGAGGGGTATGCACAGCGGCTCTGCCAATATTAACAGACCTCTGCCGACTTGTTTGTTCCAACTTTACGTGTAGAATTGGCAAAAGAGTCAGTTGTGGTCGGTTCTCTGAAGTCAGTCTGGTGTGTGCACACTATAAGCCAACTAATAAACACTCAGGTCACACACCGTTTGAATAGTCTCCTGAAAAAAAATTCTGAAGCATATTTAAAAATGCTTATGTTTTACTGTATTCATTGATCAAAAAGTCATATTTATGAAGTGCTCAGTTTCTTGAAGACTAAATTTGAAATTTGAAAGTCAACAGTAGTCTCAATTGGTATTATCATTCTAAAATGTCAACAAAGCTATGCTTGTGAGGCCACCAGGAAAGTCCTCAACTTGCCACTGTATTCCCCTCTCTGTTCCCTTAGGGGAGAAGATGATGATGATGATTTGGGGTGTGGATGTTTGCTTCTCAAGTTATCTCAAAATCTGGGCAAACCCAAGAGCCTAATGAGGGACTTCCTGCTGTCTAATTCACTCCAATCATCCTGTGTGTGTGTTTGATATGCTAACTAGGCTCTACAATAACAGATTATTAACAGAGGACAGTGGACGGCCCCAGGCGGCGGGTGTCCTGTGTTTGACAGAATGAAGTTAGGATGGCTTATTAGTGGCCTACTATGGAGCCCTGGAGCAAATCAACCAAAGAAGCTGAGAGGAGAAGAAGAAGCCAGTGGAGGTGAAAGTGCGTTGCTCCGGGCAACAACAAGGCCAGAGCAGAGGAAGCTGCTGAAAGAGAGGAAGAGAGGAAGGAAGCCGCCATACCTGGCATTATCTCCATATCAAACTCAGGCAGGATATCGTCCAGCTCACCTGTCCTACCTAGAGAGAAAGGGAGAGCACAGGTGAGCGGCGGCCGACAGGTAGGCAGCAAAGTGACAAAGGCCAGAGGTCAGGTTCAGCCAAAAGGGCCAACAGGAAGAGGAAGAGATGGAGCAGGTCAGCTTGTTAGAGAGGGTGCAGATCAGAGCAGGCAAATTAAACAGAGTGGCAAAGTTACACCAGAATCATTCAAAGAGAGCCGTCAAGCAAGTCAAAAGCATTCAAGAAACCTCCCATCATGCACGCATGCAATCTCAACTGTTCAATTTTTAGTGTCTGGCTGATGTTTTTTTTTAGGTAGAGCTAAATCAGCATAGGTCAGTGTTAGAATATGATCAGGACACATCCGCTGGGACTGACATACATGTGTGACAGTAAGGGCAAGTGTTGGGGTTCAGAGAACAAGGTATCCCTCTCACGAGCAGCGCAGAGCAGAGTTCTAATTATAGAGTTCCTTAGAGGGAACCGGAGCACTAATGCTTGTTTGATGTGACACCGTAAACATTACACTTGTGATGTTCAGATGAGGTATGTCTTGCACCACTCATTTTAGTTGCAGCCTAGCATGACTGCATTTTAGTCACACTTATATGACTTACATGCAATATCTCAGAGACACACCCTATTTTTAGCTCATCTCCCCATGGTGTCAGAATTTACCGGAATATTTACTGCTGAAACACGTCAATCAGTGTGAGCCAGTTATAGTTATTACAAAATGTGCTTTTCTTTATGTGGAACACATTTAATTGTGTGCAAAGACAAATCATAAGGTCACCATCATAAGATCTATCACACATCACCATCACAAGTTCTGTGTGATACTTCACACTTTAATCTTTTATTTTCTTAATGTCGGGTGGCAGCAGGTAGGGAAGTGTTCTACTTCTGGGAACTTTTAGAAGAGCTTTATATTTAGCTCCAGGAGAAGATCCGGTTGTCCAGATGGTTGTGGGGCCCAGAGAGGCAGCCATGGGGACGGACTGATGGGAGATATGGGATTGAGGGGGCAGGGAGAAAGAGTACAGTTTGACAGCACAAAAGGGGGGCAGACATGGAGGAATTATGTGTCTAATTAAGCACTCCCCTCTTCTCATTAGTTGTCAGGAGAATAGGGGTTATGGGAGCGTCATCTCCAAGGCAACAGTGCTGGCTTTGTTGGGAAGCTGTGGGTGTCCTACCTGACTGTCCAATCAACACTGGCCAGACAGAGAGACATACTTCCAGCCCCTCCTCCCACTACGACTACCAGGGGTCACTCCCCACAGACACAAATATTCTCACATAGCTAACCACAACAGAGAACTGTCACAGTTTCAACTGACCTCAATGTTCCTAATGTTACTAAAAAGAGAGACAACCAAAAGCACTCATGTGTCATGAGAGAACATAGCCATCCTCCCACCTCATCTGAGCGATAGGAAAATGCTTACACCATTATGCACCATTAGTCAGTGGAGGAGCTAGCAGCCCAAACCTCTCCGGCCTTATCTCCTGATGACATGCTCATGGAGATAACAACACATTCCTCCCCAAAAAACCCAAATGGTTCACTCCTCTATGTGTGGGCACAGCAACAGAAATGCCTCACCTTGACATAAACACATATACTGTTTTACATTTGGCCATCACCATGGTGCCATGGCTGTTTATGTGTTCCTAGGCAACTTAGACAAGTCAACCGTACCGCACATGATGCCCCCTCCCCACTTCCCCTTGACCACCCCCCACCCCACCCCCCAGGTTAGCTGTCGGGTAGATTTAAGTTCCCCCGGTGGCGTCAGGCGTGAGGGAGAGAAACAGCCACATGCTCAACCGCTCAGTCATCAGCTGTGAAACTGGAGAGTCTCAGGAAACACTGAACCTGAAGATACTCAAGAAGGAGAGAGAGAGAGAGAGAGAGAGAGAGAGAGAGAGAGAGAGAGAGAGAGAGAGAGGCAAAGGGGTCCCATTGAACAGCAGGGTGGTGGTGTATGGAGGGAATAGAGTAAAAAAGAAAGAAAAAGTAGAAGCAAGTAGAAAAGAAAGAGAAAGAATGAACCAAGCACTAGCTAGCAGGGGCCCGTGACTCAAAGGCATTCTGACACAAGCTCAGCTGACTGATACCGTGAGGGCTGAATCAACCTGTTCCTTCATCAGACAAATAAGTCACTGATCGTCCCAACCTTTCCCTAAGTCAATTAGTACTTCATTAGTCAGGCCAGGAAAAGCTTGTTACATTAGTCAGAGTTTACAATAATTCCCTTCAGATCCTGTTCCAAAGTCTGTCTCACTTTGTTCCTCTCCAGCCCCTCTCTGTCTGTCTGTCTACCTCATCGCTTTTTGAGACTCCACAGCACAAGTCCTTTGACCATGCAGGAGCCCTCCGTTTCCATGGAGATGGCTTAAGAAGTGGCTTACATTGCTCGAGTCAATAACTACCAGCTATTTTTCTTTTGTCTGGCACCCAGAGTCCTCCGAGTTGTGTCTGTGCTGCCGTAGCTATTGCGGCCAGGGGTATGTACATGTGCTTCTCCTGGGCTGTACAAACATACCTTCCCCTGCCTCTGATATGGGGAGGCTTGACTAAGCTCCACTGGCCTTAGCGGGAGCGCCGAACAATAGAGGCTCTCTTTGAGGAGCGGAACCCTGCCGAGAGGCATGCGCCATTCAGCAGTCGCCATGGCAGCTCTTGTAAGGGCCCTTCGGAACGCAGACCGCTGGTGCCGAAGAGGGCTCTGCAGTGGGTACTTCAACCGTCGAAGCAACAACAACAAAAAAACATTCCAAACAGACCCGGCCCACATGCACATACACACACACACACACACACACACACACACACACACACACACACACAATTACACACACACACTCACACACAAAACATGCAAACATGCATTTTGTTCTCTTTTAAGAGAGAGGAGCACACAATCCCTGTAGTGTGTTGGGGTGTAGCCGCCGTGTGCCTTGATGCAGACCGTGCCCTTCATTGATCAGCAGCTGAGGAGCAGGAGGAGGAGGAGGAGAAGGAGGAGGAGGAGGAAGGGCGGAAGGAGGAAGAAGAGAGGAATGTGGGCAGTCTAAATTGCTGAAGTAGAGGAAATGGTCTGCGGGGTCAGTGTGGCGTTAAGCACTGCGAGCAAACACTCCCTCAGACCGGCCGACGCAGTTTCCTGTCCCAAATAATGACTCACTTCCTCCAGCTCAGCGACTCACCCATTACAAGGAGCTCCACATACGCCTCGTTCGGGCCCACCACATCGTCGGCGATCACCACCTTGCAGTAGTACACGCCGCTGTCCCCCCACTGCAGCTCACCAATGCGCAGGTCAGCCTCTGCCGGGGAAATGTAAACAAAGGTCAAGGGTCACTCATGAATCAAATGACCCGACACACAGATAACAAATACAGTAATAGATAAGAGTAATAAATAACTCTCATTAATCCACAGGCTTTCCCAAGCAGGTTTGAATGGGACAAAGAGAGAGGCAGGGGGTGGTGAGAGAGATAGTGGAGGAGAGACAAGAGTGTTTGCTTGTGATAAGGGCAGTAATAGAGACTCTAGGGCAGGCAGAAGGGCTAGCGGGGGTGACTGTTTAGAGGGCTGCCTGCTCCTTTGTGCCGCCTAGAGAAAACACAACTATTTAGAGGAACAGGAAAAGCCAAGCACAATCGGCCTTGTTTCCTGAGGGGGGGTGGTGGTGGTGGGGGGTCTATGTACACTCACTGCCCCAGTCTGGTAAGGCGAGCTCTCCATAGATGTTCATACAATATACAGAACTTGGTTGTACCTGGAATCTTTTCTACACTGAACAAGAATACCAAAATATGTCCCACTGGACCATTTCACAAAAAAACAGGAATTGAGGTCATTGGTTAAAATAAGCATTTGTTTCAGTTGGCTTTGCTTTGTTGTTGTTTTTAGGTGTTCAGAAATAAATATGGAAGAAATTCTATCAAGATAGCAAACAAATGGATAAAGAGTGATTACGGTTGATGATGGAGATGTCCCTCCCCTTGTACTGCGGGGACAGCGTCTGGGACGTGCCCTGTCCGGACGCGACGATGTGGACGGTGCGGCTGCTGTCGGCACACTCCAGGTGGGAGTTGGAGCCCAGTTCAGAGGCGTGGACGGCCAGGGAATCACGCAAGGAGAAGGAGTCACGCGTGCGATCCGAGCAGTAGGACTTGTACCACCACTGCACCACAGCCTTCTGGGAGGAGGGCGTGGAGTACTGGCACGGGAGCACCACCGACTGGAAGAGCATGGCGAACTTCTTATCCTCTCGCACCGTCACCTGTACTCCATCACAGCCCCACACTGATGCCCGACAAAAACATAGAGAAAGAGAGAGAGAGACAGAAATTAGATTACAACCAGTCCTGTTGAAGACATACATGATTCTTTAGTGTCCTAGCAGTGTCATGTAAGGACCATTCAAATCCCTGTGTCTAACTGGCATCATCCCAGCCCAAAGATCTATGGGGGAAGCTCACACACATGGTGTGGTGCATTAAATCATATTGTCATTCATTTGATCCTAATAGACATCAAGGCAGCCTACCATGGATATAAATCTTGATAGATCACTGACCCATATCCATAAAAAGAAATGGTGGGTGTTGTTAGGGCAGAGGAGTGGGCCCTCACTGTCAATGGCTCTGATTTAGTTCCAGGCAAGAGTTTTCACACTTATCACCCAGTCACTAACTATACCTTCTTTCTTCCTGTGAAAGAGGAAGCCTTGTCAACCAGAAAGAAGTCTTTATCTTCCAAAGATCAGAGAGAGGACAACCACTGTGTGTGTGTGTGTGTGTGTGTGTGTGTGTGTGTGTGTGTGTGTGTGTGTGTGTGTGTGTGTGTGTGGAGACAGAGAAAGCAAGAGAGAGAGAGAGACAAAGAAAAAGAGAGAGATAAAGAGAGAAGCGATGAACTATAAACACCAACGCCCAAAAACATCTGGCCCAAGTAATCCAGGGTGCTTTTCTAAGACTGCGTGTGGGAGAGAGAGAGAGAGAGAGAGAGAGAGAGAGAGAGAGAGAGAGAGAGAGAGAGAGAGAGAGAGAGAGAGCGGAGCAGTGAGCTGGACAAAATGAGGAGTGCACTGGCCTGAGCTCCTGTCCTCAGTCAGGCGGAGGCAAAAGAGGTTACATTCCACTCTGTGTGGGGGGTGCACAGAGGTATGAGGCGGCTGGGTGTGGGGCTCAAAAAAAAGATAGACAGAGAGAGGGAGGAAGAGAAGAGAAGTAAACACAAAGGAAGAGAGAGTGGCGTGGTGGTGCTTGTCATCATTTCTCAAAAGGTCCATCTGATTGGAGCTGAGGAAGCAAAGTCTAAACCTTCCCAGAGGAGCGGATGTGTGACGCACATACACACTACTGATAGGCTACTCAACATGGAAGAAGAGTCTAAACTCAGTCAGCCATCATTTCTCAGAGCAAGTCAAGATGGAGCACAGCATGATTTACCAAGTGCCCTTTTTAGAGTGCCGGAGACCGTTCTAAAGATGGGAGACAGGCAGGCAGAGTGATTTGGCAAGACTGTAGAGTTCAGTCCTAAATTTTCACTTGCTGGGTTGTCCAGGCCTTCCTTTTGTCCTTTTGTTCCCTGCTCTGAGTCATTGTTTGGCATTAGGGAGACCCCCCTCCTTTTCCCACCCCTCCAAAGGATCCTGTGCAGGAGGGGTAGCTGGGGGATACAAAACTTCTAGCCAATGAGATAAACTCACTGGCCTAGTCAGGCATGAACACCCAATTACCCGTTAGAGATTTAAACCAAGCCGTTACAAATATGCCAGGCTACTTCATAGCAATAATACAGGAGTCTCTTGCACCTTCACTCTCTCAGAGGGAAGTAGTTGCTCTCCAAATGATGCTTTGTACATTTCCTTCACCTTTAAGACTTGTAATTAGTTTACCCTCACATATTTAGGGCAACATTTCACACAATTTCAAGGTGTTCATCTCCAAAAAGAGATTTTCATCTAACATTTAAATTTGCAGCATATTTTCAGCTATTTTCTCCCATCATTTTAACAAACATTTGGACAGATTAAAGTGAAAACACGGACTTCATGGTCTATTAAGAGAAACAAGAGCCTTGCCAAAAACTAGAATGAAAAGCAGCATTCCAATACTTAAATCAAGTGAGAGATTTAAGATTGTAGTAGGCCTATAAGGTCTAATCAACAGTGGAATGTCCAGTCGACACTGGCTCATCATTATAAGGCCTAGGCTACGCTATCTAATGTCCAGGTTTTAGCCTACCTCAAACTTCAATAGTCCTGTAGCCAAAATAAAACGAAACGGGAGATAACGGTACCACTAGAAATAGCCTATCCTAAATTCACCCAAGATAGAGGAAAGCAACACATTAAGTTTAAAGCTATACAATTTGTGGCACATTAATTCAACCAGAAAGTCTATGAAAATTGCGAAACACAAATGCGTTATTTTTTTTTTATTCTATAGCCTATGAGGGCACTGCTTTGGGCAACCCTGAAAGAGGATGGTGAGTGTTCAAGGTTCAATATCGAAACGCGATAACCTAAAATAAATTCTTTGAGGATATGAATACAAATTAATTTAAAGACCGAATTCAAAAAGGCCAAAGATTTATAAGATGTTTTGACGGGGATAGTCTACACTACCATCCTGGAATCAACCTGTTGCGCTACCGCTATTCGACTTAAGAATTCTGCAACAACACCAAAAACAGACTTACCAAATACAGACATCAAAAATATCCAGACACTTAACGTCAAGGCCATTTCCAATTATAAAAAGGACATTTATAGAGATTCAGTCCATCTCATTCTCCGTCCGCGTTCCACCTCATTGTCAGGTTCTTCGCAGGAATATGCAAGTAGACGCAGTCAATCCCCAGGACTAAGGACTATACCATTTCAAAAATAGGGGTGTTGCCTAATCGCACGTACAGTACTTGGTTGTAGGGAGAAATAATCTCACGATTCTCTTATCAAAAGTAAAATGTTTATTTTTTTCTGAAATGGACAATCATCTGCACCATCACGACCTATCTGTCCAAAACCTTGCGAAAGAAACCCCCTTGTTGAAATAGAGTAGGCTCATGAATTTAGGCAGAGAATGAAAGATTATTAGGCTTAATCGGCCTAACATAATTGCACAGGGAAACAAAAGTCGGCCACCTCCCAAAAAGTTTTGTAAATATTACAGGTTGTAAAACCTTGAAATCCCAAACACTCATAGCCTACATTTTCTGGTAGGATATGTGATAGAAAGCATTAAAACTGACATTGGCCTAATGTGATACCAACACATTTTCCAGTTTTTTCAATCTGTTTCTATTTTAGCACACAGAGAACAGATTTATCAAGCTTTATTAAAAATATAGAAAAGTTACAAAAGAAAAAAAAACAAACAAACAATAATTGTAGCCTATCCACATCTATGAATGTAACTGAATTAGTTCAATTATTCACAAAATATAACAAAGGTTAAGTATAATCACAGAGTGCAGTAAATAATACCATTGTGAGACAAATACAGTTAAAAGTATAAAGATTAAAGTTATTAATTAACAATAATTTTGTTGTTAAAATATGTAAATGAATATTTTTGCATGTATATGGCGACCAGTAGGCAAAAGAGATATCCTTGATCTTGCAATGTCAAATACAGCTCAATAATTTAAATTAGGCCCTTCTTGTAAGCACAGGAGCATCTCTAAGCTATGTAACTTTGGAGTGAGTGATGCTTAGTCTGCTTAGTAAATACTGTGAAAATTAAGGCAGTAGAGAATCTCATTAAGGGGCAATAGTCTAGCAGGCAAATAGTAATCCTATTGGCCTGCTGGCCTACTGGATTTTCTGTAATCAAAACAAATACAGTCATCCTACTGTTAATGGCGATCATCCTAATAGCCCTGGCCATCATCATAGCGGTCTTGACGATCATCATAACGATCTCGATCATCATAGCGATCAAGTTGTTCTCGGGAGCGACTGCGGTTGTCATCATAGCGATCAAGTCGATCACTAGACCGACTTCTACTGTCATCATATCGGTCAAGTCGATCATTGGAGCGACCGCGATTATCATCATAGCGGTCTAACCGATCATTAGATCGACTACGACTGTCATCATAGCGATCAAGCTGTTCTCGGGAGCGACTACGATTGTCATCATAGCGATCAAGTTGTTCTCGGGAGCGACTACGATTGTCATCATAGCGATCAAGTTGTTCTCGGGAGCGACTGCGACTATCATCATAGCGATCAAGTTGTTCTCGGGATCGACTACGAGTGCCCTCATAGCGATCATCACGATATTTGCCTTGACGATCATCAGTTTGACTGCTATAATTGTCATAGTGATCACTGCGATTATCTAGCTGTTGAGCAAAGGTCTGTTTTTGGTCTTCCTCCCTGGCCTCTCCATAGCCATACCCATCCCTCTCATGTTTCTTCTCCAAAGGTGGCTCGTCATGGAAAGCAGCTGGTCCTTCCCTACAGTTTTAGAAGACAATTATTTGATAACATTGAGCAAACACTGACACACACACACACACACGCACACACACACACGCATGCACGCACACACACACAGACACACAACTGACATGCACGAACTAAATACACAAATACATAAACTAGAAAAGTGCTCAGAGAGCACAGACCTCCGCCAAGGCAATGTGGTCACAGACACAATATACATTCCAGATCATGTTCTGGATCACCGATCGCCACCAAAATCAAATCAGTTCTCACTTGTCCCAATATACACATTGTCCACAAAATTTCATCCAAATCCGTACAGTACTTTTCGAGTTATCCTGCTGACAAACAGACAAACACACAGACAGACAAACCAACGTGACCTTGGCGGAGGTAACAAACTCAATCTGTAAGAAACGTACTGCATCTCATGATCCGGTGTCTTCTCCTTCTTCTTCCTACAGCAGCAGCAGTAGACCACAATAAGGAGGAGTACTAATGCAGCAACACAGCCACCAATGATACCTGCTGTGGCACCCATATTCATAGAAGCTGGGGAGAGAAAGTTTTAAAGTTTGTTTAAAGTTTTAAAGTTTTAGAGTTTTAAAATGAACAATGAAATGATCATAATCCTGCTATCCTTTGCACGAGTGAAAAGGTTCCTTATTCAGCTAGTAAGAAAGCATCTGTCCTTGCTAAATTGAGTTTTAGATTGACACTGGATTTAGTCATGTAAAAATGAAGGCAGTCATAATATACAGACAGTACCCTCATCCCCACCTCCTCATCATGGCAACAACACTTACGTGGCATAACTAGCAGCGTCATGTTGTATGAAGCTGACCGAATCTTATTGGTTGAGGTGCAGATGTAATATCCTGAGGTTTCCATTGAGATGTTGAAAAGTGACAGAACACCATCCTCTATTGGATATAGAAATAAATAAGTAAAAATGTAACTGTAATAAATAGAATAACAGAAATAATAACAGAAAATAATGGCTGACAAAACTACGATGTAACACTGCAACATACACACTGACGAGGGCAGAAGCCAAAATCTCAATGTTGTATTCTTGTGAACAAGAATAAAAAGACGAAAACTGGAGTGCGATCATCTGCACAATTTTACAAAATCTACCCAAGGACACACACAGTGCACTGGAGCGTGCATGCACACACACACACACATACATACTCTCAGTAGTCTTCGGTGGAAAGGGTTGGGGGATATTATTGGGGCTGTATCTCTCCCACTTGTATGTGGGTGCGGGAGATCCCTCCTCAGACTTGCAGGTGAGGTCTATATTGTGACCATACTCCGCTGTGCCCTGGATCTTACAGACAGGAACACTGGGCGCAACTAGGGAGAACAAACACAGGCAATGAGTTTGCATGAGTGTCCAGGACATAATCCTCATCCTGCCATGACATTTGGACATATGGTTTTACCTCAGTTAGTTGATCAAGCTGGACAGTTGAATGAAACCCGATGAAGTGACCACCACTTTGCTTCCTAATCAATGGCTTTGTGTTTACATGCATGTTCAAATCATTATACTAACATTACCCATCAGTGCATAATTGTAATGTTATTGTAACTAAATGTATGGGAAATAAAATTACTGTCAGAGGCACCTGGCTTTTTACATTTGAGCTGAAACTACACTGCAGAATTCATATGAGTACAGTACAAGTACAATTACAGTCAGTCTTAGGACTGGATCTGCCCTACTTTTGTTTCCGATATTTCCGGAGTTTCCTGAATGTATTTCCTCATCCCTCCTCTTCCTTGACACAGTGCAAAACAATCATACATTTTCATATATTGATAAGCATTCATTAAGCAAATATAGTAAGTGCAAATAAAGTGATGTGCAAAGTATCAAAAGTCAACGATTAACGTTGTGGGTGTGAGCATGTTATCCCATCTTACCCAGTACCACCAGTTGGGTTGTGTCTGACGGCTCGCCATCAATATCCCCAGGGATCGACACTGAGCATTGGAAAACTCTGTTCTCTTGCATGGTGACGTGAGAGAAGGACAGTGTCGACACTCCAGCTCTGACATCATTTGTCATCGTTGCTCTGCCCTCATATGCAGCATTGATATCTACTGTGCTGGGGTAGTAAAAAGTTCCAACATTTATCTGTAAACAAAAGAGGAAATGCATGAGATGGAGACGAAAGGAAACTCGAGCATATCAATATAACAGAGAATTTATGTCAGAACATTTGAGAGACAGTGTTGTGGTGTGAATGCACATGTGTGTGTCACATAATGCTTGTGTAGCGTCACCTGTGGCTCTGTCGGGTCATCAGCATCAGCTGACCAGGTGATAATAACAATCTGACTGTTTGGTTTTTCAGTCTGGAATGTACACGTCATATCAACTGGATCACCCCTGGCAACCTCATAGACTGGCTGCTCAAACTTGACTTGAATCCCCATGACAACTGAAAGAGCTGAAAGAAAAGGTAAAGAAGCACAATGAACACAATTGCTGTTTGGCAAAACTGCTTAACAACTTTGATCTTATCCAAGCCTTAGCCCTGTGATTTGACTACAATATAATCAATTATGATCATTTTGACAGTAGTTGTACTGTATTCTTTTTGGAGTATCTTACAATTCTGGTGAATAAATGAAAGGGATGTTGAAATCTGAAATCTGATGATTCTGAAATATGGCTAAAGTGACTGAATGTTTCTCACAAGCAGCTGATCACAGCACCTCAAGCAAATCAGTGTGAGAGCTAACGTTACACTTGCCAGTTGAATGGATAACATCAAAGGCTGACCTTGCTACTAAACACCTTACAATCTTGCAACACTTCAAATTCATTTTGCCAAAGACTGACACGCTATTGGTGAAACAGAACAGTGAGACATCAAATAAGGGGACTCTGAATTGCTCACTGTCTTCATTCTTTTAGCCATTTTAGACCCTTTTCACCCAGGTGATTAATTATCACCCAACACTTCACATTTGCATTTTCAAAGTGCAGGAAGCTTAAGGTTTAATAGCCTACATGACCAAACACAGCCCCTAGTCACAGCTAACGTTAAACAACTGGCAACTGCATAGGAAAATAGTTCAAATTCAAAGTTATACAAAATAAAATAGTTTCAGACTTGACTGACTTTTTTTTTGCTTAAAGAAATTTATAACAAAATCACTGTGAAACTTTTCATAGCTTCAAAACAGAAAAAAATATGCTGTTGGAGTAGCCTATCAAAGAGCAGCAAAAAAACAAAATGATAACTCCATTTGAATAGTTAAATGCTGAATATGCCTTTGGTCTTGTTTCAATAAAATGGCCTACGTAAGGTGTGGCAACGTTACTTGAAAATGAAATTCACTGACTGAAGGTATAAAGATTCTTACCTGAGAGCATGAATAATCCAGTTGTTACCTCTCTCCCATGACCCATGTTGGTCTAGTGACCTAGAATAGGCCTATACGAAATAATCTCCTAATAATAAAACAAACGTATTACTTTTTTTTTTTTTTACTCCAAACAGACTTCCACTTTACTCGCAGCTATGTGTAACCAATTCACACTGGTGCTTACCACACCTGGCAGGTAAGACTTCATGCTAGCCAATGAAAGAACATGGTCAAATATGGACTTTGCTCTCCACACCTAACGTCACACCTTCTTCTCCATCTGCCTATATGTGGCTTTGCAGAGAGGGGAACTGTTTTCATTTGAAAGTATTTTATTGCCTGCCATGTTAATGTTGACATTTATGATCTACTCATTGCTGGAATGCTTGAATAGAAATCTGCACGAAATAAAATGAACTAGGCCTATACAATGGACATTTTGTTTTCATAATATTCAGCAGGTAGGGAAAATGATTTTTAGAAGGCAACCATCAGCTAGGAAGTGACACCTCAGAGCTGGTTTGTTCTAACTTCTTACAAATACTTTGTTGAACATTTTGGAACTGTATGTAAAGTAGATGTCACTATAACACGGATGTGAAACTTCAGATAGGCCTAATATTGTTTGCTTCAGAGATAAGGGTGCTCAAGCTAAGCTTTTATGAGTCACACCTGAGCAAATCTCTTTTTCAGCTGTGAAACCCTTACAGGAAACACTTATCTCACAAAAGTGTGACTGAAAAAAAAAAATCAAAAAGTCATTATAGTCCATACAGTTTTTGTCCTTGGCTATGATGGTGTCCAGACCCTGTGTTTTTTGGCTTAGGTGATACAGGGACCTACCTAAGCCACAAGAACTTACAGGGTACAAACTACAACAAATATCAGATAGTGTCCTCTTAAATTATACTCCACAAGGTGAATTCATTTAACAGGCTGATTGCCAATTAATAGGTTTGCCTTGGCTGTGATTTGTAAGCCTTTTGCTCTCCACAGCATTAGAGGGCGGTAATGCAGAAACGTCACACAAATAGGTATCACAACAGTGCGCATGAGCGCAAGTGCGCATGAGTGCAGTTGCTTCGTTGTGTTTGGATATCCTAAGGTCACCCAGCTCGACTAGATAAGGTTTTATATTTTCCTCTATGACAAACATTTGTTTTTAAATGCTGTTACATTTAGCTGTATGTATTAATTATCAGCAGCTATGAATTAGTGGTCTTCTGTTAAACTTTGACTAGTTAATGATGAGGTCAGAATGTTAGCTAACGCTAGCTAGCTAGCTAACTTTCAAGGCAGATGGTGTTATTTAGCAGAGATATTACGAATTTATTCAGGTTTAGACTTCATTTACAGTGTTAGAGGCCACGCTATATGTTTTAGTTAACGTTACATCTCATTGTCCAGTGTAACGTTAACGTTACTGAGCTTTGGATTGGGGTATCGAATCAAAAGTTAATCTAACGTTAGACCTACAGGATGTTTAAAAATCTTGTTTTTATGTGCACTTCGGGCAGTGCCAACAAGTTCTAAGTAAGCTTTATGATTTTAAGATCAATTATTTATCTTATTTTCATTTCAACTGGTTGTCTGTTTTGTCGATCAATGTTGAATTGCTTTTGTTATTTTATAATACTGCATTTTTCATAACGTAATTCACGTCTTAACTTTTTGACAGCCATGGGTGGGGATCACGGCCACAAAGTGGCACTGCCAGACCACAAGATTTGGAAATGGGAGGGAACTCCACTTGAAACGACACAGCAGAGGCTTGCAAAGAGAGGGTTGCGGGACCCATGGATGCGGTAAGTAGACAGCTGCATAGAAATTAGGTCTATATTAACATTGTGAATGGAATATCGCCCATTCATCCATATCTTGTAGAGTCTATATATCAGTTTTTATTGGATGAAAAACTGGACAAATGTCTATTAACTTTCCATGCCCCTCGGGTGATCTTGGATTTGCACAACAATGAACTGTTGGCATGACCGATTGCATTGTTGTTCTGGGTTACTTTTAGTGTTTTATCAATCTCTTATGTATTTTATACATCTGTGGATGGTTTCATTAACGAGGTCCAACGGATGTCCCGCACAGAGCTTACCTGTCAGGGTGGTCCCTGCCTGCGAACAGGGCTCTGCACAAACAACAGTGCCAGCCAAAATATGAACAGGCACACTAAAACTCCTACATCTACAACCAGGACTTGTCGTCTACGACAAGAATTTCATCACAACTTAATGTGCTGATGAGTTTAAAATTAAATTTGATGACAACCGGGCGTGGTGCATTCGAGGAAGCTGGGAGATGGGACTTATGCCACTTGAAGCTACGGTGCAACCTCCAAAGCGTTCCAGGCAGACAAAGTGGCTGACGATTGTAATAGGCTATTATTTGCAGCATTTTTCTTTAATTTAAAATCAAACATAAATTTCACTCCCTGTTGTTATTACACATAACTTGCATAAGTCCTTAGCATAGCATAAATATTAAAACCTGTAGAATTCAGAGGTGGCTAGGCTACTGGTTATTTGGCACTGCATAGTTGGCATGTATTTTCATAGGCTGGGCAGCGTGTCTGTCTGCGTGTGTGTGTAGGCTCCCGTGTGTGAGCGTGCATGAAGAGGGAGGGGGAAGGAGGGTGAGACGAGAGAGAGAGAAAGAGAACTTAGCTAGGAGGATGACACTGCCATGTTTGATGTTCAAATAGCACTTCAAATAATAAAGTTACCTATTTATGTACAAAAGCAATGTGCTTTTAGGACACGAGACCGAGTCACGTTATGACTTCCTGACAAGTTATCACCTTCGGGGATTTATCATGAACGGCTTTACCACTGGCACATTTATTTCGCTAGTGAGTTTTAAATTCTCAATAAATAGCCTGTTGTGTTGGCTTACGCTAAACGGATAATCAGCCTGCACAACACGTTACGTTTAATTTCGGCTTCCCTTGGCTATCTCTCTCTATGGCTGCTATCCAACTCTTCGTATAGAATTTACACATTCACAAGCGTAACGTCGCCAAATGGGGATTTTAAAATTAGCCTACGTTACGTTTAGCAAATGGTGAGACTGTTTGCTTTATGACAGTTTCATTGGGACCGATAAGATGCTATTTCTGTTGCTGCCTTCCAAAGTAAGCCTGGCTACACAGGTGCAGTGTGTGTCATGTTCACGAGTAGTAGATCATCGATGCATTTAATGACTCCAAATACATTGTAATGTCGTGCTTTTGCAACTTTCGTGTAGCGATTTGTGACTTCTTGCGGTGACAGCACACCTGCTTGCCTTCAAGTGAGGTCGTTCCCCCCGTTGTTCAATGTCTTCTCCTCGAAACAGACTTTCACAGCGTTTAGCCTCCGGTGTTGATTGGCTGATTCGTTGTGCTTAACAAATCAGATGGTGTGGTGGGCGGGACATTGCTGTAGAGTTGTGAGTGCAGGCAGTGGAGGCTGCGTTAGGGACAGAACGGCTGCAAAATGTATGTTATCGGCTTATCGGTGGAAAAAATGGCCGATGCCGATAACCATAAAAATGCGGAATATCGGCCAAAAATATCGGCCTGGCCGATTATCGGTCGATCCCTACATAGAGCACCCCCAATTAAACAAGAGTAGCTGGTTAGTTCAAGCTGTGTCCATCAGCTGTGCCAACACCAAGCCACCTCATGTATGATTCGCTGGCATTTGTAACTGCCCGAAGGCAATGCCGTTCTATTCCCAGTTTCCTAACACTGTCTGCGATACCATTGGATCTCATTACAGGTGAATATGTGAACAAAGAAAACAATGAATCAAAAACTCCACCAATAAATAGATAAATTTGACAGAAGGCCATAATTAATTAATTAATTAATTAATTCATTCATTCATTATAATGGTAATGATTTCAGCATATCCAGCATATTGGCTGTGGTGTGTCAAATCTAATGTGGATTTCATACCTAATGTGGTGCTGTGTTGGCATGACTCATGGGCATGACTTCATCAAACCTACTACTAATGCTGCGTTTTATTATTCCCTCCGAGCAATCTCGTACTTCGGATGTCGCGTCACTTTCACACAGCAAGTGTTTTGTTATGCAAACTTGTCGGACAGGAGAACCAATGAAAATACTGTCACTTCATTTCCTGATTTAGTTAGTCTTCTGTTAGCAACCCTAGCTATGTTTTACACACCTGTTTGAAACCAGTCCTTGTTCAATATTGGCCTCACCACAACACTGACTCCCATACCCATTGGCAGTAATATGGACGCAGTATTAATATGAGTCAGTGAAATAGTGATTTAAACCTCTAAAACAGTCCAAACACAATATAAACATGCAGTGTAATCGGGGCCTCCTCAACAACCATGCCCAATCATCCTTGAATTTATTTTTTAAAAACTAGTAGCACATAAAGTTGCTGGATGTTTTATATTGTTGAAGTCCTGGTTTGTAGAGAATTTTAGTCTATCGGTTTCATTTTGGCACTGAATGCGACACCGTTTGCAGGCGGATACTGTAGCATTTTGTGGCCATTACTATTTTGACTCTGAAGCCCATAGAGGTACTTTTGAGACATAATCTTGAGACATAATCTTCCCCTCCTCACCTTACCAAAAATAGCGTGTGTTCAAGAGGGAAAAAATTGCCAACTTACCCTTTCCGTCAAATAGGTTTCTCTCACCTGACCATTAAGTTGTCAAGCACTAGAGAATCTAGTCAAGTTTTCACACGATCATCTTCAAAATAGCACATACACACTATACGGCTCTGCGCAAAACCACGAGAGCACGTCCACAAAACCATGAGAGCCCTGTACAGGACATCATTCACAGAAGTTAGAGGCCTATTGCATATTTCAGTAGCAAATGGATCATCTAAATGTGACATTTTTGTTGTAGGAATGAAGCTTGGAGATATACAGGATCATTCGGAGTTCCGGTCACCTTTAAAGATGTTCTCCTCCGTGGATTCAAGAAAGGATTTGCTGTTTTTGCTGTGGCCCTAGCTGTGGAATACGCCCTCTTCCCTCCTAAGAAGTCAGAGCACTGATGCATCTTTTGGAGTAAAAGCTGGACTTTGGAGCAATCTGTCACTGTACGTGATCATAAATGGTGTAAACCAAGATATGTACTTTTGGTCTTTCTCAAGACAATTCCTTGAAATCTGTAATTAAATTGTATGGTCATGTTTAAAGACATGAATTAATAAAATAATATCTAAAAGAAATGATGCTGAACTTTTTAAAAACTATCTTTCATCTCAGTTTGTAGGCTTGTCACCTGTAAGCAAACAATCATTTAATTGCGTCATTGGCTAAACCTTGTTTTTTAACTGTATAAAATGTAGTTTTTGAGATGAGCATATCATGTATGCGATAAAACTGGATAAAAGTTATAACACCAGTTGGAGGAGTTAACTCTTCAACGCCTGATATCTTCCTACATATTTATGTTCAATTATATCTAATTTGAAATTAAGGTAAATATTGCCCACTTCAGTTGTGAGGAAGTAATTTAAGTACAAATACAGTACTTGAGTAGAATTTTCAGGTATCTGTACTTACTTGAGTATTTCTTTTTCTGACAACTTTGACTTTTACCCCACTACATTTTAACAACAATACATGTATTTGGTCTTTCTACTCCTTACTTTTCAAAACAGGCTAGTTACTTTTAACTCAACCCATTGTGGAAGTTACCCAATATTTTAAGTTTATGCTATAAACTTTATGGCAACAAGGCATGGCTTCCCAACATTACTGCCCATCAATAGAAATATGATCCACTGCTGTACTTGCATACCTTATTTCACAGTTATGCAGTCTGATAGAATGCTGAGTCTTTCTAAATAATGTGGGTTTTACAGTTTTGGACCAATATGAAAGTTTGGCAAATTCTTGTCTGTCAGTTGAAGAGAGATGGCAAAAGACACACTTTCCTTACTGAAGTAGAACTAGATTTCTGAAGTACAAGTCTAGATACTTGTATAAAACTCCGGTAAAAATGCAAATACCGGTACTGACTTGACAACTTCTTTATTCAAGTTAGTGAAAAGTACAGGCTCTGAAATGTACTTAAAGTATAAAAATAACTTTTGGTGAATGAAGCAGACTTGAGTCTTCCTTACGCCAAATGAATTGCAGTAACAACTGTAGGGAATTCTATTATTTTCCCATCCATATTGGAATCGGTATACAGTAACGATCTAATCCAGTGGTTCTCAAACTTCTTGTGTCATTCCCCACTTTGGAAGGCAGAGTTTCGCGCCCCACCTGGAAGGCTCAATTTGCGCACAATACATGTATCTCTGTGAGGAATACTTTGCGAGTACAGGATTTTTGTTAATGTTAGAATTTTCATGTTACTAATTTAAAGCCCAATTTCTCTCAAACCCCTCATTACAGTAACTAGCGAATAACACCATTGGAAAGCTCAATAAACTGTCATGTGCGCATCTCTGACAAATAACTCTGAATTCGGGGGGCATGGTGCAACCATTGGTAAATTGCAAAGAGATGTCTTGCGCCCCACCTGTCATGTGCCTGCGCCCCACAGTTTGAGAAACACTGATCTAATCTATCTAAGTTCACCTCAATTTTTAAATCGAAAGCAAAGTCAGTGGACCGCATCCGGTATTGTGAATGATTTGAATGCAGATTCACTTCCCCTGGAGGGATGTTCCACACGAGAAGTGGAAACGAGGTAATGCGTAATGGGTAGCCCCGTAATGGGCAAGATGACCAAAAATAAACTTCCTATTCCTAGCCTATTCAACAGAACTACAGGCAACATATTTTGCGACTCGTCGGGATCATCAAAACGGACACTATGACCGGCCAGCATTTGCACACAATTAATCAAATTGCGGATAGTCTCAGTTTTGTGGAGCGCAAGACGTTACTATACTTATCTGGAGTGGAAGACGTTCATTTCGCATCAGCTGATATCAGAGACGTGCTGGGTTTGACCAATGCAGTCGACATGAATAAACTTTTGATGGAACTCTTGTTCAGAATGAGACGGTTCGACGTATTAAAGAAAGTTCTACGCACCAGCCGGACGGAAATTGAAGAAATACTGAAAACTGTACAGTTTGTGTCAGACTACAGGTACCGTCACGTCCGTCAGTGTTATTATTTGGTTGTTCATGATGTAGGCTAGGCCTATACCACCTTTAAATGTGACAAGCTTCCTATCAAATAGCCTATAATGAACGAAGTTTCTGATTTTTGTTCCAGAGTGCTTATGGCTGATCTCAATGACAATATTGGAGCAGACGACTTGCGTTCCATAACATTTTTGCTCAGTAACTTCTTGTCAAGAGAAAGACAAGATGATATACAGGTTTGCTCAACCCAGCCAATACTTACATTATGTGGTTGTTGAATGTTGGCCTACTTGAGTACTAAACCAAATAGACTGAGTTAATGGTAGGGTAATGTTCGTCGTCTTTGTCACCACATCGCAGAGTTTTCTGGACATTGTCACTGAGCTGGAGAAGAAAGGTGAGGTGTCCAGTGAGAGTATGGACCTAATAGAACAGTGTCTCACCAGCATTCACCGCATTGATCTTGTGAAAAAAATCAAGCAGTACAAGAGCAAAGGTGAGATTGTTCAACCCAAATATCCTTTGTGATTATGAGGACTTGTCACTGTCTGTCATTGTTGACATGTCATGCAGCTAGACCTTACGTTTCACTGAAATTATGAGGGGATTGTTTTTGTCTTTATTGTGTTTTTACTCTCTACCATGTACTGTACTTGCCCTTATTTTTTGTACAGCACATTAAAACACCTTTGTGTATGAAATCCGCTAAAATAAACTTGCCTTGCCTTGCTTTGCCTTGTTTTCCAGTGACAGAAACACAAGGAATATCTGTGTCCAGTCACACAAGTGGTGTTAAGCCTCTCAGAAAGGTGAGAAACACCTATTTTTCCAGACATTGTTTTATGCCATTTTGTTTTTCAGCCAAACTGAAACTTTTAAGTGTTACCGGTTGTCAGATATTTATTTGTCCCCTCAGACATGGGTAACCCCTGTGATGTCAAATGAAAAGCGGGAACTCCCCAAAGTCCAAAGTACCGGTAAGAACACCAATATTCTAATATTTTATAATTTCTTGAGGTTGATCAAGATGAAGTAGCAACAGATTTTAATCACTTTCAGAACTCACCTGACTGTTTGTGCCATTTGTATAGGCCACATAAAAGTGTGACTAGTGATTTGGGTTTGCTGAGCATATTGAATTGAGTTGAGTTTTGGTTTCTGTTTTTACAGGAAACACCAGAACATCTGTTAGCCCAACCAAAAGCGAAAGAGTATGCAGTAAGGTATTGTCATTGTTCATTACAGTGTTGGGAGTAATGAGTTACAAAAGTAACTAATTATTATTACTGTAATGCATTGCTTTTTGTGGTAACTTGGTAATGTAAGGCATTACAGAAAAAAATGGTAATATTTTCCTCGGTACAATTGTCAGTAACTCAAGTTACAATGCATTTTTAACTGGGAATGAAGTGGTGTTTTTTTCCTTCATACAAATTCGCCAAAAATCACTGAGAGGTCAGCAAGGGTAAAACGGACTTAATGTAGAAATTTACAGTCTCCACTTGTCATTCTCAACATTGATGAACTAATGAAGGTCATAGGGGGCCCGAAGAGTAGCTTAAATGTAATGCAACAGTAATGTAACGCCTTACATTTTCAAAACACTAATATTGTAATGTAAGGCACTACTTTAAAATGTCAGTAACAAGTAATAAATAACGCATTACTTTTTTGCAGTAACACTGTTCATTTATTGATTTTCCTCTAAATTGGGACAGATTTTGGTTTTACTACGATGTACTAAAAGCCATAAGGGAAATGAAGTAATGTTTTTTTATACAAATTGCAGAATTCCATGGATATCTATCGACTGCAGGCTCACCCTCGTGGGGTATGCTTGATCATCGACTGTGTGGGAAATGATGGAGGTGAGCATTTACAAAGTGTCATACTGTGAGGGAATGCCAGGGTAGATTTTTTAAGTTTTTCTCCACTGTCCTACAGTTTCCTGATTGAACAGTATGTTTGTGTAGCCTGGCGAATGCCAAACTAAAATCACAAGTGATATTTAGTCTTGGGACCTACCTATTGCATTTCTCGTAGCGGAAGCATCGTTTACAATTGTCCATAGCCGTTTATTGGGCGCTACGAATATCTATCATAGCGTCTGTACATACCTCGGAGCCAATACAAGAGCCGCCACGTGACGTAAAATGCGATTGAGGGCCGTACAAATCCCTTTTTGTTCTGCGATTGGATACTGAAAGCAGGCGAGAAAAACGGCCATGGTCTCCATGCTCCTCTGCAGAGTGAAATGAAATAAGCGTGCAAAGGAGCATGGGAGTTCCCAGGCTAATGTTTGTGCACAATGTTGTGCAATGTTTTGCCACAGGGATGTTAGTTTCCCTGGTATGGTGGATGCAACAAATGCACTAAATTGCAAAAACATCACAAGCAATTGCCTGCTTGGTTTAGGTAGTTTTCAGACTGCTAGTTTAGGCCTATGCTCTCACTTTGTGTGGAGAATGAAAGTCAATATGAACACATCAGGAAACTTATTATGTTGTTTTAGGTTAATTTACCAGCATTGGTCAAATTACTCATTACGAAATCACCTTTGTTGAAAGTGATGAGGATTTTGATTGCCATGTACTAGGTTTGTCTCTAAGTCTGCAGCAGCTGATTTGAGCCACTGCTGTCTTGTCTATACAGATAGGCTTGAACAGACATTCAAGTGCCTTCATTTCCATGTGATCTTGCGGAAGCTGCTGAGTGTGGCAGAATGCCTATCTACCCTGCAAGAGGTAGCCAAGCTCAGTCACCATAGGGATGCAGACACATTTGCCTGCTGTCTCATCAGCCGGGGCTCTCAAAGTCAGCTGCTGGGCACAGAACCACAGGGCCCAGGATTGAACCTTGAGGTACTCAAGCACGTCTTCAGCTCCAACACCTGTCCAGAGCTGCTGGGCAAACCCAAACTCTTCTTTATCCAGACCTATAGCGCTTGTGAGCCACCAAGGTCATCTGGACGCTCTGGCCACTACAGTTACTGGGACCAGTATCTGGAGACGGATGGGCCTGCTGTGGCCTACGACGAGGCATCCATCCCTACGTCTGCAGATGTCTTTTGGAGCCATTGCTGGACACATGAGACAGTTCTGGAAAAAACAGACCACCAGTCTGTATATCTGCAAGCACTGCAGTCCTCACTTCTTAATGGTCAAAGAAGGTATGCTTGTTTTGGATGGTCAAAATATTCTTGAAATTATCGTCAGATGATATAACTGATGTACAGTACATGTGATTGCTAATATTATTTCTTGGGCAGAAATAATGAGTTTTCTCTTTTTAATATGTTGCAGAAAAAGGAATCTTCTTGATGTTCATATGGAGGTGAATCAAAAGATTTTTGAGCATAATGATCGGAATCCCTCAGAAATGTATGGTGTTGATATTAGACACACACTTCGAAAAATGCTCTTCCTGTCGTAACTCTCATTATGATGAATCACATTGTGACTAAAAAAATACAGTCTTTGGGAATCAGTTTCACTAGCAGGAGAAAATGAAACTTACCACTTGATGTGAAACAGTACCGATTGTTTAGTCTGTGACTATTACCCATTCATATTACCCACATCCAAGATCATTTCTACATTTCTATTTGTGAATAATGTAAAAAATCCTGTTAAGTACTTTTTGTCCAGATATTCTCTGAAGTAGGTATGCGAAGCAACTACAGTGCAGTGTTGGGCAGGAGTTAATAGCATGTTGTACCATGTGTTGCTACAGTATGTTGGACTATTTGAATACAGGTACAGCACCCTAAAGTTGAATTAAAAAAATCTATCTTTCCGGAATTTATGTTAGTCTCACCAAAATAATCCTACCTTCAAGAGGAAAAAAAAAATAGAGAAAAATAGAGAAAGCACAACGTATCAAAAAGAAATACATATTTCTTTCACAAAAACACTCACACATTGGCACCCCTAGAAATAAATTTCAGTTTAAGTTATTTTTCAACGTGAGAATACACAATTTACAAAGAGAAAAAAAATGGTGCATGCTTGGCTCATTTGGTTTTAAAACAATAACTAAAAACATACAGTCTACTGAAACTATTACAAACTTGCCTGGATCATGACCCATTCTTATCTTGCCCTCACACATAGTGAGTAGGTAATAGAGGCTAAAAAACAATGTTGGAGACAGTGCTACAAAAGGAGCATCTTTGGATAACCAAGTCTTCAAAGAATATCAGATTTGACCCCTTTGTAGCAGATCTTCTCAAAATGCAGACCACTAAAAAGCTTTCTTGTCATTTAATAATTTTAAAAGACTGGACTTAACAAATGCTATTAAGACTCAGAATGATGCTTAATGGTCAGTTGGGATGAAACATTTGCTTTTTCACTGACGGTAATTTAGGAATCCAGAAGAATTACGATACTGAATATAACACCTGCCTACTGGTAGTTATGGCAAAGGGTCTGTGATGTTTTAGGGCTCTAGGAATATAATTTGTGGATGCCATCATGAACCCAATGAATTACTTTGAAAAAAAAAAAAAAATGCCGCTGTCAGGGCAATAAAAGTGGGCCATGCAATAACATAGTTTACTGATCACAAAACAAAGACTCCATTATGGTTGTTGCAGTCTCATGATCTCAGCAGTATGGCAAGCCTATCAGTTGAGCCATAGAGGAGTTTGCACCAGAGAGGACCTACAGTATGAATATGGATAATCTGGGTGGATTTGGGGAACAGGGAGAGTCTCAAATTCTTGTGTTATTCAACTTTGTGGGATGTCAGAGCTTTTCAGTGTACAAAATGTAGGGGTGCCACTAATTGTGGCATGTGTTTTTGACAGAAATACGATTTCTTAGTAGAATACATTTAATATCCCTTCAAATTTATATGTAGGCCTATTCCTCAATATTTTTCATTATGGGATTTAGGAAAATTGATAATAGACAGTTTTTTTAAGCAGCCTTTACATCAAATTTACCAGGGTGCTAATATTTATGGAGGGCAGAAGTGAATACATAGTAGCCTATTCAAGATAACTACAAACTGTGAAGTATCTTTTTAATTTAATTTATAGTGGCTGCTTTTAGCTTCAGCTGCTACAATGACATTTTGTCCAGTTAATGGATTGTACCATTTTTAGGTACAACCCATTTTCCATCAGACGGTTAAAAAAAAGAGTTAATTTTGACAGCACTACCATTTTTCAACTACCTCTATACTTCTAGGCGCTCTGCTGCACAGCAGTCATAATATATCCAAGACATCACATCAAATTGAGTCCAGTATTCAGATCCAATTTTACCTGACACATTCACTTGTAAAACATCAGCCACCTTATTCATTAAAACAGCCTAGACCATTAAACTGGCTGGCAAAGGCAAATTTGTTAGGTTGATATCATTGAGACATCTTTCATGACAATTAGGTTAGCATTGGTTTCTTTAGGATGACTATCAAGAATTCTCCAAATTGTCCAAACTTTAGAGAAGTTATATTGTCCCTGGGATAGATACCCTAGGCTACTTACAGTAAATGTGAGAAACTAAGAGTAAAGTGTATGTAGAAAGCGGTATGTGGGGTGTGCATTTAGTTGTTTGCAAATGTGTGCTATTTTTTTGGCATTGAGGATGCTTCAGCAGTCAGCCATACAATAAAGCTTTAAAAACATTTTTTATTTGTTTCATACCTTCCACCCAGAACTGCACAGTGGCAGAGATGGATGGCAGAGATAGCACGTATGTGTATATGCCCTCTCAATTTGGAGATGGTACTGACAAAAGGATACCTCAAACAGTGGCAAAAAAGTTAAATGTTACTTTAAGGCTTGCCACTGCTGCAATGGCTTAGCCTATTTATTGGGCTTTTAAGAAGTGTAAGACTAATGTGTGAGTGATGCCTGCAAATGTATTGGTCTATGCTGTCACTGTGACAAACTATCCTCACAGAGCCCTTATTTCATGTTCATCTGCATACCTGTGAATTGGACATTGTAATTATGCCATAGATTTTGTATGTTTATACCCATCTATTTATAGAATAAATACTTTTTAAAAGATTAAATGACATGTTTTATATGGTAAGTTACTGGTGCAGTTAATGTACATGCCACCGGATACGGTACTGTTCAAAAACCTCCACTTGGTGGCGATATAGGGCTACGTAAGAGCCTGCCAAAAGTAGGATAGCGCAACTCGGATACAAGAAGTCAACCCGACCTCTGCAAAGAAATCAGGCTACTCTTTCCTAGTAGTGAACTATGTGAGATTAAATCAATACTAGAGCATGCAAACGTAATTTATCTGAACGCTTATTCTCACTGTCTATGACCTTTACAGTATAAAGGTTAACTGAAAATTTTATTATTTTAGCCTTAGTCAACTCATTAAACTAGGCTGCACGATTTGCAATCCGGAATCTTGTGCAATTCCAGTTGCCTGTATCAAGCTTTACACGCGGGCTTAGCTAAGAAAATGGTTAGTACTAATTGCAAGATCATGCATTTTTCGTCAGTGCAAGAAGTGATAGCATATGCCATACAACAGTATCTAGGTGAGTTTGCGGGCGATAGCGCGCAGCGAGGCACAGTGCACGCGCAGAGTCAGGGCTGCTGTTGCCACACTGCTGCAATGGCGGCGCGCTGAAGATTGGAGTTGAATGAGTTTATTTCCGTGTGTCGTGTATGGATTGTGGCAAGAGGACACTCAGGAGATCAGAGCTTCAGTGCCAAACGAATTCTGCTAAGTGTCTTTGTTCCTATATTTATGTAAAGAGTCGAGACGTGCTAGCCGTGCTAGCGAACAGTAGCCTATGCAACCGCTCCGTGGAATCATCTCACATCTGCATGCAATAGGGAGCCACCACCACCCACCACTCCTCGCTCGTTGAACAATTTTAGGAGGGGTATTCACAAACCAGTGAATTACAGAGTGAACTGGAACATCATGGCAGAGCGAAACTCCACTGGATTACTAATGATGATGATGGAGCCAACTCCGGCAATTGCAATGACTCTCCCGGCAGAGGTTCGAGCGAAACTCGCGGAGCTGGATCTGGAGCTATCCGAAGGTATGAATACCTTTTATTGCTAACATAAACTGGACAAGGCGGACAGTATGCGCAAGGTGTAAATCTGGATTAGACAGTACAATCCGATAATATTAATCTGTTCATTTCTTTACATCGGTTGTGTAGGAGCTGAGTTGATAAGTCAATAAATCTTGAATTAACGTTATCTAACGTTTGATGTAAGACTACAGACTGTAGCGTTAGGTTAGGATAAGGTTATACGTTAGCCCATGTTTGTTAAAGTAGGGGATCATCCCTTATTATGTAGGCTACAACAGTGTGCTAAGTAATGACCATATTATATTAAATGTGAGTTTCAGACCAAGGCTATTCAGAATAACCATGCGCTCACGTCAGAACGCCTCAAACTCTTCCAATATGGGATGACTGGTTATGTGTTGACCTGAATGGAAACGTTGTACTTTGTCGTGTTAAATGATTAAGATAAGCCTATTGTTTTTGCTCAATAAGTTGAGCTCATTGGAGAACCACGAACATGTGGATGGGTCCGCTTAGTGTTGATGGGAGTAGTCCCATGAAGTTGGGAAACGGAGTCAGACAAGAAAAAAAATGAAATGTTCTTGGAAACTGAGTTTGGGAATGTCAGACAGTCCACACGGAAACGGCTTTGTGTGTGTGTTAATGTATCTTTTCGCTGATAAGAGAGCAATAGGTTGGTACATGTATTTTTGTAAATATAGATGTTACCACAAAAACAATATCCCCCCCCCCCCCCCCCTCGGGACTGGTCAAAGGCATGGGAGGTGCCATGGGAGCAGGTATTTTTTAACTGCATGAAGGGAAGAGGCAATGAACCGGCTAATTCTGAACTGAAGCATATCTCCAGCAATTTTGCTGAGTGGGTGGCTGAAGTTCAGATGGTGAATTTGAACTAGGTCTACAAGGATTCATTTGTGTGTGTGTGTGTGTGTGTGTGTGTGTGTGTGTGTGTGGAAAATTATAGGTGATTTTGGTCAACCTGTGCCATGAACTATCAATGCTTTGCCCATGTGAAAGGAAACAAAACGGTTTTCCATGTATGATGGATTGAAATAGAGTAAGCACTAGGTCAGATTGTGAATAATGTTTTTGGCTGGTCCTGTGGAGCATTAGCTCAAGTCTTTGCCAAGGGCTCTGTCCTGCACATGTTTTTATTTTGGATGAAGAAAGTCATAGCAGAGGTTCTTTTGGAGCCACATCAGAGGCGTTTAAGGCTGTGGAGCGGCCAGGATGCAGACTCAGTTTTGATAGGTACTAGGGAACTGTCTGTTTTCTTAGTCAAGACACATGTGTGATCTCCTACAGAGAGCGGGTGGGTCACAGACCACTGGAAGAGGAGTAAGCTGTTGTAAAGTGCAGAGGGCTGTTGCTCTTTGCTTAAGGTGTTTCATGTTATCATGTCATCTAGTAGCCTAAGCTTAAGTGTGTCTTGCTGGTTAAGCCTGTGTTACTGAGATTTGACTAGTTATCATGTCACTTGAGCTTATGTTGTCGAGAATAACCAAAGTCAAGTGAATAATTCCTCTTTTCAGCTACCTGCCATCCTGCTTTCATATATGTTAGCAATATTTGACTGAAATGGACATCTGTCAGCAGCCGAGTGGTTTACCAGCGCTACTATGGAGCAGTGCATACCGCAAAGCCAGGCCGTTCACACCAATGACCCATATTGAATATGATTAGATTGGGGACTGGGCGCTGATGTGCTTCTCTAAGACCTATTTTCTCCTCAGGCTTGAGGGAGAGCAGCTTGCCTGGGAGAGAGGAGAGAGGAGAGAGGAACGGAAATAGAAGTCATGATAGGGCAATAGTTGGGAGCCTGTCAGTGTTTCATTGTGTGTGTGTGTGTGTGTGTGTGTGTGTGTGTGTGTGTGAGGATGTATCTCAATTTAAGCCTATGCTTAATTATTTTGTTTAGAGATTTGGAGGGATTAATCCAGACCTCCACATTTTCCTCCTCCTCCACCTCAGTGAAATCAGCTGGAGGCTGACCTGAGTGACTGCCACGCCCTCTAGTCTATCTGCATGGCCTCAGTTTTCCTGCTCCGCTCCATATGTCACTTCCTGCCCTGCTGACTCAGTCTGATAGCTAGCCTAGCTGCCTCTGCCACTGTCTCTAGCCTATCTCCTCTGCCCACACTGACACTACAAGATGAGGTGAATTTCAGTCATAGTGTTGAGGAAGGAAGCGTAACATTTTACTTTTGTCTGTTTAAGGAGCCCTTTTAACTTCCAGTCCTTAACGTCCATCCCTCTTTTGCTACAGAGAGTCATGAGGAGGTGGTTCCGTCTCCTGGCCCTCCTCAGCTTAGGCTACTTCAGTGGCTCTGACTCCTTTGTAGTTCTGGCTTAGGCTGCACCATCCTCTCCTTGCGTACAGCCAAGGCCAGATTCCTAGCGGAACACAGCCATTTGTTTTTGATGAGCTGATGATGAACAGTAGGAAGGGGATGCATTAATTTGCTGCTGAGCTTCTGAGGGGTTGTTTGTGTTGTTTAGCCTATTTGTTGTGCTTCTTCCCACAGATTCCAGTGTTTATGTAGGCCCATGTTCCCAGTCTCCTAGTATGTCATTATGGCGTATCCTATCCTCTATGTAAACCAATGACTTCTAAATCTAATCAAAGTTTAACTGTTTCCTACCCCTTGGGCTGAAGCAAATGTGATGCTAGGCTTTCGCTTCGGCTTGTTTTCACTCTGAAGTCCTTCTCTCATCATCATTCTCCAAGGCCAGTTCTGCTTAGGCTAGATCGATCTACCTTGAGGAGGTAAGAAGGAGTGTGAAGACAGTGCTGGATCAATATCAGTCATCATCAGCATCACCAGGTCTACTGGCTTCTCTTAGAGTCCTCTTCATTTGGGAGGAAAATGAGCAGCTTATGCAAGACACCCCCCCCCCCTTGCCATTATGTTTGCCACTTCTCCTTTTTCTGCCTGTCTCAAGAGGCTGTGATTGTTGCATGCATGCGTTGTTGTTACCTTACCCCCGTCCTTAATTATCCTGTATTTGAGACTGATAAATAAGTGAGCTGCATGCCATGTGAAACTGAGTTCCTGGCAAATCTGGAGCCTGACTCTTGTGCACGTGAATAATTCATCATCCCCACAGAGCGCTCGATACTCTTTGCTTCTTTTTTCTGGCCAGTGCAGTGCAAGCCCATGGCCTTCGCTCGGCTCTGCTCTGACGGAGGCACTCAGAACTGCATCTAATGAGAGAGCCAGCCCTGCCTGCCTGCCTGCCTGCGAAAGGGTTGGGATTACAGATGAAATGTTGCCTGGCAGGAGCATGAGATATTTAGCTTAATGCGGCACTTTGAGTGTGTGTGCTGCACCTGGTCTAGCTGCAGGGTCAGCTGAATGAAGTTAGGCTTGTGTGTGTGTGTGTGTGTGTGTGTGTGTGTGTGTGTGTGTGTGTGTGTGGTGGGAGGAGAGGTGAGGTGAGCTGTGCAGTGGGAGTGATGTTGCGTCTGGAGGGGGCAGATGTGTTTCCTGGGTCTGATCTGCTGGCTTTTGACAGATGACACTCACCGACCTGGACGTGCACTAGCGGCCCGGGGGCGGTGGATGGTGGACGCAAACAAGGTCAAAAAGACAAATGGGCCGAATTAAGTCCAGCAGTGACTGTCTCTGTGCCTGTCTGCATAATATAATTCACCATTCTCTCCTGTCCAGTCCATCTCTGCTGATTCAGCTCTCCTATTGGCTGACTCTCCTGTCTCTCCTCCTCTGTCCCCTCCCAGTCTCCTGGTGGTGTGAGGTTCTCTTGGCCAGGCCTGGCTGCTCAAGCCCAACAGCACATGACTGGGTCCTGCAGGAGCCGCTTCAGTTTTTATGAGGATTGAGCAGTCTAGTACGCTTGTTATGTTCTTAGAGCCCAAACATGGTCAGGTGCTCAGTTCTGTAACTCCTTCAGTCAGGTGTTTTTTTTCCCCCTTTGTTTTCTTTCTCTCTAAGAGTGGTGTTTGTGCAGAGAGCAGAGCTCAAGCCCAACTCTTGAAGTGCAAGCTAGGATAAGAAGCTTTGGATAGTAGCAGTGGGGAACTTTTGGTTATGTTTGTGTTTATCCTCATAGCCCTCAATGTTTATTTCTCTCCCCTTTTTGAAGAAGTTACTCAAACACAACTCTCTCTTTATTACTTCTTCACGAGAGGAGTTTATGTGTAGATAAAAGAAGACCTTAAAACCAGTCCTCTGCCGGGGCCTCGGGATCAGTTTCAGTATCCCTGGGAAATGATGTCATTTAAGTATGCATTGAACTTCTTTCATGCTCAGGCTGACGGGATTCCTTCAGAACATCTTTACCTTCAGTTGTCCCTAACTGAGAGATGGGAGTTTCTCCTACAATGTTGGATGTCATGGATGAATCACACTGATATCTCTCTCTCTCTCTCTCTCTCTCTCTCTCTCTCTCTCTCTCTCTCTCTCTCTCTCTGAGTTTATTCTCTCCCTCGGCCCTGGCCTCTGGTGGAAGACAGCATCAGAGGTGTGAGCGTGTCCAAGGGGAAAGTTCCTGTGCCCATGATGCATCTGTGTGGCGTGACGACGAAGGGCCTGTCAGAGGCAGCAGCAGGCTCTAGTGTCACCCTCACCCCTCTCCCTCTGCCCCTCCGGGCGTGCCGTTGTTTTTGCACTTTATTTCTGGGTGCCTGCCGTTGTGTTGGACTCATCCGAGAGTGGCTTATGGGGTGAGCTGTGGTGTTAATCGCCCAGGGGTGCAGTCATAGTCTCCCAAGTGTCACGGAGGTGTTGTTGTGTTAGTAGGCTGGACCAGGAAGGCAGTGTCAGGCCTGGTAGCTCAGTAACTCCTCACTGAAACCCACAATGCACACAACATACTTCTACTGCTCCAGAGGCACTGCTAGTCATTGGGATTCGCAGATAACAATATGGCTATATTTAGTCTGTAGCATCTTCGCTTGATTGACATCACACTTTTGGTGAACCTGCGTCTTTGGCCTTTCATCCCTCCTGATTATTGAGCATTGGCCAGGCAGTGGGAGGGGCCTAGGAGCGCGAGGGAAGACGCCAGGAGAGGAGCGCTAGTGACTCATCTCTTCCCTCAGCAGAGCTGATAAAATAGGCCTAGCTTTTGTATGTGTGCGTGTGTGTGTGTGTGTGTGTGTACGTGTGTGTGTGTGTGTGTGTGTGTGTGTGTGTGTGTGTGTGTGTGTGTGTGTGTGTGTGTGTGTGTGTGTGTGTGTGTGTGTGTGCGCGGGGAGTGTGGATTGTACGCTGAGGTTGCTGAAGCTCCACTCTCAGCACACACCCATGTGTACATGACCCAGGTTTGACTCGTCCTCCCGACAGAAACCTAACCCCCTCAGTAATATTGTTCATGAATGCGTGACAGTGGAATTACACAAGCCCACCGCGTGTTGAATAAACTAACATCGGCAGGCATTAATTTGGGTGCTGCTGCTGCCGGAGCGCCCAGCCCGTAGCGAGGCCAAAGGATTTCCAGCCCCAGTGCACAAAAGGAGGCCTGTTCGCTCGCCGGCTGCTGCTGCTGACTCGCACCTTAAGAGGATCTGGACAAAAGCAATCCTGCGCTCGCTCGCTCGCTCGCTCGGAGGTGGTGCTTTGGGTGGAGGGTTCAGACGGTGCTGGCGCTGGCAGACAAGGGAGCTGGGTGGGTGCAGAATAGGACCTGCGTGGGGGTCATAAATATTTCAAGCCTGTCAGCTTTTCAGACTGGCTTTGAAGGATTCTTTTTTTTTTCGTTCTTATTTTCCCTCAATGCATTGCCTGGAAGTGAGTGTTTGTGTGTTTATGTGTGTGTGTGTGTGTGTGTGTGTGTGTGTGTGTGTGTGCGCGCGTTCGTGCGTGTACACGTGTGCGAGGGGGAGGAGGTGTATGTTTGCGTAAAGCTGAGGCTGTTATGTCTTGTTTGGTTGTGTTTGTTTATTGATGCAGTCTTTTCCCCCACTTTCTTCAAGAGCCTGAGTCTGTCTTTGTTCCAGGTCACCGTAGAGAAGAGCTCGTCCAAGACTCTCCTCCTCTTCCTCCCCCTCCTCCTCCTCCTCCTCGGGACTGTTTATTTTTTCCCTTCCATCTTTTCATCCCCTGCCATAAGATTAAACATTAATAATTAATGGACTTTGCCAGGGAAAGGCAATATCTCCAAATATGCCTCCACTTCTCCTCCTGTATTTGAACAAGGATAAAGCTCTTTACATCATGTTTCAGTGGCTCTTGTTTTTTTTTGCTATGGTGGCAGTTTTTGGGTGTCGATTCATTGGGAAAAGTTCTTCCTCAGTCCAGCTTCACAGCCTCTCTCTCTCTCTCCAGATAAAGTGTTCTTCGTGTGACTCTCTCTCTATAGGCTCGTCTGCTATTCTAAACAAGTTTCTATCCAACTTCAGTCCCACTCCCCAGTGAAAAGGTCCCTGTGGCTAGGCTACCTTGACTAGTTTTGAAAGTGTCTATATGGACAGTGTTGTATCAGTGTTCTCAGTGCTCCAGTAGCTCCAGTATTGTGCTTCATTTCCTGAGGCGGGTGACACTGGATCCTGCTCACTTCCACCCTCACTCACTGAGTGGTAATTGCACTGTGGCTGTGTTCTAGCCTGTGCCTGTTTAGTAGAGCGATCAATTCTAGTCATTAACAGTATAGCACGTACATGACCCAGCATACACAGAAAAGTAGAATTAGTAATTAAGTAGAAGTAGTAATTATGATATCATACAAAAAATATATGTAGCCTAAACTAGGCATCCACTTGCGTACATAACCCAAACACACAAAAAAGTGATTATGTAATTAAGTACCGGTAGGCTAATTATGATTACGTATTATACAAAAAAAAGAAAAGGAAAGGAATGTAGGCAGACATGGTGTAGGCAGATTTCCTAGGCCGTGGTTGGGAAGCGTTAGCTTACATAGCTCAGATGTTTTACTGACACCTTTAATGCTGCAGGTGTCAGGGTGCGTGACTACCTGAGCTGTATCAGTGTGGATATATGGCACCATAGGCCTCACAGGTAGGCAATCAAAGGTCATTATGTTACAGCTACTGCAGCTGGCATTTGTTTGACATTGACGTCACTCCCGAGGCTTTAAGGAAGTAGGGAGCGTTTGATCACAGCGGTCGCTGGCACCTCCACCACACCACGCAAACAGATCCTGTCTGCCATCCAGGCCCCGCGCTGCTACCATCTGTCCAGTCCCGCTCAGTGGCGGCCGCCTCTCATTGGTTGGATCACCAGTGCCAATTTGTTCCCACAGAGCAAGCAAGTCAGCCTCCTCTGTCCAAGCAGAAGAGTGCTGCTGGGCTACTTACAGCCATGGAGCTGCTGCTGACCACAGATAAGGGAGCAGGGCAGGGGGATGGACTGCACCTGAGAGAGAGACAAAGAGAGAAAGAGAGAGAGAGCGAGAGAGGGACAGTGAGAGAGAGAGAGAGGGGGGGGGGGGCTGGGGGACAGTGAGAGAGTGAGTGCCCGTCTCTGTCACTTTCTCCACAGGTTAGCATCAGGGGTTAGCCTAGCTGTCACTCAAATATTGCCTTGGCCTTAACACTATACTGTTTCTTCTGTCAGGCAGTTGGTATCAAGCTCTGCTGTCTATCCTATCGTTGAAGGAAACAGATAGACATAGGGAGTGAAAGAGAAAGAAAGGCTGAGAGGCCATGACTACACAGGTCTTGGTAACGCCAGTAGCACTGTGTGCGTGTGCGTGTGTGTGTGTGCCCACGTGTGTGTGTGTTTGTGTGTGTGTGTTGGATGCCAGTCAAGGACACCTCCCCGGGCCAAGAGCACTGTTACAATCTGCCCACTTCCTAAACCTGCTCCTGGCTGGCTGGTGAAGCCAACCCTGACCCAAGCTAGGCTTAGCGGCTAACAAAAGAATCCTTTCTTGCTCCACGGCCAGTAGAGTGTGTTTCTGTGGGTCTGAATGAAATCTTGCAGGACTGTGCGCCCATGCATGTGTTATAAATGTATTTCCCCTTGTGTGTGTGTGTGTGTGTGTGTGTGTGTGTGTGTGTGTGTGTGTGTGTGTGAGGGAGGCAGGGACCTGCTGTTGCAATCGAGGGCGGCATCAGTCCTGATCTAATCTCTTGCGCATGGATCACCCCGTGGGCAGCCAAACCCAGTGCCTAATTAAGGCTGACCTCTGGTAGGACTGTGTGAAGAGGGTCACCCTATCTGCCCCGTCCCTCACAGATACGTTGGAGGATCAATGCCTATGAGAGGGTATCATTTGCCACCAATATTGATCTGTTGTAGCTCCCCGCAGTGGTTAAACAACAAAAGGCTCGTCACAGGCACGGGTCACATGGGTCACTCCAACGGTCACAAACACAAACACGCCTCTTCCCCCAAAATAAGCAAGTAGCCCAGTGGCAACATGATAAATGACAGGGCTGGACCTCAGCCTTATGAGAGACTGGGACACGAGACACGAGGCTTTTAACAGCAGAGAGAGGGAGAGAGAGAGAGAACTATGGGGGGAGGAGGAAGACAGGAGATGGATAGAGATACAGTGAGAGGGAGAGAAAGAATGGAAGGATGAAGTAGAAAGATTCAGAGATAGTCAAGACGTAGGCTTAGTAGTGGGCTTTTGTGTAGTAAGAGGTTTTTCTGTGCCCAAGGTGGAAATGCATTAACACACAACACTGGAGTGGAGCTGCCGCTGCGTCCAGTCTTTGGATCTCAAGCCGTCCCTCTGGTGCCTCTTGTTTTACTTCTGCTTCTGCCCTTGTTCATGAGTGCCTTTCTGTGTGTGTGTGTGTGTGTGTGTGTGTGAGTGTGGACCCTAATGAATGATGAATGTCTGTGTACATTTTACTGTTGCTTTCTTGGAACCGTGAATGTCTGAAAGATGAAGATAAAAGCAGTGGCCCATTTTGGCACGTGGTCCAGCTGATTCCCTCCTTTGTTTCCACGTGCAAGAGTGTGTGTGTCTGTGCTCTGTGTGTGTCTGTGCTCTGTGTGTGTGTGTGTGTGTGTGTCTCTCTGGGTGAGAGAGAGAGCACAAAACAAGCAT